>QVRM01002562.1:755000-865991 GCA_003439945.1 Dermanyssus gallinae | reverse complement strand
TACATACTTTGTGATAGCGATAAGAGTACGTGCCGTTCTCGTTATACGAAAAGTTGCCTTTCACACTAAAAATTATATATATATATATATATATATGGGAAGCAATGTGATTTAAGTTTCGTTCTAAGTTAATACTATACTAATAAAAAATATTGTCACCGCTGACTTCAATCATGATGCCGCGCGACCGCCTAGACAATAAATGCAACAAACCATATTTACCCAGCTTGGGTGTTAATAAAACAAGTATAAATGCAGCAACATGTAGCTAATATATTGCGAATGCAGAGTGGATTAATCAGAAACAAAGTGTCGTTAATTTTATGCAAACATTGTTTATTTTGTCACAGGAGAGTAATGTGAACGTCAACGGCCATTAGACGTAACGGTCGCAAAGGTTCTTCTTTCTCCTTACGCCGGTTTATAATGGCCCGTAACAATGTTTATCTGCGCAGTTTATCTGTTGCACTTTTGTGAATGACTCTGACAGTCAAGTCTCACTCAATTTGGTTCTAAACGTTCTGTCTCGCGGAGTAGAAAGCTTCTCGTTTACAAAGGCAAAAAGTCTGTGAACATTTGGCTAGGGCTAAAATAAAAAATGTTTTTTAAACAAAAAAAATACACACCGGATCTCTTGATCTGGTGGCTGCAGTTGCTTTGTGTAGATTAAAACCAGATCCCTCAGAAGTTCAGTGTATCATGGTCAAAGATTAAACTCCGCTCCTTGTTTTATTTGCCATTTCTTTGCCAGAATAAAACGCCCCATCTACGGCAACGAAATTCATATTGCTGTTCAGAGGATGCCACAAATAAGTCGAATTTCATCATTTACTATTCGTATATTACAATACGTATGCGGGACACATATTACGACAGATTAGCTATGCCAATGGGCCTAGCGGGTGTGTCTTGTGACTGTCACGTGTCCTCTTCGTCTAGGCTAGTCGAATTTCATACACAAGTCGATAATAGGAGGGAAATTAGTATTAAACTGTCTAACAAAATATTTTCAATTTTGTCAAACCGCTTTAGTGACTCCATATGCAGTGACATAACTTGAAAATATAACGTATAGTTTTGCGCACTTGCTCTGTCTTCCAAAGAAATCATGTTGCGCAACTAGCGGATTTCAACAATCGTGTATTCGCTAACACGCTGTCCTAGACATTGGAATCTGCTTAATATTGTCACTGATTGCGCATGGACGAAGGGGAATACCAAATGCCGTGCGTTAACACCTATGGGGCCAACTGTGTCGTTTTCTTTTACTTGGGAGCTCAAAGCCTAAAATGTAAATGATTAATCTTATAGCGCACACGCAGGCGAGTGCCGATGACCATGCAATGCAGAGTTGCAATGATGTTTTGACAAATGCAAAAACAGTATATAAAAAAGTAAACTAGAGTAAAACAAATAGGAAAAGGCACAAATTCTACCACAGAAAACTGATCGGTGACGGCTTGTGTGGCAATTTTTCATCATTCAGAGCTTCAGAGCTAGAATTAGCTTAATGAAAAAAAAGGTAAATGCCAACCTCCGCGTATTTTGTTATCTAGCCGCTCCGAAACTGTATGTCGATTAGTAGTATGTTGTGATTATGCTTCAACACGCTAACGTGAATAAGAAATCCCAGCGCCATTCCCCATTTTCTTACTCACTGCGACGGTTCTTGTTGTTATTGTTGTTGTTAACACCTTCGACAAGTTTGCTTAACGAACAGTTCTCTGAATAGAAACAAAAGCTCCTCAAGCTAAACATGGCTTCGTGCGAGACACCGGCAATTAAGTCGAACGCCTGGAACGAATGCATGTGATGAAATTCTGGCAGACAAAGCTTAGCAAACCCTCACGTAGACCTGAAAGCGAATTTATCTGAATAAATGGCGCTCGTGTTAAGCTAACAAAACCTTACTCGGTGCTTGCGTCTTTCGCGCTCATAGGTTAGGATGTCTCTGCGGTGGTTATCCAAGTCGTCACTATAACCGGTAAGGTTATTTTTTGCTGGAGGCTACACGACTCGAAAAAAATAAGTAAAAGTTCCTGCGGTCATGAAGGTTGAAAAACATCGTAGAATGCTTTTTGCTAGTCGTAGCAAACCCTTCCGTTTACAGCCATTATTTGGGAGAGGTTACTTGGGAATAAAACGTACGAGCAGGCGACAGAGGCAAAGGAGGAGGACAAGAAAATATCTCCATGGAACAAATACATATGTTCTTGTCAACAATAGTAACAAATCATCTTATTCCTCTCTCTCTCTCTCTCGCCCGTCCTTCCATCTGCCGAGCCATTGCAAGTACCGCCGGACCCCGTATACTATATTTTCACCCCTGCAGCAAACATTAACTCAATTCCCAATCTCTTTTTTCCTGCTGATTGCTTGCGATTATCTGTGAAACAAGGCCATCATATGGAATTAATGATCTTCAATTCCTTGGCGTCGTTTTCGCCGACGCCGTTGTTTAGTGGCAGCTCAGTGCGTGCTAGCCGACTTGGTCTCCCTCTGGTTCCCCGCTAACTGTTGTTGCTGGTTGATCAGCGATGACCATCTTTGTTCAGCAACTCCGGCGGCTTCAGATTTTTATGGCGTCAAAGCTACGCGTACGTGGAGCCAGAGCAAGCTATAACTCTGATGAGGCTGCTGATTCCTCATTGTGGTTGTGATGACGATGATGAGCAATTGATGCTGTTGGTCGGGCACGCATCCTCCGGCGACATCCAGCGCGTTTAGAATTATGCATTGTTTGCCGTTCAAATCGTCGTTGAAGTGCGGCCGAAGCTTTTGCACGCCTGTCGCTGCTGCTGCTGCAGCAGTTCTAAGCAGTTTGCCGCTAATAAATTTCTATGCTAGCACAGAGTGCGATTGTCCGACGTCGTGGTGCTGGTAGCGGTGGCAGTTGTGGTTGTGGTCGTCCTTCTCCATCCTCGATCTCCTCGTGCTCCTTCTTGTGCTGCTGATGCTGCTGCTGCTGCTGTTGCTGCCTCTCAGCGGCGGTTCGCCGTCTTCTAACGACATGAGATCACGACCACATTCATTACAATGAACAATTCTAGAGCTCCGATGCTACTGCTGCTGCTACTTCAGCGCAAGTCGTTGTTGTTGTTGTTGTTGTTGTTTTTGTTGTTGTTGTTGTTGTTGTTGTTGTTGTTGTTGTTGTTGCTGTTGTTTTGTTGTTGCTGATGTTGTTGTTGCTGCTGTTGTTGTTTTGTTATTGGTGTTGTCTTCTTCTTTACGCGTTGTTCACTCTTGTGTCTTCTTTGTGGTAGGCCCGGCCTTTTCCTACTTACCACCATTCATTTACAACACACTGTTTGAGCTAAGTGGGATTTGGTTCACATATTTTTGGCCGTCGTCGTCGGCGGCGGCAGGAGCTGTCTTTCCTGCTTTTTCATTCTCATTATATATATATATATATATTATATATATATATACCCATTTACCTCGCGGCTGACATAACGACGTACCTCTTCATTTCTTCTTGTTCTTTTGTTGCTGCTGCTGCTGCTGCTGTTTTGCGAACTCTCACATCGAGGCGGACGCGGCGAGTGCGCGCGCCAGCGCAAATAATGCAAAATGCTACAACTTGTCGCGCGTTGTACCACTTGCATTACCACTATGGTTACAACTTCCACTACCACTACTGCTACTACAAACTAGTAAGGCTATTTAGCGACCACTGGTCGGCAGTCCATGGTCGTATTGAAGAACAACAGCAAACGGAAAAAGAGCAAGAAAAACAGAAAACAAAAAGAGAACGATCATCATCCTCATCATCGTAGTAACGTGGCACGAGGTAGTCGCCTACCGGCCAACATAACAACGACAACACAAACAGCAGCACAACAACAGCAACAACAACAACAACGGCGACAGAAATCTATTTAGACAGACGAGTCGCCGGTCGTAACAACAACAACAGGAAGACTAACATTAGCAACAACAACAACAGCTACAAAAACAACAGCAAAACTAACAACAGCAACAAAACTAACAACAACAACAACAAAACTAACCACAACAGCAACAAACTAACAACAGCAATTGCAACAAAACTAACAATAACAACAGTAACGCCAACAACAATAGCAGCAGCGGCGGCTACGCGAGATCGAACCAAGCTGTGTAGTGGTCGGCGCAACTCGGTGGCTGTGCGAAGTATTATTATGCATGTTCTTTTTGTTGTGTCTCTGAGTTGTGTATGTCAATTGTGTCGTGTCGTGTCTAGCGAGTGGGTAAGTGTGACCGTCTGACGGAGACCGTCACAAGGGTCGTGTGCGCGCGCGGCGGCGTCGTAGTGGACAACTCACACTACCGCCGCAGCGGCCGTTCACTCGCACTGGCCCAACAGAACTCCGACGTGTCGTGGCAACAACAACAACAACAACAACAAACAGCAACAGCAGCAGCAACAGCCAGACATCAAGCAAAAATCATACTGAAGAGCCAATAAACAATACAAACACTTTCGCCTTCCCTCTCTTTATATATATATATATATATATATATATTTATATAGATGTATACTATTATATAGATGTATATATATATATATATATATATATATATATATATATATATATATATATATATATATATATATATATAGATGTATATATATACTCGTTCATCATCATACGTTTGCACACATATGTGGTAATGGTGGTAATGGAATACGCTGGATCAACTGTTTAGTGTCTAATGTGTATCGGCTAGTCTTGCTGTATGATTGTAATCACAGCAGCAGTTGCAACAACAACTACAACAACAACTGTCAAAATAAAACAAAAAGTGACGTAAGCGGTATGTTTCTATTATCAAATACTAGTCACTTGCATCTAGACTATTCCAACGGTCCAACGGTCGACAGACTACAGACAGACGGATGGTAACTCGATTAAAAGTGTAAATGTACACCGTACACAATACAAACACGTAATGAAATGTATAGAACTGAACATTAGCTCATTAACAGCTGCTGTAATTGACGTACTTGAGCGGAATAGCCCGTAAATATTGTGAGAATCTACCAATAATGGTGAATAAACATCAAACAATTTAAAAGTGAAAATGTCTAATACGAGTTCTTAATTCCTAAGCACGGCAAGGCTGTAATTTTGTGTCGTCACCGACCCTGTGAAACGTTTAGCACATCTATTTGTCCAGGTCCTTCATAAGACTTGTAGAACATGGCTTGAGTTATTGAACGGCTTCCTAAATAGAGAATGGACACGTGCACAATGCTGGGTTGCTGTTTCGACTGCGACTCGAACGAACCAATGTAGCTAGTTTGATTCAATGGGTACTACACAATATATATATATATATATATATATATATATATATATATAGGTGACAAAAACACCAACAGCGGACTACAGTATCAGAAATTACAGAAAACGTTAGCAACAAAATAACAATAGAAAGGGCGGCAACACTGGACAGCGGCAACAGCAACAACGAAGAAAAAGCGGCTGCATGGGCACTGAAAGCAGCTGAATGAACTTATTCGTTCAGTTAGTATTAGTTCTAGCAATAGTGCTAAATAGTAACACTAAAAACAGCAACAGCAGCAGCAGCAACAACAACAACAATAGCAATAATTGGCGGCATGGATGATGTTAACACATAGGTATTTTTCGCCCTAGGGTCTATAGTGTATATATATAGAGAGAGAGAGATAAACTTTCTATTATAAAAGAGATGCATTGTCACAAGCTGAATGTAGTCCGGCCGAGAGTGTAGCTGGCTGGCTGGCCTTCGTCTAGGGGTGTGGTAGGAAAGCGCCTCATCC
The DNA here is from genome assembly GCA_003439945.1 of Dermanyssus gallinae. Lineage (NCBI taxonomy): Eukaryota > Metazoa > Arthropoda > Arachnida > Mesostigmata > Dermanyssidae > Dermanyssus > Dermanyssus gallinae. The sequence goes on along the minus strand of QVRM01002562.1, from coordinate 860,203 downwards.
GAGATCATTCGTTTAGCCTTCAGCAAACTCTCTCTTTCTCTCGCATTCGATCTCCCTTACTCTGAACCTCTCGCTGTGTGCTTTTGTCTCGCTACCATGTACCATGCTATTGCTCTGTATGTGGCCGTGTCTCTCTGTGGGTTTTCTCGTTCTCGCTATTGCCATCTAACTACGGCTTTTCCTTTTCAAGTTAGCTACAAGCGGTGGGCTTGTACACAAACAGCAGCACTATGCTGACTAACGTTGTTGCTGGATTCTTTGCTGTTGCGTTTGCAGTAATAATAGTTGTGGTATAATGTTTGTTTTTATGATGGTCGTGAGGATTGTTATTGTTGTCGTAGCAGCAGTAGAAGAGACATAAGGCTATGATCAATGCATTAGCAACATTGATCATAGCTTTCGGACAAACGCTTTCAGACAACTGTGCCCCGTTGTCAACATTAGAAGGAATACAGTGACATGACTGCAGACTATAGCGGTAAGCATAATAGTAGTCATTAGTAGTAGTAGTAGTAGTAGTAGCATTAGCGTTCGCTGTAGCACCAAGGGCCTTCTAAAAGTTTGTGACAGCCAAACTGACGGCACAATTCGATCTAAAAAAATCCCTCGCTGAAAAAAGCAGGAAGCGATGCCATGGTCTGGTCAACAAACGAGTTCAATGGGTTCTAGATACCCCCCCCCCCCCCGGAAGGAGGTGAGATACCACTAAGGCATGCTGTGTCACGTCTGCATGTGTGAGAGTCTCCAGCCAGCCATCCCTTCCTGTCCGTTTTTCAGAACAACAATTTTACCAGGAACCTAGAAGATGATGATTGGCGGCACTCATATGAGGCACGTGGCGGGGATAGAGACTGCAAAGGCAGGTAGGACTCCAAGACTGATGCGCCGGCTGAATGTCGGCGGGTCAAGAAAAAACAAAAGACAGCTCCTGGCAACGGTAGCCGATTCGGTCGGCCTCTACACTGTAACTGTCTGTAAGGGGCACCGAATGTGTTAAAGGGAACCCAGCGTTTACTCTTGAGGCATACCGGACAGTGTAAACGCCAGCGGTATCGGTGCTGAGTAGAACAGTACTGTGAGACCTGGCCATTAGGAAACGTCGGTCAGAAAACAGAGAGGAGAGAAAGTGCATGGGGATGCGTATGTTGATATTGGTCTGGAAAGACAGCATTGAGAAATGTAAACAAGAGTGTTTTACGATCAATGCTTTGCTATATGAGGTTATGTGTGAACAAGAACCCAGTATGCCGGCTAGGCAACGTGCGAAGAGTACCAAGCTTAAGATGCCAAGATCTAACTTCACTAAGATACCAAAGTAATGCTGTCCCGGGCCTGACTTAACGGAAAAGACAAGAGTTTTTGGCGGTTAGTACACCTGTATTATCGGTATAAATCTTGTCCTGCACCGCGTGTGGGGGGTGCGTTCAAATGTGTTCTTACTTCTGCACCTTAAGCTGGTAGTAGTGTCATGCGGCCGTGTCTTGAGCGGCAAACGCACCGCTCTTAATAACAAGGCTTTATCATGGCGACCAAGAACTGGAAACCATTGTAGAATCGGGTATTGCTTGCGTCGAGTTCGTTTCTCCCCGTTGGTTCCGCTATATCGGATCGGGCATTGTTTGGCTGCTACCTGCTGTCCGCTGGAAAAGGCCCATATGAGTCAAATATAGGAAAGCGTGATTCCGCCTGAAAATAAAGATAACATTACGGTATATTGTACCATATGCTAACGACAAGTGAATTCGCGTTTGCCTTGATACCCCCGTCCCACTCGGACGAACTTTAAAAGACTAACCACGGCTGTCTTGCATAGAAGTAGAAACTGAGGTAATGTCCTCTCATAGCCGTGGTAATGGACAACGGTGCCCTTGATGTTGAGCGTCCTTGATGTCATCCGTAAGCGGACGCTGTCTTTGCGTTCTACTGCTCTTCCCTTTACGTCTTCTTAATTGTCCTTTTCCTATTCTGCGTAATCTGCCTGATCAGTGGTCAATTCGAGCTGCAGCTTCCAGATAACGGCCGCCGCTACCATCGCGAACTAAAATGAACCTCAGAAGTGCTCTAGTCATAGCAGTGCAAACCTGCAACTGAACCAGCGTATGCTGTTTGTCACTTACTCAATGTAGACACCCTTTGGTTTCAATAAAGGCATACCTGATTGACTGTATGATGATCACGAGTAGGTTGCGTTGCTTGCATTGAGTTGATGGTGACAGTGTTCTTGCTGGAGCTGTTATCGTTGGGGCGCTTGGGCGCATTTGGAGCTTTTCAGGGGAAACAATATCTCGATATTCACACACTACTTAAGCATGTAGTGCTTAAGTAGTGAGTGACTATCGTAGTACTAGTAGTAGTACTAATACCTCTAACACAGCCATTAATTCACCTACGTGTGCAAAAAGAGAGAGAGAGAGAGAGGGGGGGGGAGAAGAGCTTTCTTTTTGGTACAGAGGCTATCATAACCGTATGTACTTTGGTAGAACTCAGCAAGATTTTCTTAATGAAAGGAGAGGGGCGATTACGTTTTGTTTAGGAGCGAGGATTATGTCGATTTTGTTCTACATAGTTGTGAAAAATACGTTAGCGAGAGAATCAGCCAAGGGAAGGAACCGATCATCGGCGTGCTCGGCGGAAAATTCCGCATTGGGAAAAGTGTATCTTGCTGAGTTCTACCGAAGCTCAAAATTGGTACATAGCGTTTTGATAGACCCTGTTTATTTGCTGAAGCAGGTCAAAATGCTAGCAAGTATGCATGCCTTCAATTTCGAAATGGCTGTCGAAGAAGCCTAGTTACTTCGGCAACTACGTAATGCAGCACCATCAAATTGGTACGGAAATGATACGAAATTTGCTATTGCTTGAACGTAGTCTTGCGTAATGGCAAAATTTAACGCCTCTAAGCGTGAAAGCTTCAAAGTAAAACATAATAACATATCGACTTTATATGACTTTTTAATCTGGCTATTCGCCTTTCACTAGCTTGCGTTGGGTATCATTCAGATTAAGCGGAATTTGCCACTGAACACGCTGGCAACATTGGTTCCTTCGCGTGTAGTTCTCCTGCAAACCTAGATTTTGCACAACTATGTAAGAGAAAAAAGACAGAATAACTACTTTTATGAATTTCACCCTCACTCCTGAACAAGACGTGTTCGCCCCCTCGTCTAATAGGAAAAAATATTTTTTGTCGAATTCTAAGTTCATACAGGTTTGATACACCCTGTACGTTTGGACACACTCGTTTGCTTTCTTGGTCCAGTTTATAGTGCTCTTCCTGGTTTACTTTATAGACTGAGCCGTAGGCCAGAAATTTGCAATAACGTCGTTGTGTTGCTGAGTGCATTTCCTCTTTATGGGAAAGATTTGTCTAACACTATGAAGTATTATGTCATGATATCGTGACGACATATGCACATATGCTCAGACGCGCGGCGATAATAAAGTTGCCTTCTATATCAAGGGTACGTTTATATAATAAAAAATAAAACAAAACATCTACTATAGAAAGATGATATGATGATGATGATGATGATGAAGACAATTGTTAGTATGACATTTATGAGCCGAAGCTACGGCCTATAAATTGACCGAGTTGCCCAACATACGCTCATTCGCGATCATCCATGCAGACAAATGCATTACATCGTACATACATACATGTATATGATATGAATCAGCATACGATGAGGAGGACGATGATGATGATGATGATGCCGATGCTGCTGATTGTAAGTACGATTTGTAGTTTTAAGGTGTGAGGAACGGCTAGCTGTATGCTAAGCGCGGTGTTCACCTGTGCTTCGTGCTTGCTTGTGTCTCTACTGGTGTGTCTGTTTGGTAGCAGAGAAAGAGGAAGGTAGGGGCGATAGAGACAGAGAGACCGCTGCTTGACTGCTGGCTTACGGCTGACAAATGGTTGACGCTGCCGGAACGAAGATCGGAAGAGAATGCCGAAATGAAGGCGAAACAGAATCGGACGGGCGGAAAACTCGGGACGGGAACGCAACAAATGCACCGTAATAATAATATTTTGTAAAATAGCACGGTCGTCGTCGTCATCAACAATCATCACCACCACCACCACACAATCACCATTAGCACCGTCATCATCATCATTGTCATGACTACCACCATGCTGAACACAATCATCATATGATAGCTGCCTATACGGTCGATCACACAGTCCGTCAAACAGTCACCGAAGACACATTAAGATCGAGATATATAAATATATATATATATATATCTAGAGAGAGAGAGAAAGAGAGGGAGGGAGGGAGAGAGACGGGGAGGGGTGGAAATAGCAGTAATATAAAGGTAGAGAGAGAGAAATATATACATACCATTATATATACAACCACAGAGATATATTGATAGAGAGAGAGAGAGAGAGAGAGAGGGAAGAAAGGGGAAGATAACTTATAAAGGTAAATGACGTGGGATATGGGAGAGAAACAAAGTATAAAAACTAACGCAGTAATGCAAAATGTAAAAAAGGGCGTGAGCTTGTACAGCGACGACGCCAACAACACCAACAATAGCAACAACAACAACAACAACAACGACGACATCATCATCATCAATCAACAACAACATCAACCTCAAGAGCAACGACAACAATAATGACAACGACAGTACTGGTCGTAGTCGCTTCCAACAGCGATTATAATGGTAGTAGTAGTAGTAGTAGTCGTCGTCGTAGCAGTCGTCATCGTAGTAATAATGATAATGACACGATGCAGTGGTTCGTGCATGTATGGCCCTACCACATCTCCTACTCGCACGACTTCGTCGACTAGGAAGATTTCTGCTACTTCTTGTCGACTGCTGCTGTTGCTGCGGCCGCGCCGCTGTCGGCGCCGCCGCCGGTGAACTTCTTCGTTACGAGAGTGGACCGAAGTGGACAGACGCGAGCGAACAGTCGTAATAAACCGAAGAAATTGCATTGAAGTCAATGAAGAAAAAGAATGAGAAGAAGAGAAAGAGAAAAAGAAAAGAAAGAAGACGATGACATCGTATCGCCTTCCTTCGACTACGCGACGCTATAGGACGAGCATTACCGGCTACCGGCCGGCAACGACGACCGCAGTGTCGACGACTGCTGCACGACCAGTATATAATGATAAGTGAATTATGAAAATTACTAGGTTGCCGCTGGCCAAACAGAAATGAAACTTTAAAGAAAATGCCGATTTCCTTTGTGTCTGTTCCGCCCCCCCCCCCCAAGACTCTTCTCTCTTCACCCCCCCCCCCCCGCCCTCTCTCTATCTCTCTCACGCCCTCCATGCCTCCATTTCTATCACTCCGGCGCGAGCGCGCTATTTTTTTTTATCTCAATCAATGTGTATGTCTATGCAAGCATATCCTCTGTTTACTGCAGTGGTAATAGTGGTCGTCGGCAAAGCAGCAGTGCGCGAAGCAAGGCGATAATGATCAGTATGTGGTGCACGCTTGTCGGTCATTGTCGGGATCGATGGCTGTCGAACCACGTGGGGTGCACGCCGATAATCATCATTCAATAGGAACCAGCCACAACAATAACGACATTATTCCATGATTATTATTATAGTAAAAATAGCAATAACAAGAGCTGCAGCAAGAATACTGTCAGTAAACTGCGGCGAGACACAACATGGCCAAAAACAGCAGCAGCAGCAACAACAGCAACAGCAGCAGCAAAAACAACAAGGCCAACAACAGCAACAACGTTACTTCGAATAGCAATCACAACAACAACAACAACAACAACAACGAGGGCAATAATAGTATGTTACGATATCGTGAACCAGCCAGATGGAGCCGAGCCAGAGTTTGCGGTCTACAGAAGACCGCACGATTGGGCACCAATACCACAACAATGACGACAGCGTCCATGGCGATGACGCGACACTGCGGTCAGTGCGGACGGAGATCGCCTCGAAAAAGAAACGCCGCGTTACCGCCGCGTCATAGCTGAATACGCGAAGTACGCGCGCTAAACACTTCGCTTCCTTCGACCGAGTCGTTGAAGACAACAGCAGCGGCAGCTCCAGCTCCACGCCGCTACGCACGCAGATAACACTTGGTATCGGCCGATAGAACAGACACGAATGAAACACGAATACCCAGATAGGGAGGCGGAAAACGTACCGAGCAAAGTCAGAGACACATACAGAGAGAAAGAGCGAATCAATGAGCATGAATGGGAATCATGCGAGCAATTGAAAGAAGCAGATGATCAAGCGAAAGAGAGGCGATTAGGACAGAAGAACAAGTGTGGTCTAATGTCGATTAAGTTTGTTTTCTTATATAGTAGCACGATTTTAAACAACGGCCACTAGTGTTACTATTTCATCCATTTGCGGTATCTTTGTCTGGTGTTGTTGCTATGGCTGTTTCTGGTGCGGGTGGTGGTGGTGTTGTTGTTGCTGTTGTTGTTGTCGTCGTCATCGTCGTCTGATGTTCTACTAGGTTGTCGCTGTTGCTGCAGCTTTATGGCCGTCAATGTGTTGTTGTTGTTGTTGTTGTTGTTGCGGTTGTTGTTGTTGTTGTTGCTGCTGCTGTTGTTGTTGTTGTTGTTGTTGTTGTTGTTGTTGTTGTTGTTGTTGTTGTTGTTGTTGTTGTTGTTGTTGTTGCTGTTGTTATTGTTGTTGTTGTTGTTGCTGTTGTTGATGTTGTTGCTGGTGCTGCTGCTGTAGCCGTCGTTATTGTTGTTATCGTTTGATTGTGTTTATAGCAGTAGACGCTGTTACCGTTGCGGTTGTTATAATTTTTGCCGTTGATGTTGCTGTTGTTGTTGATGTTGTTGTGGTCGTCGTCGTTGCCTTTGTTGTTGGCCTCGCCGCCGCTGCCGCTGTTGATACTGCTGTTGTCGGTTATTGTTGAAGATGTTATTATTATTATTATTATGAATGGTGGCCTCGTTGTCGTTTTGTAGCCATTGCGAATCATCTATGGCGCTGGTCATTGAGTATCATTGAAAGCCGAAGACGGGCATTATCTGTATTGTTCGCGGTCATTGATTGTTTCTCTTCCTCCGTCAAGGCATAATCACACACATATATATATATATATATATATATATATATATATATATAATAAAGACGAACGAAATGAATAGCGAAAGGGCGGTCAGTTTGCTCGTTTCAAGGGTTACCTGCTCAAATAACGTTGTAGGCAATTCAATCGTCGACCATTCTTGTACTCGAACGAGTCTTACGAGGGACTGAGGCAAAATAGACGTTCGATGACCACCGATAACCGCCGCCGGCAACAATGACAGTACAGCAACAACAGCAACACGAACAACCACAACAACAACAACACCGTCAGTAGCAGCAGCAGCAATAATAGTAGTAGCAGCTGGTAGCAACCATCGATACCAACAATAAGGCGAATATGAAAAAAAGACATCATCGTCAACTACGACGACCACCACTGAGCACCAAAAAGCAGCAACGACAATGAGTGAGAACTACAGTGAGAACAATATGAAGCGCACCAATAGGAAAATGCAACAAAGACAACGATGACGACAACAACAACAGCAACATTAACAGTAATAATACCAGTAACAATACCAGCAATAACCGCGATAGCAACAATCTGACCACAAGAGCAACAACACCAAGTACACCAAAAACAAACACAGCAAGCAGCTAGCACCGTCACAACAATAACAACAACAATTGCGAAACAGCAATAGTATTCATCCTAGCATTCATGTTAGACTGCAACACCAACACCTCGTGAAATAATTTGATAATGATAGCGAATATATAACCAGCATGGAACAACACCAATAATAATCATATCATAATATAATAATAATAATAATAATAATAATAATGACAAACAGCTGCAGCAATCCAAATAACAACATTAAAATATAATATCTAATATATTGATATATAATAATAATAATAATAATAATATCTAATATAACAATAGTAATAATAATGACAAAAAGCTGCAGCAATCGAAATAACAGCAATAACTAATCCATCACTATATTCATAAAGAAATACCGTTGTGATAGTGGAACCATACCACTATAGCTACTACACTGCTACTTCTAGGGCGTCAATAGCTATTTTAACAATAGCAACAGTAACGAGGTATCGAAAAACCTTATGAATTGTTGTTGTTGCGCGGCTGACACTTATAATAATTAAATATTACTAAATAATCATGGTAATCACAAATATATTAACTATATAATATTTACAACATTGCTTGTATCATTATTATTATTGCTCAGTGTCGGTGGTCATTCAACATCACCTTAGCGTTTGCCTCTTTGTAGTTCCAATGACACCCTCTGTCCGAAGGAACGCGGTCGATCTTGGCTCTCAATGAGCTTCTTCCCAAGCTCTGTTGCGGGTTTGACAGTAATAATAATCACAAATATTTTTTTTAGAAGAAGACAAGGAGTACACGTTCACACCTCACAATTGTAACGTAATAATAATAATAATAATATGCCTTTTATCAATCGAGTTATGATTATATCCACCACACGTCGGCGGGATGTTACGAGCCGCCGCGGGTTGGATTCGGAAATAGCGCCGAACACCATACGAGACAGGACAGGCGTCGAGGATTTGCTCGTTGTGTGGGTCAGTGGTTCTAAATCAAGATACATAAAAGATACATAATCAGAAATCAAATAAGTAGAAACGACGACGGCTACAGTATGCAGCAGTCGACTGCAACCGGCGATAAGCCGAAGCAGCGACAGTAAACCACTCGTAGTTGGCGCGTAAATAGCTGACACACACAACATAACTGATCACTGATTCGACTCCAGCAACAGCCAGTCATCAAAGAACAGTAAGAAGGAGAAGAACAACAATAACAGCAATAACAGCAGCAACAACAACAACAACATCAAAGTAGTAAGGCATCTAGCCGAAACTAAAAGACGACGATGACGACACCGGCAAGCGTAGAACGTACTTGAATAACAAAAACACACCACTACAACAACATCGCGACGACAACAAATAAGACGCCAATAACAACAACAACAAGAACAACAAATGCGCCAATAACAAGTGTAAGAACAACGTCCACAACCTATGAAAAGATGGATAGAATAGTGCTGAAGAGGATGCAAGGGATGACGCGCTTACCTGTTGTATCTCTCTTTCTCGTTGAAAGTTGATCTCATCTCGCGCTGGATGGCGGACGCCGAGTATTTCATGTGTGAATTTAAAACTGTCAGAAGTCAAAGAAAACGAAAAAAAGACGAGCCGGAGGAAGACGGAGGACGAGGAAGATGAGGACGACAACAGAGAAGAAGAAGAAGAAGAAAAAAACGATGACGACAAAGAAAAGGTTTGGCAAAAGAAATTCCCACAGAGCCACCACCTTCGCTCTAGATCGGCCGACAACTTCGGTGTCGACAAGAGGCGACACAACTTATTGGTAGCAGAATCGGCAGTGGAAGCTGGTGCTGTAGCTGCTGCTGCTGCTCTGTTGTGAACAACAACAGCAACAACAACAACAACAACAACAACAACAACAGTAACAACAACGCCGCCGCCGCTGCTACGAAGGACCACCAGCACCGCGGTATTATTTTTATTATTATTATTCTTCCTTTTTCTGTCGCTTGTTGTTCTTGTGTACGTGAGTGTGTGTTTTTTTTTTCGATTCTTTTTCTTTCCATCTCTGTTTTAGTCTCCTTCTTTGCTTCCTCCACCCGCCCGCCCGGACGGGCGACGTTTTGTCCGTCTGTCTTATTTGTAGTGAATATTTAGCACTTTACGCCAAATAGCGATCGTGCTTCGATGAAAAGCCAACGACATGAAACCGAATCCATTTAGGAACAGACAAAATCGGCCAGCCAGCAACAACAACGATGGCAACAACAGCAACAACAACGATAACAACAACAGCAACGATAACAACAAACAACAACGATAACAACAACAGCAACAACAACAACAAGAAAATATGAAAGGCAGTTGTTGCCCCAGCAACCACGGCAGCGACAGCATTAGCAATAGTAATGAGATCAACAAACAACAATCACACTCCTCGCGAATGCAGCGTGGTACAACAACAACAATACAACGATGACAACACAACATCAGCAGCAGCAGGCACAAGCTATCAGACCGCAACCGTTGCGCTTTGAATCAATCGTTGGAGCAGTAACAGTGGTTGTACTAGTCGTAGCAGTCATAGTACTAGCAAACAACAACAACAACAGCGGCAACAAAAGCAGTAACAACATCAATACTGACAGCAATACTAGCAGCAGTAGCAGCAGCAGCAACAACAACAACAATAACAACAAACGGCAGCAACAACAAGAAAACAGCAGCACATATAACAGTAACAACAGGAGCGAGATGAAGGGCAATCGTCAACCAGCATGCCGGCAACCAGTGACCAGTGACCAGCAACATTAACCATCAACCGTAGCACGAAAAGGTTGCTGGAATCGCCACAGTGACCAGGCAGCAGCAGCAACAACAACAACAACAACTAAAGCAGCAGCAGCAGCAAAGTACAGCAACAAAAATCGCGATGATAACAAATCACAAACAACAACAACAAGAACAACAACAACAAAAGACACAATGATGCCAACAGCGCAACTAGTACCTACAGACAACGGCGGCGGCGGCGGCAACAACAACCAGTAGCGAGCGCCGATAATATCAACAGGTAAATGTGAAGATTTTCAGCGAACGTCAACCAACAAAAGTTTAGCCAGCCTGCCAGCCAGCGAGTCGCGGCGGCGGCGGCGGCAACGCCGACGGTGGCGCGAATTTTAGCAGCGTGGAGGAGACAAAGTGAAGATGAGGTGCTGCCGCTGCTGCTAGCGTTGGCAATGGCTCTTGTCGTGATGATGGCTGCTGTTGTCGTTGTTGTTGTTGTTGTTGTTGTTTTTGTTGCTGTTGTTGTTGTTGCTGCTGCTGCTGTTGTTGTTATCGTTAGTTATGACTAGAATCAATGCAAGCAAGTGAAGTCGATGTGCTGCGCAAAATGAGTGAGAGATGACTGACGTGGAGGAACATCTATCTATCTGTCTCCCTCCCTCGCCCGGCCGGTCAACGAGAATCGCCGCGCGCGAGTTCAAGCGAGAGAACGAGAGCGAGAGAGAGATAGATAGAGTGAGAGTGAGATCTGATAGGAAATGGGCCCCAACAACGGCCGAAACGAGACAGCGAAAGAACACTTTAAAGCTCGGGCGGGCGCATCATGATGATTTTTCGCGAATTACGATTATGCCTACATTGTGTGTGTGTGTGTGTGATATGATGGCTTTGTTCGGGCGGCAGAACAGCGGTAGTTGTAGTCGTCATCGTCGTCGTCGTCGTCGTCGTCGCCGTAGTACAAGTAGTGGAAGTTGTAGTCGTAGTAGTGGAAGTAATCATAGTGTTCGCCGTCATCAGGTCGCCGCTCAGGTGAAGCGGCCATGCCGCATTTGGCTACGACGGCGGCGGCGGCAGCGGCAGCGACAGCGGCAAAACGAGCGCTAATAAAAGTTTGTCTGTCTTAAGTGCACGTTACTAAGGTCAACCTAGCCCATTGCGAGGGCGCCGATGCAGTCAAGGATGGATGGACGAATGAACGGACGGACGGACAAACGGACGGACGGACGGACGGACGGACAGACACGCAGTGAGACAGTCTATTACAGCCGAACACCCCTGATGCTGCTGCCGCTGCCGCCGCCGCCGCCGCCGCCAGACGACGTTCATCGACCAACAGCAACCCTGCTAAACCGGCGACCGGCCGGCCACTAAATTGGCGGTGGCGACAGCAATATGGGATCGCCGACATCATCATCGTTATCATCGTCATTATTACAATCATCATTACTATCAGCAACAGCAGCAGCAGCAGCTGCAAGATCACCATCATCATCGTCATCATCATCAGCATCATAATCATCGGGTGGAAACGAAGGATCTGTTGGTTGGTTGGCTGGTGATGACTTGACATGTGGCCAATGGCCAATGTGGCATTGTGGCAACTTTGCACTGGTTGTTGCGCACACGCTGCTGCTGCCGCTGCTGCTGCTGTTGTTGTTGTTGTTGTTGTTGCTGCTGCTGCTGCCGCTGCTATCACTGATGCCAGAAAATGGCATCGTGGAATTGGGGGTAGATCAGGGGATGCGTTCTACCCTAAAGCAGTCAGCTTTGCGCTCCGGTACGTAGCTACGGCGGGAGGAAAAGCGATAGAAACAGACCAGGAGGTGGAGAAGAAGAAGACGTCGACGACAACGATGAAGAAGAAGGAGAGAGACAAGACGTTAAGTTAAGAAACGCAGGTCGGCCATTCAGTTTTATGGCGACTTGTTTCAGAACGCGCGCTATTTCCCCTTACAACCCCTCACAACCGCCCCCTCCCCCCGCCTGCCTGCCCAGACTCATTTCCTCTCGAAAGGTCCATCTGGGGCAAGCGTCAACCGGGCGGTCATATCTAGCTATATACGCGCGCGCACGAGAAGTCGCAATTCACTATACGGTGCTAAAGGTCAAAATCAATGATCGGTAACAGCAATAGCAGCAGCAGCAGCAACAACAAAAAACAACAACAACAATAATAACCTACACAACAATTGACCCCATAGCTATGATCTTGTATCATCTCTATCGTTTATTGATCGAGCAAATGGAAATCGAAAAACGGTACAACGTGCTGCAGTTGATAATTATCATTTGCTGAGTTAGCGGGGTTTTTCCTTATCTTCACCCTAAATATGCAATACACGCAATACGGCAAAAGCCGTTATGACTTTGGGTTAGATTCTGTACAGATTTGGAGAGCATGTCGAACATCATCGACCATTATTGTGTTGTGCCATTTGTCAGTCGCATCAAACGCTCGATTGTACGATTTATATTTTATTTTAGGTTCTGACTTAAGATCACATAGAATCAGTATAAAATAGCATAAAAACGCCTTTATTTACAGAGTAAAAGATGGCGGAGGCTGGGGCGCAAGGAGAGCCCGCGTGTGCATACTGCTGACGATTTCTAGGGCATCCGTATCATCAAATTATTGATGATTTCTAGCTCATATCTCCGCAAGGAACCGATTAGGGTATGTCCTAGCGAATAGCCTACTCGTTCTTGAGGAACTAGGACGAAGACAAATCCTGCCACTGTTAAATGCATTTACCGACAATTTACGCTCCTAAGAAACTAAATACTCGATGAGATCGACGTGAATTTCTACAACACTGGAGTCATGCGCAATATATCCTGGAAAGGAATAGACCGGCCAACCGTCGCGTTGTCACACGTTTTGGCGTTTATGGATTCCACCACGCAGTCTGCACAGTGAACGGTTACCACAAGTAAACTAGCAGGTGCGAGGGTATCTGTGATAGGTATCATGCCGGCCGCTGCCACCAAGTCGAGTCACTAGGCAGCCTAGCCCAGTGTTATGCCTACCAATCATTGATGAAAAAATCCGAATGTGAGTATTATTGCCGATTTCGATTCCTGCAATACATTTAGGTAAATGCATTATTTGGCTCTTGTAACTGTTCATTCGCACATCAAATATGTGGTCAATAAGACTTGTGCTCACAAGCTGTGATTGTACCCATATGTCGTTGTGTTAGACTAATGTTTACCGTGACGAAAGGTTAACAACAGTCGCCTCCATACTTTGCAGAGCCCTCTTTCAACAGTCTCTTCAAGCAACAACTTGCACACTTATGGGCTCTGAGCGGGTGAGCAAAAGTATGTTGAAAATTAATTTATTCACTTTATTATTATTCTCTCGATCACACTTTGTGGAGGATCTCAGAACAACTTATGCTTTACCGAGAACGGAGGCCTTCGAGAGTCATCGTGCTGAATGGGAATATAAGTTTGCGGATGCTAATTGGCGTTTTTAGGAGACTAGAGCAATGACCACGAACTACTGGAAGTGCTCATATTGTAAAAAAACGGTTCATCGTTACCGGATTTGCAATACATGGGTTTTAAATGAAGATATGTATACGAGATGGGTTGCATGAAATATTGACCGAGTGCGAATGCAAGCTATGCGGAAAGTCGTATGATCTGTATCATCTGCAACAGTGTACAAAAGCAATATCGCTATTGAAAGTGGTGTAGGAGAGCTGTAGCATATATGTGAAGCATAAACCAAGTACAGGTTAATAAACAATACATTATTACAATTGTGATGTTTGAGCGTTGAAGTCAGGTTCATTATGCTCTGCTTGCTTCCATAGGCGCCATAAATGCATGCGCAATTCATGGCGCCTATGATAGAAGGCACGGGCCCTCTACAAACGGCCAGGACACTATCTGTCTTTAAAACATGGCCTCACGTCAATCGCCCGTAACGTCTTCTATAGCATTTCCGATATCTTTCATGATTTTCGCTTGTCAACGACAAGTCTATGATCAGCCCTATCAAAGTCACTCGTCTAGTCAAAAATATGAACCCCGAGAGTTTTTGTTGGTGTTTATGTACACGGCCCAATTGTTTGTCATTTCTAACAGCTGCGTGCACGTAGAGCGTCGAGGCACGCATCTGTGTCAAATATATTATTCGCGGATTATATAATTAGCAGCAGTTTCAGGGTTAGGCTTCATAGTTTCATAATTAGAAGAGCCCGCGTGGCGTGGCGCATTTGCGTGCGTCTCGCGGCCCGAGGTGACAAATAGGTGCACGGGTTCGAGCCCCATTGTTGCACATTTGTATTTATGGAGTCCGTCTCCCGAAGCAATGCGAAAGCAGAACGTGAAATGTTGGCTGAGAGTCAGTTCGAAAAGTTTAATAGATAAAAGTGCCACAACAACTGTAAATGCTTTACTTGTCTCTGAGATAACCTATGCGTTTTGCCGCCAAATATTATAGGTCATCTTTTTATCCATTTTAATTTAGAAATAATGCTTGTAGCAAAAAAATCGAAAATATGCTTGTAGTTCAATTGTGTAGGTATACGTTCTTTTAACGATAACTTTATCTTTTTTATATTTCCGCTAAACTATCCTTAGACATATTTCTACCTTATACAACGGAATTTGTTGTTTGAGAAGTCAGTGATCTGGCGTACTAGTGCTTGTATTAAAAAGTTTTGCGCTCTTATGAATGTTTTTGCATCAGTACAGAGGCTGATCGGTACATAGTCGTTAAGACCTATGTTTAGAGGAGAAAGGAAGACACATTTTGCATTCGAGAGGATAATTTCGGCTTTGAGCGAAAATATGACGTTTCCTCATCTGTGTTGGCAGGCCAATGAAACGTATTCCTTTGAAACGTATACAAGAATTATGAAGGCTACTTAAATCTTAAATTAGAGATAAACGGAATTTCCTAGAAGAAGCTAGTTGCTTGTATTTGGGCACAGCGTGGCTTTGTTACGGCTTTATATATAAATTACATGTAATATTTATGCAGGTGGGTAAATATATATATATTATAATTGTTACCGAAACGTCCGTTGATCTCAAAGGTTTTTCCTCAAAGGAAGTGGCCTGAAACGAATGACAGTCACAATGGAAGCTGCGGACTAGCTTTTCGTAAGAAATTTAGACAAAAAAGGTCTGAGAGATCATACAGGCGACGACAGCTACACCAGCTACAGCTTTTTGAGTCGCGACATACAACCAATATATATAGATATGAATTAATACATACGCATTTGTATGTTTTTGCATCTTTCTATACGATATATATATATATATATATATATATATATTTGGTTGAGGTTAAGCGGCATCGAAACGCTGTTAACCAAAACAAGCGCAGAAGCTATGTCGTGTGCATCGTAAGGCAATCTACGACCAATTCACAGACAAGCTAGCAAGCAGACGCTTTGACGAAAGGTTGAAAAGTCACCGAGTAGCACGACGTACACGTAGAAGGAGCAGCAGTTGGGTTCTACTAGAAAAAGCGAGAATCCTGTATTCGATAGTTTCTTCTTCGAGCCATATTGCGAAGACGTTTGCAAAGCTAAGAAGAACCATGACAAACGTCTGATTTCAGTGCTCATCCTTATACGCGACACACAGTGAGCGAAGCTTGCCGTCAAAGAAGCCTTCACGTAGACGTTCTTCACTCGCTACGGCGGGCCACCATCTAGGCGAGGCGCTTACAAATGCGAAACTTTGACGTGCAATAGAACGATTCAGCGCGAAAGCAATGCTTAGTGTAAATGAAAATAAGCTAGGCAGTTATGCACTGTATGTGCGTGCGTACGAGCCTCATTGGTCGAATAAAACAACAAAACTGTACTTCGTCAACATAGAGAGTGTAACTTACTTGTGGACGTTTCTTTGACGTCTAATGTAAAGTTTAAGAAGTCAACGCTTTGTTGGGCCAAAACCCGTAGCTTGTACGAAGCTTATTAACGAATCATTTGATAAATGGGCAGATGTAAATTCCAATCTCTACGGCTTCTTCGACGCTTAACCTACCATAGGCTAGATATCGAAGTGAGGCCATTTGCTTCCACACAGCCTATGTACTGCCTATTGGATACCACATCAAAACCACTATACAACACATCTATTTATGTGATAATAAAGGCGAATTTCATGTGCCTATGTATGTATGTTGTGTCGCAACTAGAACTTGCGACTTATGATATTAGACTCGCAAACTATCGGAACCACACCGTTCCGTAAGCCGAGACGTGACCATTGTTTTTTACCATTACAAATGCATAAATACACGCATCTACGATATTAATCAGTAGATTTGTAAAACACAAGTATGTTGCCTTTCCCCCCTTTGACTAAATAAAGGTGCATTTGATTTGATTTGATTTGATTTGATGTTGCTGGCAATGTTGTGCTCTCTTCTTCGAGGCGTTGTTGACTTCTTTGGGGCACTGGGCAAAGTATCTTTCCTTTTTACGTAACTTTTATAATAATAATAAGCGACTGAGTTGCCACGTTGCGTATATTTACTAGTTAGTGCTAATATTGTTGAAAGCTTAATGAAAAGAGATAGCGTTTATAGTTGCTCCAGAAGCGAGTCGTGGCGCATCAGCAGTGTATATGATGGCTTGCGTTTCGGCTACGACCTGGAGCTTGGGAATCAGCCAACTAACATACATTTGTTCATCTGACGCCTAAAGAGTGGAAGATAAATTGTAGTCAGAAGAAGCCGTAGTTAAATCAAGCCTCTAACAACTGTAACAACAAGCACAATCATAAATATCATAATAGAAGATCTACAAAAGTTGGATAACAACAACGTCGTCACCTATGTTGTACATGCCGGGTGCCATCGTCGCTTTGACTTGTTTATCCAGAAGGACTGAACAATGGTTCTTGTAAACATAATCGTGTCTCACCAAAGGTTAATGTATAATATCCGGAATCTCTTTTCAGATTCCGACTAGATCTAGTTATCATTATGACGTTGTTGTTAGCAAATGCCAGATGACTTTTTGATTACTCTAACAATAAAATATACGTATTGATATTCGTGTCGGTAATAAGAATCACTCACTCACGTCATTAGCAAAATCATTATAGATCGAATCTCCAGCCGTCTACAGGTAACTGCTGTATCCGACGTAAAGACAATCGCTGCCTTAAAATTTAAAGTAATTTAAAACTACGGGTTTTCAGGCTGTAAACATTCTAAGACGTTTAAATTGAATATATATATATATATATATATATATATATATATATATATATATATATATAGATGGTACTTTAACTGACGTGCAATCCTTTACAAATGAACATTGTCAGCCTCGTTTCAGCGATAGTTGGGCTATATGTTTGCTTAATTCTAGCGTATAGTTCAGCATGAATCGGCCGCCAGTTATTAAACGATTGCAACCCAATAAACGATACGCCTGGTAATAACAACAGTAAGCATCATCATATCAGTAAAGAATAATAATAGCCAGAACATAGTCTCTGACTATCCGTAGTGTATTAGTAGGATACCCGAGTGGATAGGAATGAATATATCGATATTGATGGCGGAAATTAGTCAATAAAGCAGCTTTTGAAATGGAGGAAGAATCTTATGTGCTTGCAATAATTTGCAATTGCGGATGGAGGAGACGGTCACAAGTAAAACAACAAGCAACGACAACAAAACACAGGTAATCACAGCCGACACGGCGGCAGCCCGACTCCCACCATAATGCAAAGAGTGTTGGGGGTGCTTAATAGATGATGACCAAGTTTATGGGCGGCCGTACGGTGAAGTCGATCGACGAGAATTTTGAAAAATTTATACTGCGGTACTGGGCAGCAGAACGGCTTGTGTTATTGTTGACAGTGGCGATTATTGTAGAAGGCTGCTTCATTATGCGCTTTCGTATGACCAATGGCGTCGGTGAGGTCAGATAGTGCGTAGCTGCGAGGCGGGGGCAGCCATAAATGCATAGACGGAACACATGAACAGACAAATAGGTGGACCCACTCTGACACAAATTCTAAGCCATATACATCTATTGGAGATATCCAACCAATGCGGCCGAGTCGGCTTCGTTCTGAATCGGTAATCGGTGGTTGGCTAGCTCCTCGCATCGACGGCATCTGTAGCATCGTGGCCGGATCGAACTCGTTCTGCACTTGATTGAACTCTTCAGTTTGACAAACACGATTGTCGTCTCAAGTCAGCCCATTGTTACGGGTGGTCGCTGACTGACACAGCCGTTGTGGTTGTTGAAACGGTGCTAGATGTTGGCTTATTGTTGATGATGTTGTTGTTGTGTTGTTGTTGTTGTTATTACAATACAATATTTTAGATACTGCTCTTATTCGGATATCACAATGGTAGTAGCTGTAGTAGTACTAGTGGTTGTTACTATTACTGTGATCCCTGTGTTGTGACTGTTATTAATGTTCTTCGCGGATTGCAGTCGGTAGGCGTACAGAAGATGCACGAGTTGTTGTTGTTGTTATTGTTGGTGTTGTTGTTGTTGTTGTTGTTGTTGCTGCTGCTGCAGCTTTAGCAGTTATTGCTGTTGCTTCTGCTGTTGTTGTTCGTTTTAGCGCTACTATTGTTGTCACTGGTGAGCTAAGATCTATTTTACCGAACAGACAACACTGCTGCACATGATCTGTCTGCGATTCGTCGTTCTTCATTCACCATTCGAAGTCAAATCTCTATCGTTCTACGGACACAATCGCTGGTCGTTTACAATTTACGACAATCACCACAACCGCAGCCATAACAACAATAAAATGAAAAAAACAACAACAATAACAATAATTTGGGGGTAAATATCTGCTGTCATTATGGGGGAAGGGGTTCGTTGCTCGATAATTTTGTCCGCACATTGATGCTACTTTGCCTCTCCGACATCACTCTATATGCTCATCAATGTTATTGTTGTTAATGCTATTGTTGTTGTTGACGCAGTTGATGTATGTTGTCACCGTTGTTGCCATTGTTACTACTGTTGTTGTTGTTGCTATTTCTATGACGTATTTCATCTGCTGAATTTCTATGCGAAATATGAATATTATGAGAGCTTTTCCTTCACTTCAAAGTCATTATAGCATTAGTTCTTAGTGATATTTTTTGTTTAAATAATTTATGAAACTTACTACTGTATTTTTTTACTTCTTTCTCGCATATTACTGTTTGCCTTTACATCTTTAGTTTGGATTTCCCGAATCTTTATATTGTCTCTCTGCGATACCTGCATCATCTGATTGGGTTTCTCCGCCTATACAACGTCTGTTAATGTCTCGGAACTTTCTCCCAATCTTGACCTCTGTATTTGACGTGATTCTTCGTTCTCAGTTCAGCAGCAGCCACAGCTTCTTCTCCATCTTCCTCACTCGGCAGAACGATGACGCTAACATCTTCGACTCTAACATACATACTTGTACATTTATTTAATGTGTTTATAATATTGAGGACAACAACGGTCTCGAATGTCAGTTCGAACTAAATGTATCGCTCCCACAACCAAGTAGACAACTTATATTCCTGGCGTATATTTTTTCACGCTCGGCCCGATATAATATAGTTATAATATATAAGATAGTTAAAATATATATATAGCCTTTATAGGGCGCGGCGGTCGCTTCTTCACCCCTTAAATTTTTTTAGGGTATTCACTGGAAAGTATAGTTGCACATACGGTTACTGCGGCAGGGAAACTGCCTACAAGCGTGGGTTGTAGTGTGGGGCTCTAACACACTGTAAACCAGTTGTGTCTCCGCCCCCAATCTGTTGTGTGTTTGCTACTCTTAACAGGTATAAAAAAAAAGTACGAGACACTTCTTCCTCCCGGGGCTGGGAGCCTTCCCAATTCTAAGCAGGTAGGACTGAAAGTTGCCCTTCCCTGTCAGGTCGTGTGGAAGGTAAGTTCTCAGCACCGCCTCCGGCCGGTTCAACCAGTTCTTGATGTTTAAAACCGGAGCGCAAAGAATGGCACCTGGAGCACTCTCTTGTAGGCCGTCCCACTCCTCCAGCCAGAGGTCAATTGTATGCCGGCGCTCTTCGTTCTTCTTATGCTCGGGGTTTGCCTGTAAGCGGTGGCTCTCGGTCCCAGGGGCGCATCGTTCTGCCGAGAACGTGGGCCACCACTGCACTAACCGTCCGGTACGTCGCAATCACTCTGAGGGCTAAAATCCTTTGGGCCCGACGCAGGCGTATCCTGGTAACGGCGAACTTCAGGGTTTCGGTTGGCTAGGCGCAGCTGACTCGGCTGCGGATATGATTATCCGCCGCCTTGACTGTCGTGCCACGTAAGTGGTAGGTATACGCCGTGCAAAGTTGCTTTTTTGTCTAAAGTTGCTCTTTCTATGTCGCCCGCCAGTACCACAGAGGCACCTATTTAAGCTGACCCCGCATACGCCATCCTGCTGACGAGTGCGATTTCCTGATCTTCTAGACGGAGGTGAAGGGCGGAGCAGTTTCTTCGTCCCACCAGGGGTATCGCTTCACTCTTAGCAAGGCGAGAGAGAGCCCTGCCGCCGGTATCAAGGGTGATTCACTTATATACTACGGGCGACATCAAGATTTTTTTTCGCTCGGCTCTGCAATAGGTCCGGGCCTGGACGGCGAGATCATTTACCCGCAACACATCATCGTAAGTTATGCTTCATAGAAGGGGGCCAAATGTGGAGCCCTGTCGCACCCCTGCAGTCATGTCAAAACTAGTCCTGTGGGGCTGTATCGTCCGGTTTTGTAGAAAGTTTGATATGGAGCAAAATAGACGAAAACCTCCCTTACTGCAGATAGTCTCCAGGATGACTTTTCACCGTAGACTGTTGAAAGCGTGCATCCTGCACCTATTTTGGTGACCCCTTCTGGGGGTTCTCTTCTGCCCCCTACTGCTTGCAGGTAGGGGGCACGGTCGAGGGATGGGTGTTGGAGTGATAACGCTTCAATTGCTTTTGCACCTCTTCTGGCGTAATCTCTATCCTGCGCTTAAAAGAAGAAAAACTCCCTTACTATCCTGTGTGGGCCGCCCCAGGGAGATGTCTTCCAAATATTTAAGGCAGGCCCTCCAAAAGCGTTCTTTACTCCTGGAGATTTCCTTGCGAAGGCCTTCTTAGCCTTTTGTACTCAACACCTTCAATAGGGTCTCCCTCAGGGGCAGATTATCGGGCACGGGTGAGAAACCGCTGCCCTAGTAGGCAATTTTACCTTAGTTGTCCGAATGCGAGAGTCCACGGACAGGTCGCGGCGTTCCGGGTGTGTGCTACGACCTCGGGAGGCCACGTGCGCCGTCTCTGGAAGCCTTCGGAGGCCCACTTCTGCAGATGGCAGGCCTTCTGGTCTTGCAAGGTCCATGAGGGACCTCAGGAGCTGTTCGGCTCCCTGGCGTCTGACTAGCAGATGTGGCGTTGGAGGATTTGCTGTTATCGGTAGTCACGTGAAATTCTATGATGAAGTGGTCGCCAAGAAATGCCTATTTCTGTTGTACCTTTCAGTTTAAAATTAAACCAGCGCGTAATAGTTAAATCCATGCATAAGGTGCCCTCGGCTCTGTAAAAGGTGGGCGCAAGCTTGTCCAAAAAAAACAAGAGCCTCGGCCGCACACTGAAATTCTTCGAGGACTGTGAGTACCTTTTCGGGTGGTTCCGGCAGAGCTCTATGCTCTAGCCGTGGTGTTCAGATCACCCGACTAAGAGTGAAGCATCACTTTGGTTAGAAGAGGAGGACAGGCTTGTTTAGGTCGTCAAGTGGAACATTGCGGCTACAGTAGCAGGAATAAAAGCGCCCAACGTTTGCTAAATCGATCCAAGTATACCCACGGCTGCTGCCGCGTCTGCGGGTACGGTTAGCTAGCAGCGACGTTCCAGTACGGTGCTCCCTATAAACATATAACGAAATATATAAACACCTGGCGCTCGTAGTATGTCACACTATTATAGTTGTTTATATCGTGGCTATTTGATAGTGTTGCTGTTGTCATGTAGTGCAGTAGTTGAATTTGTGACCGTTGGTGGTAATAATTCTATTACTGCTCCTGATATGTTTCTGCTGAACATACTGTCGTTGTTGTTGTTCGTGTTTGTGCTACTACTGCTGTGACCGTTGTTTGTTGCTGTTGTTGTTGTTATTGTAGGAAGATGATCTCAAACAACGATAATGACGACCCAGCAGCATCGTTTGCACCGCCTCATACAGGGCTGGCTTGCACTAGCACCATTACCTCCAGCAGCAACAGCAGCAACAGCGGCAGCAACAGATCAGGTTATCAACTAGGCTGCCAGTAAACATAACACTGATGACGCACTGTTGTCGCAGTGTAGCCGAACGTCGCCGACCGGTGACCGCTAGACAATACGAGTTTATGAACGTTTTCGGTGTGGCTTGCAATGTACTCAAATAAACACTGATCAGATGTCAAGATTCGATGAGCCGACGGCGACGACCACGACAGCGACCACGCATCGTCGCCACAGTGTTGTTACTCGTGGTGATGCTGGCGTCGCCGTTTCGATGTCGTTTATGTTTGTGTTTATTACGATTAAACTTCGCCGCAAGCAAAGCCCACTACGCACAAGACAGCAACAAACAGTTCTGCTTGCGTTCGGTTTCCGTCGATGTCGATGCGTTTCTCAATCTTTCGCCATTGCTAGCCTACATCTTTAGTGGCTTATTGCCTTTGTGTACTATCAGGATAGGTCTGGTTCATCAGTGAGTCGCTGAGCAGCATGCGGTGGCCGCATTGTTGTTGTTGTTGTTATTGTTGTTTTTGTGTTGTGATGATAATGCATCATCTTTTTTTCTGTTTGTCTGTCATTGCAAGCAGCAGTCCGAGCAGCACTGGTGCCGCTGGTAACTGCAAATTCATCTCACCACACACAAATATGCTGCCATGATCTCGTCTGTTTCCGTTGCGACAACGCTGACGCATAGATGAATCGTAAGTATGTGCGAGTGCCGATGACCTGGCAGCTCCAACCGAAGCAACTTCAAACTTGTTAGAATATATGAGGAACATAGCATACCTTCGAGAGTCTCGGCTCCAACGCGTTCCGGGAACCATGAAGGACCACTGTCGGCCGTAAGACCTTTCTGTTTTCAATTTTGTTAACTTCTGTAAAAATTGACGGACATATAATACTGAAGAAGACAACTATTAGTAATAATATACAAAAACTTTTTCAAAAATAAAAATTTAATTTACTATCTATACATATAACATCGTATGGCTAAGCGTAACTGAGTACCCTTATGAACAGAAATTCAACAAGCTTACTTATTATTTATATATATATATATATATATATATATATATATATATATATATATATATATATATAGTAATCATTATTTATTAAGAATTCAGATGGAGCGACAATTGTCTCCTGAGAACGTGTGCACTGGGAATATTACTCTATCTCGTATAGAGTGGGTTAGGACCACTTCAGCAGCGTGCCGCGTCCCCGCGTTGGACGTCGAGGTCGAGGCGCTGTCTTAAGAAAGCCGCAGATCTCTTGTCTCCGGTTGCGAGGTTTAGCTGCTCGCCGACTCTGTGGAGGAGTTTGCGGGTGAGGTTGCCTGGGCCGCCCAAGGTCTCGAACGCTAGCGGTTGAAATTTATGTGGGTACCCTATTGAAGCATATTTTGCGAGCTTCCTTGTCTCGGCTAGATTACCAGCGTAACCTGCTGAGGCCGCCCCGCCACCGACCATTGAAGGTGCTAATGAGTCGGTAACTGTGGCGACCCAGACAAGCATCCTGCCCCAGCTGCTATATATATATATATATAGAAAGATAGATAGATATACGTGTGATATTTTGCCCTTTGATAATCCAGCTGCGCCCCGCGACCTGAGGATACACATAGGTGCGCGGGTTCGAGCCCCACCGTTGCATATTTGTATTTATGGGGGTCCGTCTATGAAGCAATGCGAAAAACAATCCCGTGGACGTTTTGCATTCGAGCAGAAGGTATTGAGCGGCCATGCGATGGTGAGTGTACCGTTGTCGGCGGTACTAGTCTTTGACCAATTAATTCATTACTCAACGGATAGTGCTGCTGCTGCTGATATTGATGATTATGGTACAAAGTATGTACGGCTATTTCAGGCAGGGTTGGCGCAAACAGGTGCAAATTACCTTTTTTAATTATTCTATCCGTTTAGAACTATGCCGCAAGCCCGGAGTCCGGTAGTACACACGACATCAACAAACAGTTCTGCTTGCATCGTCAGTTGTGATCGGTTCGTTTTCCTTTCCGATCAGATGCAGTCTGCGCGACGTCATTGTAGGCACACTCGTAGTAGTTGTTGTACTAAGAGACACCGTGGACTGTGGCAACTGGCGATGGCTTCTAGACATCGTCAGCCAAGCGGGTCCCTGGCCGCCTGAATCGACGGATTTGACAAACGTATGGACGGATGCGGACGGACCAGGCCAATACTAATGGCAGTGATGATAATAATGCTGCTGCTGCCGACGGTTATGTTGATACTGTTGTTTAGCATGAGGGGGGTGGTGGTGATACCAACTCGCCTGACGCTGGCCATCGACACGACTCGACCAGTTTCGTAGCGGACTAGATTTCTAAACTGGAGCAGGAAATAGCACGTGTTGATGCTGTCGCACTCACCGCCGAAACGTTGTTGTTGTAGTTGTTGCTGCTGTTGTTGTTGTTGTTGTTGTTCTTGTTGCTGCTGCTGCTGCTACTGCTGTTGGTGTTGCTGTTGTTGTTTTTACTGCTGTTGTTGTTGCTATTGTCGCCGTCATAGTTGATGTTCTTCTTGTTCTCCCATCAACCGGAATGGGGCTGGGGTATGCCGTTTGGGGACAAGATTTCCCCACTCCCCCCCGCCCTACGCGCTGCTGCCGAACGTAATGTGCATGAACTCTTATGGCAGTGCCTCTCGGCGGTTTATTCGCATGCTCTTGTGAGTGTTGGGATGTGTGTTTGGGTGTCGATGTGAGTATGTACGTACCTGTAACTGTCTGTCTCTTCGCGGAGAATAAACACGCTAAAAAACAAATAGAAAATGTCCAACATAACTTGGAACCATGCGGCAGCCGCCACCGCCGCTGCCGCTGCGTTTATCGTCGTTGTTGTTGTTGTTGTTGTTGTTTGGCCGTTTACCTCTAGCCTTTATGTTCTGTTTCCTTCACTCTTTTCTCCTCTCGCCCTTTGCCTCGCTCTCTGGCTTCTCTCATACGCAGGTCATGCTCAATCGTGGTAGCGCACACAGATCGCATTTATATATATATATATATATATATATATATATATATATAAACATATATATATGCATACGTGTGTTTAAGAGAAGACAACCGCTGATCGTAGTGAGTCAGATAACAATCAGAAAAGAGCGAGCACAAAAACGCACACCAACCGTCATTGATGATACAAAATCGACAAATACGCTGACAACAAAGGCTGTAATGTTAGCGTACAACGAAAACACAGTATTCTTCCTTGCGTTACTAAACACACTTCGAATAGACATCGTAAACGTAAATACTGGGTCTTACTTGATATATATATATATATGTATATATATATATATATATATATATATATACCATTAGAGCCCCGCTCGGCAGGTGACTAAGTACCGAAAGGGACAGTAGATAATGCAGTATGATTTATATCCACTATCGGCCAAATGGCGAGCCATATGGACAATAAGTCGTCTAGACTTAGTTTTCAGGCTAACAAGTTTCCTAAAGATTACGTATAAATCTAAGCACAATTACATTTTTAGAGAAGAAGATGGTGGACATCAGATTGCCAACTTTTGTGAGTGAGGGCGCGCCGAAGGCTGACCACTGCAAGCTCTGAGACTTGAGTAGAGAGTTATATAATTGCCTCATAATCAATCTACAGAACAGAGAAGGCAAAATTATTGCCAAAGTTTGTCGAAATTTCAAGCCAGAGCGTTACCTTTTCGACCTGTGATGAATCACGAGGTACTAATCAAGCAGCACGTTGAAGTTTAAAGGTTTCTACCTACACAAGAGATTTTTTAACATTCTAAAGTTTTAAACATGAATCGCAGATTCAGGGATGGGGCTTTACCCCAATGGCCGATCGAAGCTCTTTAAACCACTCCTGTGCTGGATTCTCACTGGAAGTCGTACAAAAAGACAGTACGCAGCTCGAATTTTTAGTGCGACTCTTGTGGCCATGACATTCTTTAGCTCGCCATTTTCTCACACCGTTGTCTATAAGAATATTGACGACACGAATTTAAAATATGTCCTTCTCTTGTGTACTTTCCGTCGCCGTTTATTCTCGGCTTGGGTAATAGGCGACTAATCAGCCTAGCCTATACGGGTATCATTGTCACGTCAGATGAGTGTTGAGCAATTTTTAACACGGAACAGCTAATGCGTAGTAGTTGAAATATAACCAACAAGGATAATAGTAATAACAATAGTTTGTAGCTTGGAGACACAAGTCATCCTATTCAGCATCGTACGGCCGCTTGTGGTGAGTTGTATATGCTTAAATATACAGTACAGCTGTTACTACTGCTACCACAGACATTATGATGCTAGACACTGAGTACGACGATCACGAGTTGATAATGTGATAATAATGTATTCATCAAATGAACTATAGTCATAGTAATAAACATACGCTTACTAAACATTTGAAAGTTATACAGGCAATGTGTCATCGGCTTCTACCCACCATGTGCTGTCTTGTTGAGATCAAATTCCTCACCGCAGCCCAGACTGACACCAGAATCGCAGACCACCATATCTACATATATCTACCACATAAACTTAAGAACAAACTTAATGGGGGGTTAAATGGTAATGCATCATCTTTTTTTTTTGAGACATCTGTGCTCCCCGTTTTTTTCGATTATGGTCGATTTTTAGTCCACTCTGACATTCACCTTGTTTAAATTCGGAACCCTGAAAACCAATTTAGGAGCAGCCGGTCTGAGTCTCGAATCCAGGCCACCTGAATGCAAGACAAAGTCTTTTGCCACTAAGCCATCTTGCATACTTTTGTGAATGATAAATGTGCTTACCAAGCTCATAGGAGAGCCTAGCTAGCAGTATCATCACACTATCGTATGATACGATACTCACTATAGTTTGCATTGATTTTTTACATTTATGTGCTAGCGTGTGCAGCTATGTACTACATTTGCCGTATGCATGTACGCACGTATCTACTACGCACATATCGTATCTGCATCGTGTAGTATCACGCTACCCCCGAAGTGGTTCTGTACGTAAAGAGCATTATGGCATGTCGTGTGCATGCTAGTACTACAACTGTAACGGGTACTACGATAACTAACTGTCTTACGGTACGCAGTGATGACAATGACTATTATGTGCAGGGGGCGCGATCACATGTTTTTGCCCACGTGCGCCTGCTGTGGGCAGGTCTGAGGCAGCAAGCGCGGAAGCTGGGCAACAATAGGGACTCTGAAGGGGGGGGGGGCGCTATGTCGTGTACTTGGCATGCTGACACTTCACAGAGCTTGTCTGAGCCTGTTTAGTGTTGCCGACGTCGTCGTTGCCATTGTCATCCTTATTGTTATTATTAGATTCTTTAAACAACAATTATACCTATTCAAAATATCTTCTGTACATAATATGTGTCGACGCTTATAACGGGCCTGAAGTTCAATGCCACTATTATTATTATTATTGGCGTTCGGTCTCGAGTCATTTGGAGCGCTTGAGACAAGCGCAGCCAAACTGACAACAGGGTTTGGTTTGAGAGGTCACTGACATTCAAGCAATATGAAATAAATAATAATAATAATAATAATAATAATAATAATAATAATAATAATAATAATAATAATAATAATAATAATTTATTAGTATTATTATTACGATTGTCACCATCCTAATCACGCATTAGTTAGAAATTTGTTAGAAGCCCTATAAAGAATTCACTGTATAGTAGTATTCCGAATAGTTTACCTAAAATACGCACATCGTCTAGCATACACATCCATGCCTTTACGAACGAGTACAGGTGGGCACAACTGTCGTCCACCTCTGCCTTCGGTCGTTTCGTCTTTGGTGTCATCTCAGTGAGCGCCAGTAGTCAGTGAGGAGTCAGTCAGTCAGCTAGTCAGTCTCATGTCAAAAGGAAGGAGGAAGAGACCACCGCCCGCCTACACGTTTGTGGTGCTCTCGATGATTCTACATACGGCGATGATCCGGTCGTTTGTCGGTCGATCGGCCGACGACGACCTTCAGGCCAAGTGCTGCAGTCCAATCGGCCGATCTGGGCGGCGGGAAAAGAGACGACCGGAGGGGGGGCTGTTTGGCGGGCTGTCTCGTTGGCCCGTCACGAACGACGCTACAGGGACGGTCACACTACGCTCGTAGCCACCAAGCGTCACATAACAATAACAGCAGCAGCAGCAACAACAACAACAACAGCAACAACCACAACAACAACAAAAATAACAGCAGCAGTAACAACAAAAATAACAGCAGCAACAGCAACAACAACAACAACAGCAACGACAACAAAAACAGCAACAGCACCATCAGCAGCAGCAAGAATAACAGCAGCAGCAGCAACAACAACAGCTAGACACTATTGAGTGGCCTGTAAGCAAAAATCATTTTGGAGAAAGAGAGCAGCGGAATAAACAGAAAACAAGATAGAAAAGCAGAGATAAATATATGTTTTAAGGCTAAGGATGAAGAAAAAAACAACCGAGAGAGAGAGCGAAAGAGCGGGAGATGGGGGAAGAGATTTGTACGTACAGAGAACGACAGACGGGCATGTTCTAGTGAAAAAGCAACCTCAACAACCACGAACACAGCAGCAGCAGCAGTACCAATGACAATGAGTGCCGTGTACAATACGCTACGTTCAGGCACGAAATTAATTATTGATATCGAGCAAGCGACCGAGCACCCGCGCAGCAGAACGATTTTCCCTCGGTGTGATGTCATGTCGGCGCCACGGGAGGTGGTCGGTTGGTCTGATGGTGGTCGGGTCGGTTGGTTGGTTGGTTACCTCTCGCCGTGATAGATTTGGCGTGGTCCAAGCCGGGTCTAGATTGGTGGTGGAGGATCTCCACTCCCCGCTCCGACCACGTCGTCCCACCAAAATAAAAACAGCAACAACAACTGCATCAGCAATAACAACAACAATGCCAACTACAAATACTCGAATACCAATACAACACCCACGACGATTACGGCTACTACTACTACTACTACTACTGCTACAAAAGATATGCTTGGGTAATCCATTGTTGGTAGTGAGCTTTTATATATTTATTTACCTGCGTTTTCCATCTAGCAATCTATAATATGTACGCATATATGCGTATATATACATATATATATATATATATATATATATATATAAATATCGCATGTGTTGATTAAATCTATGGGTATAATTGTGCATATATGTGTATACATACACAGATCAACACACAATTGAGGTTTGTATGCATGCATATATGTAGTCAGTCGCACGTGTTACTGTTGCGTTCTGGGGTAGAGTCATCATACATCGCCATCCGGTGCGATATACAACTGTTGTTGTTGCTGCTGCTGTGGTGGTCGTAGTTTGGTTGTCGATTAAGAGCTGTTGCATTCTTTGTTGGCCCAGCCAGCATAATCAGTCAACTCGGCTCTGTGTTGGTACAATTGTATGTATGTGTTTTTGTGTTTGGTTTTTCCTTCTTCATTTGTCTGCTGTTGCTAGCGTGCTTTTGTTGTTCCCAGCAGCAGCAACAACAGCATCATCATCATCATCATCATCATCAGCATTAGCAGAAGGCAAAGCAGCTTATACGGCGCTTGTCGCGTCGACTTGTTGAAGTTGTAGTCTCACTATCCAAACGGCAAAACGGTCTCGTTGCAGCAGTAGCCGATAAGCGGTCACCATCCGTATAGCTAGCTCTAGATGACTCAATGTCTCGACGAGTAAGCGCGTCCGAGAGAACCAGAGTGAGAGAGATGGGGAGAGGGCGAGAGAGGGGGAGTTAGTGAATGAATGACTGGATCGGGATCGGTTGAGGATCCGATCGATGCGATGAGACGAGTCAGTGCGTTGTTGTTGTTGTTGTTGTTGTTGTTGTTGTTGTTGTTGTGTTGTTGTTGTTGTTGTTGTTGTTGTTGTTGTTGTGTTGTTGTTGTTGTTGTTGTTGTTGTTGTTGTTGTTGTTGTTGTTGTTGTTGTTGTTGTTGTTGTTGTTGTTGTTGTTGTTGTTGTTGTTGTGTTGTTGTGTTGTTGTTGTTGTTGTTGTTGTTGTGTTGTTGTTGTTGTTGTTGTTGTTGTTGTTGTGTTGTTGTTGTTGTTGTTGTTGTTGTTGTTGTTGTTGTTGTTGTTGTTGTTGTTGTTGTTGTTGTTGTTGTTGTTGTTGTTGTTGTTGTTGTTGTTGTTGTTGTTGTTGTTGTTGTTGTTGTTGTTGTTGTTGTTGTTGTTGTTGTTGTTGTTGTTGTTGTTGTTGTTGTTGTTGTTGTTGTTGTTGTTGTTGTTGTTGTTGTGTTGTTGTTGTTGTTGTTGTTGTTGTTGTTGTTGTTGTTGTTGTTGTTGTTGTTGTTGTTGTTGTGTTGTTGTTGTTGTTGTTGTTGTTGTTGTTGTTGTTGTTGTTGTTGTTGTTGTTGTTGTTGTGTTGTTGTTGTTGTTGTTGTTGTTGTTGTTGTTGTTGTGTTGTTGTTGTTGTTGTTGTTGTTGTTGTTGTTGTTATTGTTGTTGCTGTTGTTGTTATTGTTGTTGCTGTTGTTGTTGGCCGGCTTATAACGTGAGCCAACGTCATACGTTCATATGGCGTTCGTTGCTGTACGGCGGCGGCGGCGACGACCAGGGAGGGGGGAGACTGATTTGGCGGCCTCCAGCCCGCTAACCAGCGATCCGGCCATCCAACCAGAAAGCCAGCCAGGTAGGTCCGTTCGGCCGTCCGTCCGGCGGCCGTAGGCGTCGGAATGATATATGTGCATTTAAGCACACGGTGAAAAATGGCTCCTGCTCCGCGCCGCTCAGACGATGGTGGCGTCGGCGGCGGCGGCGACAGGAACACAGCGGCACAGTCCGTAAGAAGCGCCGAAGGAGGCCGAAAGCGATCAACAGCGATTGCTGACCGACCGGTTGTTGGTTTGGCGATCGCCCCGCCGACCATGTTCCCGTCCCGGTCTCGTCCGTTCCGTCCGCTCGTGGTCAGCAAAATGGCCGGGAGGGGCGACATGCGTACGCACAGAGACTACGGGAGACACACAGACAGCCTCGTATAGTAGTTGTAGTAGTATTAGCAGTAACAGTAGTAATAGTAGTAGTAGACAAACAATGGACAACGCCTGCTGCTGCTGCTTCGACTCACACGAGCATAACTCTTCGACTACAACAACTACTGCTACCGCCGCGGCGTCTACTGTTACTTCGTGTTACTTCATGTTACCCCCCCCCCCCCCCATTCCAATCAATGGAATGGGAGGGGGTGCTGGCGGCAGCGACGACGACGACTTCGCGTTGCTACTACAATCACTACAACTTCTACTACTACTACTAAGGCGATTGACGCTGCTGTCGCTAAGGGTTTCAACGTAACGGTATTGTCTTTCTTTTCAGGGGTGAAATGTAACGCGTTTCCGATTGTGTTCTAGATAGTAGTACCCAATCAATCGGCAGGATGGGCACTTTATTTTAACAACGTTTTTGACAATATTTCGCCACTCGTCACGGAAGCTGACTGCACGATGGAAAGCTCGTCCTGTAGGCCATCGTGATTGTTGTTGTTGTTGTTGTTATTGCGTGGCCACCTTCCCCCCAGAATCGTAAAATTAATTTTCACCTGTACAAACGGGCGAACTACAACAGCGAGAAGCCACACATTTGGCGAGTTTAAGCCGAGGTAACACTCGCGAAAATTCGAAAACACTCCACCACGCTATCCAGTTGGAGCAGCTTGATGCACAAGCAAGATTGTTGTTCAAACCGAACAGCGTGCGGGCGCCGTCTATAAAGGCATCTGCATTGCACATACGATTTGTCATTTTAGCTGTGTAGCAAGCGTAGTTGTTTTAAAAGTGTACTGTATCGGTGGTAATTTTGTGTCTGTTATTGCGTGTATTGTTACGATTGTTGTTATTGTTGTTGTCAAACTTGTTGCTATTCCTACTACTGCCATTCCTATTACTTGGCCAATGTCCGTTGGTGTCATTATTGCGGCCGATTGCCTGTAGCTGTCCTCGAAATTGCTGTTGTTGCTGCGTTTTTGCAGTCGACACTGTTGTCGATAAACCGTGTGCGAAGTAAAGATTCAGACATGAATACCCGTGAAGGAAAGGAAAGAGAAAGAAGAAAGGCGAAAGATTGAAGGCTAAAAGCAAAAAGAAAAAAATAACAATAAATATCTCAAAAAGAAGATGAGCGCAAAGCTAAATAAGGAAAAACAGGAAGGAGAAGACTAGCAGTTACGGTAGGGCAGAGTGGAGGAGAGTAAAGGGCATGTCCTTTTTGCTAGAAGGAAGGTGCGTTTGTCCGCACGAGATGCGAGGGACCTCAGAGCGGTGGACAGTGGACATATTGGGATAGGGCGTCGGGGGCAGACAAAGTGTAGCAGTATCACCGCTCTCATTCGGCAGGACTTCATCGTTGTTTCGTTAGCGTAGGCTCGTTTGCTGCTCCTGTTCAGCGGGTGGGCGACCGGCCGTTCATCGGCCTCATCAACAACAACATCAACAACAACAACAACAGCAACAACAACAACAACAACAGCAACAACAACAACATTCTCATCATCGTCATCACTATGATCATCATTACCATGCAATGCTGGCATCTTCGTCATCGTCGTCGTCGTCAAGCGTTATATCCTTCGTTAACGTCATCATCTCTTTGGCCGGTGACGGCAGCGACACTGGAGGACCATCGCCACCTCGCTTGTGATTGCTGTGCTCGTGGCCTCAGAAGCGGCGGCAGCAGCAGCAGCAGCAGGCGGCCTGGTGGCTGGTGAAGCCTCCATCCGTTGCTTCTGCTACAACTACTTTACTGCTGCTGTGTTTGTCCATCCTAAGAGGCGCATGGACGCATGGACAGATGGTAGTGGATGATGATACGTTAAGGGTACTTTAAGTGTGATAACTATTTACTTAAAAATAGCGCCGTTGATGAGGCTTCTTCGCCTCTTCTTCAAGTCTGCATCGTCGTACTTCGTCGCCGTCGCCGCCGCCGCCGCCACCTCATTCACGTCCTCATCGTCATCTGCCTTTCCCCCGCCTTTCCCCACCCGATTGCCTGCCCTGCCTAGGACTACTACTGGTACTTCTACTACTGCTACTAGAATTGGGATTTTTCGCCAGTCACCAGCGATCTTACACTTACAAGTCATTTTAGCGTTCGGTCCGCGACGGTCGCCCGCGAACACCCTGACACCATCCTACGGCGGCGACTACACCGGCGAGCCTCGTTCCTGTCTGTCTGCACATTGCGCACCTTATCATTAATGGCAGGAATAGAGAAAACGTAAGAGAGCAAGGGAGAAAGGTGTGAAACGGCCTCACAACAGTAAATAAAACACACAGTAAGAGACATGACGAGAAAAATTGGGTGAGGTGGAAAGAGAAACTTCTTGAGCCGAGGACGAAGATAGACGGATGGATGGACAGGTAGGAGTAGAGGGGAACGTACGGGGTGACGAAAAGGGGAACAGAGAGCAAGAGAGAGATGGAGACGGGGAAGCTAAGGTTTAAGATGACGAAGCCAGCAAAGAGAGTGGCCAAAGCTCGAGAGAAGAATGCCGAAGTGACAGAAGTAAAGGAATAGAAAAAAGGTGTTTGAGAGAGAGAGGAGAGTGGGGAGCGTAATGTCAGACGGCTGACTACGCTGCAGAGGCGCGACGAGAAATAGGGTATAGTATTGGTGTTATAGCAATCATTGGTCATATCCCAAAAGGTGTGACGGCGACAACGGGGACAGCAGCTGGATATTTGTGTGTATATATATATATATATACATATATATATATATATATATATATCGTTTCCCACATCTATCATACACATTATTACAGGAAGTACTACGTATATATTGTATATATACGTATACGTATATATATTGTATATATATTGTATATACGTATATATACGTATATCATACACATTATTACAGGAAGTACTACGTATATATTGCTTACGAAGTAATATATATATATATATATATATATATATATATATATATTACTTCCACACTAAAGCTCAATACCTTTAATCTATTGGGGAGCGATAACGAAATAGGACAGTGCGCGACTGAGTGTGCAGAACTCTGAGACGACGTCTGAAAGTAGAAAATTCAATATTTATTGCTGTTTAATTTATTACTTTTAACCACACTTGCCGAATAACCCTATGGCGATTACGTTCTGCAATTTCAGTCTCTCTTAACTAACTCTACTACGCATTCAGTCTTTATTCATTTATACCCCAAACAGTATATATACAGGGTATTACAGGAATATTTGATCAACGATATATGGAATTGTAGAGCTCGTTAAGGCAAATCTTTTTCCAATGGAACATGGTCTCTAAGAGGCCCTGTTTCGGAATGAGAGTTAAATTACTACAATTTGTGACATTGGTGTTTTGGCCCGACATAGGAGCATAAAATGTGCTGTTGCGAGACAACCAGTCCTCCTATACTACAGAAACTAAACACACCGCCGTGTTCGTGAGAAAATTCTGCTTTTTTCGAAGAACTCATAAGGCCGGTCAGAAGATGCTACATGGTCGCTTAGAAGAGAATTCGCCAAAATGAAGTTATTTTATTAACCTTCACGCCCAATACCTCAAAATCATTACCTTACGACCACTTACAGCGCTCTAAACTAACATATTCATAGGCAATGCATATTTCATGACGATCATTTTGGTACTAAACTTATGGCAATGCGAGCTATGGTTGCTGAGTAATTACGATTTTGGTGGGATGTCCAGATTAAGTGCATGTACAATGACTGTGTAGCGACGTTCACTACCGCCGACGTGTCGCGCGACAGCCGCAGCGCGTCATTTTACATGCACTTAATCTGGATATCCCACCAAAAAATCGTAATTACTTCGCAACCACAGCTCGCATTGCCATAAGTTTGGTACCAAAATGATCGTCATGAAATGCGCATATTAGTTTAGAGCGCTGTAAGTGGTCGTAAGGTAATGATTTTGAGGTATTGGGCGTGAAGGTTAATAAAATAACTTCATTTTGGCGAATTCTCTTCTAAGCGACCATGTAGCATCTTCTGACCGGCCTTATGAGTTCTTCGAAAGAAGCAGAATTTTCTCACGAACACGGCGGTGTGTTTAGTTTCTGTAGTATAGGAGGACTGGTTGTCTCGCAACAGCACATTCTATGCTCCTATACATATATATATATATATATATATATATATATATATATATATATATATATATATATATATATATATATATACACAATCTAAATATATATATACACAATTTTCTGACAGACGTAAGCATTTTTTTAGAAAATTGTCAGCTTCCTATAAGCTGGAGGTGGCTTAAGCAGACCATCGAACTATCGCTTGCCGAACGATCTCCAACACGATCAGAAAGTCCTCCGCTTTCTCTCGTTGAATAGAAGAGCGCACCGAAACCGAACGCACCTGTTCAAACAGCACGTTCAGCGGCCGACACAGTGAGTGATCAGGACAGCCGCCGTCGCCATGACTCTGATCCGTCAATCGGTTCACACATCGAGCAGCTCCGGCTCAAGCGAAGCATTGCCTTGGCTTGTTCTCCTCGTTAAAGGCCATTAGGCCATCTGTATTTAGCTGGCTGGGGACGATCAGGCCGGGGAGCCACCAACCACCATTAAGTTGTCATCAACAAAAACCCTCAGCCGGCATTCAGGCGGCTTCACATTTTGAAAAGGCCTAGAGAAAGGATGTTAGATAGACTTTCGACGAGAACGGGTCGAACCTCGCCTCAGTGATGGCGATTATGGTGATGGTTCCAATGGGGATGCGGAGAGCTAAACTCGAACCTGTCAACCACCTGCCCAACGAGGGTTTCATGATGATGACGATGACAATGATAAGGGTGCTGCTGCTGTTGTATTGTTTAAAATGCCGATTGCTTGACCCGTTTTTGTACTAGCAACCTTAACCCAAAGCCAATGAGACCAGCATACGAGTATATGGAAGCTGCATCAATAACATATCATCAATTGGCTGGTTGGCATAAAACGAAGCAGCTCTTAGCTATCTCTACCTGCTGCAATTGAGGAAGAGATAGAGTAGTGTATCATTTATTCGTTCGAACAACAGAAAAGAGCGAGTATTTGACGAACGTCGAAACGCGGAAGTCAAATCCGAGCAACGGAAGAAAGAATTAAGAAGAGAAAGAGAGAGAGAGATACATAAGAAGAGAGATAGAGAGATAAAGAGAAAGCGCGTCAAGGCTATACAGCATTGTCTCCTTCTCTGGATCGCTGATCCGTCGTCTGCTCCTGTCCGTCTTCCTGCCTCCGCCGCCGCCACCGCTCTTTTCCCTGTCCATTTGGTTCGACATGAGCAGCCGGATGATTTGCTCACTTCACTGATGGACGATCTAATGGACTCTCTATCTATGCAAGTTCATTAGCGAGCTGCTCGCTCGGTCAGAAACTGAAGACGAATCAGACAAAGGAGCAATGGTAGTCGTAATAGTAGTAGTAGCAGTAATCGCCGCCGCAGCAGCCCAACGGTCATCAGCTGCAAAGACAATGAGGAGAACCCAAATGAGAAGCCAAAGATGGCTTAGCTAGCAGTCGTGTGACGACTGTACGTCCGTAGGCGTCTCGTCGAGTACTTGCCAAGAGTACTACTACTACTGGCCCGTCAACGATCGGACAACGACGACAAAAGCAAATGACAACAAGCGGACAAAGGAATTAGGCATCACGCCGGACGGGGCCAAAAGGCTGAGTCCGTAGATCGCAATGCCGCGCGTGTGTGAACACTCCCATTAAGAAGAAGCAAGGCAGAAAGGTAAATGGTGAAAACGAGAGATATATATATACCTGCGTGTTAACACAAGCAAGAGCTACTCTAACAGAAGACGGTTCGTTTGGCGGCAGGTAGTGCAGGAAGGACGGGGGGGGGGGGTTTGTTTAATTTTTCATTTAGTCGTCCCCGTTCGTTCTGATTGGCTGGATCTATGCGTTGATTCATTTAGATCCATCGTTGGATTCTCGTTCTCCTCTTCGGTCTTTCTTGTTCTCTCCTAATCTCTCTCTCTCATTTTCCCATCTCTCTCGCTCTACTTGGCACACCACTTCAGTCAATATGCCATGAATCCCACTCGAATCGGCTGCGCGCTGTGTCAATTCTGTGCTGTGTCTCTGGCTCTATCTCTCGCGCCCTGGCTGTCCTGTTTGGCCTATGCTATTCTGGGGCGGCGGGATCGTAAAGGAGCGTCCAGAAACGATTCCCCGAATTTCGAGACACAGAACAGTCGCCAGCAGCCTGCCAAAGGGCGGCAGAGCCGGAGAGGACAGCCGTTACGTCCGATTGGAGAGAGGTCCGAGACCGTTCCTGTCCAGTGTGGGGGTGTCATTTCGTCAAACGCTCCTGGTTAGGGTCTTTTGTTTGGCGTTGTTTCCTTGCCGATCAACTTTTCGGCTCTCCCGTCGCCGCCACCCTCCCACGCTGTCTCTTCGGTAGCTGCCGCTTTCTCTTCCCTTTTCCCTCTGTTTCCTCTTTAAGCTGGTGGCTAGTCAGGCTGGGGCGATTGTGGCCGTACCAGTCGTTGTCGCAGAATTGGTACTCTCTTTTTCCCTATCGGCGACTCTCGTTTCTTACTTCACACCCTTTGCCCCCCCCCTCTTTCCCCACGGGAGAAACCCGCGAAGCCCCTACTGCATTCGATTTACGGTCACTAAGCGTTCGACAGTTACCAATGGGAGATAGCTGCTTGTGTGGCTGTCGGAACGGGCAGCTAGTTGAGCACAACAGCAGGTTGGCAGCACCGAGCTTGGCCGGCATTGCTGGGTCAGCGAAGAGGACGGCCCCGCGCACAAGCAGAACGAGAGGCAGAGAAAGAAAAGGTGGCATCGATAGAAATAGCGAGAAAAAGAATGACAGAGAGAGGAAAAAGGGAGAGAGAGAGAGAGAAAAATGCCCAGGGCAGCAGGAACTAACCCAGCAGCTAGTGAAGTGAGTTGCACTCACCCTGTGTATGGTTGTGTATCTTCCTGTGGAAACGTGTACACCAAGGGGGGGGGAGGGGGTAGTTCTTGTATGTAGGGTGTATGCATTTATTTGCATCAACTGTGTGTCTGAACATGTGTCCTTATGTGTGAATAGTCCGTCCCTACCGTGTCGGCCATTCGTGTGCAAGAATCTTTACCGTCATCATAATCGCCAATCCTATGAGCGTCATCATCATCATCATCCTCAACATGATCATCACGCTCGCCGCGATCATCGGCTCTCGACGAAATTCGTCCTGCAAATAGAAACAGTGTTTCTATTTGAGAAAGTAGAGACAGCAGCAGCAGCAGCAGCAACAGAACACGGGTGAATTCGCCGCCTGCGCCGCCGTCACCTTCCTCGTAGTCACCGATTCGTCAGCGACGACGACGACCCGATCGCGATTTAACGTGAGTCGATTGCAACGCTGCGCCGGCGGCTGCTGCTGCTGCTGTTGAAGTTGCTACCGCTGTTGTTGCTATCGCTGTTGTTGCTATCGTTGTTGTTGCTGTTGTTGTTGATCTCGTCTTCGTCGCTGTTGTTAGCTTCCTGGCGACGCGACCTGTGCTAGATCAGGCCGAAGGACTTGTCTCGTTCGGCCTGCCCAGGCTGACTGAGTGACTGACAAACAGATAGACAGACAGACAAACACACAGAACGAAGCACGGCCTTCATCAGAGCTTCACCAGAGCTACAATCGTGGCAATGGCCAGTCCGACAAGTATCGTGGGCCGGTGTCGTCCTTCTTCCCCCCCTCCCCCCCCACTTCTCTTCTTCCAAGCCGCCCTCATCTCATCCGTTTCTTCGTCTTTCTTCTTGTTCTTGTTTCTGTGTCGTCGTCGTCGTCGTCGTATTCTTCATCTTCTCGCACTTTTTCGTCGCCGTTGTCGTCGTTGTCGTTGTCATCACCATCATCATCATTGCCATCGTCATCATCATCATCATCATTACGGCCATCATCTTGCTCCTCTACTCTGTTTGACAATCAGCTTACGCGTCGAGATTTATTATGAAGAGGCAGCGGCACCGGCATCGGCTGCGCTCCCAAGAATAGCGACTACGACAACGACGGCTGCGGCGGCGGCGGCAGCAGCAGCGGCAAAGAGGTGATCGCGAACGAACGAAGCGATCGCCCCTTTGGCGATGGTGGTCGAGGTCGTCGTTGTCGCCATCATCGTCGTTGTTGTGGTTGTCTTTTTTGTTGCTGATGTTGTTGTTGTCTTTCTTGTTGCTGTTGTTGTCTTTCTTGTTGCTGTTGTTGTGGTTGTCTTTCTTGTTGTCTTTCTTGTTGCTGTTGTTGCTGTCTTTTTGTTGCTGTTGTTGTTATCTTTCCTGTTGCTGTTGTTGTCGTCTTTCTTGTTGTTGTTGTTGTTGCTGTTGCTGTTTCTGCTGTCTTTTCTGTTGTTGTGGTCGTCGATGTCGTAGCTGTCGTCAGCCGGCCTGTGCGAGCGTTCGAACGAACGGCTAAGGAAGGATTACTCTTGCTCCTTGTGACGAGCAGGCTCTGTTGTCGTCGTTGTCGCCTCGTCGTCGTCGTCGTCGTCGTCGCCGCCTCCGGTTGGGCGGGCGGGCGAACCCGTCGATCGCTTGGTCGGTCGGACGATCGGTCGGTCGGTCGGTCGAATAGCCAACAGAAGCAGTAGCAGCGGCTGAGACAGCCGCCGACCCGAGCAAACCCGGCAGCTCTCAAAGCCGTGGCTCCGTTTTCAAGAGCAGCCGCAGCAGCAGCAGAAGCAACGGCGGTGGCGGCGGCAGTAGTCGATAATTCGTTTAATATGCACTTCAATATTTCTTTTAATTTTTATCGCAAAGCCTTCCATGGCCGATCGGTCTCGCACACGACCAGGATTTGCTTTCTTGCTGCTGCTGCTGATGCTGCCACCGGCTCTGCTGCCGCTGTTGTCGGAGCCACCACCACCACTTCCGCCGCCGCCGCCGTCGTCGCTATCGCCGGCGCTGCGATCGGCACTTTTTCGTAGAATTTTCCATTAACATTTTTCCCCTCCGAGCTCAGCCAGTCCAGCCGTATAGTCGTCGTATAGCTAGGATCTTGACGCCACCGCCTCTTTGAGTTCGTCGTTGATGCGGCCGATGATCAGCCGAACTACTTCGGTTGGTTCGGTCGTCCGTCCGTCCGTCCATTCGTTCGCTCGTCCGCTGACGGCGGCTGTGGCGGCCATACGCCGGCCATCCTGGACAGCGAGCGAGCCAGCCAGCCAACCAAACAGCCACACCCTCATGGACATTTGAGATTAGCTTAAGTCGTGCAAAAAAATTGTACCGCGCGCCCGCGCTCTATCTCTCTCTCTCTCTCTCTCTCTCTTGCGTTCATTCTTCATATCGACGCCTCTTATTATACGACGCCAACGACGAACGCCGCGCCGGCCGCACCAGGCCGCGCGCTAGGCTGAGCCAGCGAACTCTTTAGTGAAAGCTGGCGGCCGCAACAAAGGCGAGGACGACAACCTGCTAGCTGGCTTGCTACGACGCCTGATCTATCGGTGATTCGACTGCTGTCCTCGACTCAGGCTTGTTGCCGTTGTCGTCGTCGTCGTCGTCGATGAGTTGTCCTACTCTGCCTTCTACGTACTCTGCGAGTAAACGGGCTACTCGCAAGGAACATGCTGAGACTGGTTAGGTCAATAGCTGTGATGCTCGACGTACTTATGATCGTTCGTACACGGCCGCACTCAGAGCACAGATACAATAGTAGGCCTCTTTCTTTCTCTTCCTCATTATATATATATATATATATATATATATATATATATATATATATATATTGTGATGATTTATTAATAATTTACAATACCTTTGCACACTCTGCAGTGCTCACCTACATATCGTTTATTATTTCATAGAGTATACCAAAATTGTGTATTATTTAGGTAACGTGGTGACACTTGTAGTCGGTTCCCGCTGGCATGGCCAAATGTAAGAACTCGTTGCGCGTAATAACCGAGGAATAAGCGCCGGCACTTCGAGACTTACCAGTGTTATATGTATGATGGTCATCTTCATCAAACGGACCTGCTGTGATCACGTTGGGTAGAGATGCGAGGGCAGATTCGATTCATCCGCCCTTTAAAAACGTCAGGAAGCAATAACAATCTCAAGATGCGACACAGCAAAGCCAACGGCAGCAGCAACAAGCGTTCGTTCTCCCAGCCAGGTACTGGGAAAAACGGGACTACGCAGCCGCTGCACTCGCGGCAACAATAATAACGACAACAACAACAACAACAACGACGACGACAATAACAACAATAATGCCAATACTAATAATACAGGAGCAACAACAGGACGAGGACGACGACGACGACAGAAGCAGCAGCAGTCTATACAAAGTTGTCTGTGGGATGGTCGAGAGTCTTTGACGTTCGATGGTGGTTCGAAACTCGTTTGAGCTGAAGCCAGCCAGCCAGCCTGGCAGCCAGAACGACGTGTACCGCACGGTCCAACGGGCCTCTCTGTCCACTGCAGCCTATCTATAATAGCTACAGCTACGGCGCTAAGCCGGCGGCGGAGGCGGCGGCTGTGGCGGCGTAACGTATCAACAATGGACAACGTGGACGAAAACAGCCTCGAATAGCGCCTTTTTTGAATTAGTCATATTCTGCGGCCATATTATTTTCGTTCTCCTTCTCCCCCTTTCTCTCTCCCTCCCTCTTTCGCATTTTCTTTTTATTTTTTCTATCTGATTTTTCTTCCCGCCTTTTTGTTCTCCTTTGCTAACTCTATGTCTCACCCCTCTCTCTCTCTCTCTCTCGCCTTCTGTCGCCGCCAATCGAGTGTCACCATACGTCGTCGTCGTCGTCCTCATCGTAATTTTCTCATCCCATCCCACCATCCCTCTACCGCCGCTGTCATGTTGCCTGCGTTTTTCCCTCGGGCTGAT
This sequence comes from Dermanyssus gallinae, assembly GCA_003439945.1. Taxonomy (NCBI): domain Eukaryota; kingdom Metazoa; phylum Arthropoda; class Arachnida; order Mesostigmata; family Dermanyssidae; genus Dermanyssus; species Dermanyssus gallinae. Next base: position 817,773 of record QVRM01002562.1, on the reverse strand, counting down.
CTAAGACCACGGGCTACCTGACAGGTTTTCGTAGAGTTCCTGTCGACTCTTGCTTATTGCTATCGCCGTCGCTCTCTCTCGATATATATATATCTCGTGTCCGTTCTTCCTTTATTCGTTTTTCTCTTGAATTCAGCCTTAGGTTTCTGACGCTGCCGTGCCGTGCTGTGCTGTGCTGTAGTAGGCGGTGGTGTCGCCCCTCATCGCAAAAACAACCTACCTACGACCGGTGGGCCGGGGCCGGACGTGTTGTGACAATGACGTGCTATGGGCTATCTCTGCGGGCCTCGACTATACGGCCGTTATTGGCGGCGTTAACGGCGTCGCGCCGTCATCGTCGCCAATGCTGTCACTACGATCATCATTGTTTTCAATCGGTTGGAGGCCTGCGATGTGGCCTACGATCACCTACAACACTTCGACTCTGTAGAGCGCGCCATGTGAACGTGCCACGTCTAGCGCACAGCAAACAGACGCCTATCATCTCCCTTCTTATCCTTTTCGTAAGGCACCTCCCCCTTTACGGTTCCTCTCTCTCTCTCTCTCTCTAGATTTTTCTCGCCCTATATCTTCGTATAGGTGTGGACGACCCTAGCAAGCATATTGTTCGTAGACACATTCGCTCCCTTTTACTCTCAGATTTCCGTTCTTTCATTTGGCTCCCAGCGCACACACAGGCTCCCACTACAGCCGATACTCTGTCTCTCCCTGCATCGCTCTTGTATGTATGTATGTATATATATATATATAGAGCGTCAGCGGGTCGGTGTGACAGAGACTGCCGGTATCATGGGTTACATGTCACAATACACAACGGGCCGATGACTTGTTCCTTGCGTAACTTAATATATATATATATATATATGCACCAAATGACATATATGCATATACAATACACCGATCTACTTTGTCACGTGCTCCCTTTTTCAAAGGCGCTCTATTGCACTTTTCCGTATCTCCGAACATCACGTTTTTGCACACCCACGTTGACGCATCCTTCATCAGTGCTTTAAACTAAACTTAGTTTGTCGCATCGCATGTCGTCGCCGGCACCGCCGCTCACCAATCTTACACCAGACTGTGGGCCGCAGCAGCAGCAGCAGTAACCGTTTCTAGAATAGCCGAACACCCTAATAAACTCGTGGGCATGGCGCGTATTATCTTCTTCGGGCTTTCGTTGCGTTGTTGCGCTCCCGTTTGCTTTCTCAAGTGCATAAACAGTTTTAGTTTTGACGTAAAAGTGCTTGATAATATTTGTTATTGTTTCCGCTTCATCTGTCAAGTTTCGGCCTTTATGATGACAAACTTTTATGGCCTACATGTTCAGTCATCCGTATGGCGCTCACCGACAGCAGACGTTTCCTCCGCCAAAGGTCCATATTCATCTTCTCTCTAACCCAAGCTGATGTGCAACTACTACCTGGCTGGATGAATGTAGGTTGTCTTACTAAAATAGCTCTACCAATTAAAGGAGTTTGATTGGCATCAAATCACGATCGTCGAGTGTGCCAGAAAAAAATCTCCGTCTTAACTTCGCGGCACTGGCAGCGCGCTTCTAGGGAGCAAGCTGCAATTACTCGGCTCGAAGCGGTTCCATCATTGCTATAAATATGGTATAATTTTAATGAACGCCGAACGACTTTGCGCACGAAATTGCGCGCACGTGTGCGGGAAGGCGGGAACGTTGAAAGGTGGCTCCCACACGCACAGTCGTGAGCGACAAGTTCTCTAGCTGGCTAAGGTTTAACGATATGGCACACACAGCCGAACATTTGGAACATATTCGCTCGTCTTGTGCGTGCGATTTGGAGTTCTCACTGGTCCGAATCCACGCCATGCCGCCGTCATGTCGACAAGGTCTGTATGTCATTTAGCAGTGTTCAGCAAGCGTTTTTCTGAGCACGGCGGTTGAATGGAAAGGGAAAGCGAGGAAGAGACAACTGGCAGTTTCACGGGGAGTAAGGCGGGCAAGGGTATGTCTGCCTGCAATGGCTTGACGTATGTTGTGGTACGGCGGCGGCGGCGGCTGATCGTTGTAGTGTGCGAACACGACAGTTCTGATGATCCAGGTCCATCGCGCCAACGGAAACAAGACCCACGCCGGTTGCGGTCGTTTTGGTGGTGTGTTGCCACCGAACAACGCGATTAAATCCTGCATCATCGGCCACAAGAAGTCACCACCGATCGGATCCTCCTCGCAGGATAACAGCCGACGAAAATGCTTCCTCTATCCGCTATACCGCTTTTCCTCCCTACGCGGCATCACCCTCCTTGCTTCGAAACTTTGTCGCTTTTGAGTACCCGTTGCTCGAGCTGCTTTCCTGTTCTATTTATTCTTCATTTTCCTTTAATTTTGTTTGCCTCCACGCCATTGTTGCTGCTGGTGCTTCTTGCACTTGAGTGTATTCTATCTCCAGTTGCCGACTCGCAGCCGACCATCGAGTTTTCTACGATTCGCCCTTGTTCTGTGCCCGAACTCCCACAGACCCTTAGCCCCATCGCCGCCCGTTTCAGTCATGATTCCCAGCCATCATGCTCACCGAACAACAACAGCGAAAAGTTCGCGTAGAATGACAGCAAGAGGAACAGAGGGACACAAAGAATGAGAGAGAGATAAAAATAGGGAGAGAGAGAAAGTAAAAATATGGCTGCAAACGAAAAAATGGATTGTTGTTATTGTTGTTGTTGCAGTCGCAACTGTTTTCAGCAAGCTCCCCCCTGAAAAGCAGTTAGTAGCGACGCCAGCTAGCCACGGCAGCACAGCAACGCATCGAGGACACCGCGGCCAAGAGCGGCGGCACAGACGCGTGAGCAAGCCAGGAAACAACACGGAGCAGCAAAAGCCTCAATGATTCTCGACTCGACGCTTAGAAGATCGGCAACTGGGACAACCTGGGGGATAAAACGGGTGAAGGGCAAAGCTGCCTGCCCGATGACTTTCTGCGGCGGTGCAGACGATGATGATGACGACAATAATGGTCGATTCGGCGGTGGCGGCGGCGCCGACGACGACGATGAGAGCAGCAGCAGCAGAAGCTGTAAAGATGCGGCTAACAAGTATCTCTCTCCGACCTTTTCCCCACCTGGTATGGCCCGTGCGCGCTGATATTTGAATTGTTTGCGTTTTTGTTGTCTCTCAGCCGGCGTTGTTTTGCCACAGTGCAGCTGGCTTTGTCACGGTTTTAGCGGCTGCAGTTGTGCATCTGCAGACACTCGTTTTAAATCTGCTGTACTGCGGCTAGACCTTCGTTGTTTTCCTTTGCCCTCTTCCCCGCCGATTGCTCTCTATCTCTCTGTCTGCCTGCCTATCGTTGCCTCAACATTTCTGTGACCGTATCACTCTACGGTCTTTGCTGTCTCCACTTTCCTTCCCTGCATTTGCCTGAGTCCTTCTCTGCTTACGTGCGCAAAATATATCAATCTCCTCCTTCTCTACTATTTAGGGCCGTATTTGAACCTCACTTGCTCCCTTTATCGAACTCGTTTGTCGTCGTCGTCGTTGGCGTTTCAGTTTTTGTGTTGCCGCTACCGCTCTGCTACTGTTGTTGTGGCCGATAATAAGTGAAGAGCCCGAGTAGAGCTTGCATTTTTCCTTTACCTGAGATCTGGCAAAACGTTTGGAGGGTGAAGAGAAACGGGGGTCGGGGGGGGGGGGGAGCACAATGACAGCGTCGGCACAAGCGTGGCCTTAAGAGAAGTGGTATTTTTGTCATGACTCGAACTTTTGCTGTGCCGTCGCTGACCACGCCATCAATAAACGACCCTTAGAGCGTCGTTAACTGCAACTGCAGCAACGGACGCACTTATGTGTCTCCTCCAGTTGAGAGGCGCAGACGAATGCGCCACGCCAGTAGCCGCTGTAGGAGTGAGTGCACCGTGAGCTCAACTATTTGCGATTCCGCAAAGAAGGTTCCGGCGTGCGACAGAAGAGTTTGACCAGAGGGGCGCAAAACTGCAAACGATCATCGTTCAAGTAGTTTCAACGACACGATAATGTAGGCGTTCGATCACTTCTCAGAGGAAGTCCAGTGAAGTCACGCCGGTCGGCAGAATTGCAAAAAAATAAATACTGTGTTGAGTGTCTTCGTTTTTTCCAGGAATTATATTCAATCTCACTTGCCTGAACAGGCTTTGAACTGAACTGGCGAGCTTCGACACGTACGTAGACATGCACATATGTATATATATATATATATATATATATATCAAAATTGGTACTTTTATTTGAATAGCATGCTTGGCGAAATATGTGAACAAAATTAGTAATGTAATTTTAATAGCATGTTTGTCTATATATATATATATATATATATATCCTCGTTTAGAAGGAGAGTTGAGAACGACGAATTAACTCAGTGGCTTGTAGGTAGTTCTATAAGACAGCTAGCCTTATTGCATCACCAGCCTTCACCGGTCATTCATTCACTGACGCTCATCCACTCACGCCACACGCTTTCGCTCACGCCCACGCTGCGGCGCTGTAATACTACGCTAGCGCTTCTTCTGCGAGCGGCTCAGCGCAACGACACGCTTGGCGTCAATGCACTGCACACAGCTAGATTGGCCAGCAGGACAACAGGGAAGCGAAGTGAGATTAGAGAAAGAGAGAGGGAGAGATAGAAGGACGAAGTAAGGTCGAGAGGAAATCGCCAGCCAAGACCGGCAAAGACTTGCCATGACTCACACCTCACACAACTAATATCACGACATCTACTATTACCACCACAACAGCTACAACAACAACTCAGATTTGGCTTCCACCTACTGTGTTGTTCTTGGCAGCGGTATGCATATCTAGTTACTCATTATTTGTATATTGAGAGGGAGAGAGAGAGACAAAACAGAAAGAAAGACGGAAAAACATTGTTGAGAGCCGTATATAGCTGTGTCTGACAGATTAACTATCGACAGCATTAGTCTTGGCAATTCGGTTATTGTTTTTGAGTTGAGTGGCAACGCAATTGTCACAGATAGATCTGCGACGTTATATTAACGACGCATGCGCCCTTCATTCCACCGATACGATATGTGACTAATTTATGATATATTACAATGGCGGTAACGATGGATTTGTCACTTAAGTGCCGTTGACGCGTAGACTACCAGGTGTTTGCGGCTGCCTCTTTAGAACTGTGAGGGTTTTAAAGAAGCAATAGACCCAGCGCCCGTTGACATGCTTACGTCAGTGAACATGGCACTGTTTGCGGAAACTTACTTGAAAGGTAGATAATATGAGAGGGTTCCACCACCTAGCAGTTTCACCTGCGGGAGGCTGTGGTGCAGTCAGATAGAAAAGCTTGGGGCGTAGGAGATCACGACAGTGGTTTCCTTGAGCTTACTATCTCGCCCATCGTGGGGTGCTCGAGCTCTTGCGTGACGTGAGGGTAAATGCACCACCACAACTGCAAGCCAGACGCAGGTTTGACTACTTCAACAGTAGAAAAACCTAAATAAAGCTATGCTATAATCACAAGCGTGAATACGCGAGACGAGAGGAAATGCCGACTGCACAAAGAAGCAAAGCAAAATCCCTTGGCCTACGTTGTGCGACCTCGTAAGGTGGTGAACGACATGCACGTAACGAGTCACCTATCTGGTCTTCTACATGGTACGTTTGGCACCCATGATTGAGCGCTCCTTCACGGTGAAACAAGATTGTATGAATTTGCTCTTTGAGGCCGAAGAAGTAAGTCAGATCATGCGATGCCTTCCAAGAGAAACAACTGCGGGGCCAGACCAAGTCACGCATTGGCTTCTACTCCGGGCAAACTATATCAGTAATTTTTTTAACGAGATCATGAATAGCGGACCAATGCAAGAAGCATGGCACATCTTCAGACTTTCTCTTCTATTTAAGGGCAAGAGCATGGCGATGGAAAGTGAGACCCAAACTTATACCGCGGTATAGCGTCTGAAGTATCGCTGACAAAGATATTCTGCAAATAAGTCATAAAACCGATCAAGTGCGTGGCTGACCAGGCTCTTCCGCCGTGACTTCAGTCAGAGGTAGAACCAACTGTGGCAAAACCCCGAAACCGTTTGTCAAAAATTTCGACAAAGCACCTCGAGATTTCCTAGTATTTAACGTCATTTTGACACGCAAAGGTTGACGGCTTTTCTTAAGCGAAATTTTGAGCTTCTTTGATGAGGACTAGTACATTGTGAGCACAGTGTTTTGCGGGTACCTCTCTGCTTGCGCACTTTATCAACAAAATTTGATAGGAATACCGAAATGACATGGTTGTGATGATCAGGGTACTAAGCAAGCGAGGGGATCGGTTGGCGGACAACTTCGTGGGGCTTCAGCTTCGTTATACTATTGCCTTTACTGTGCACATGGTCGAGATAGTGCGCACAACTCTAGTCTATCTTTATAGAGAGATATGTGACGTTGTTGTTACAAGGCTAAGGTATGTACTTGACAGGGTACTGGAACATCTCACTCCGGCAAACGTTAATTCGCTGGAGAGAGGTAGTTTGCTTGTCAATGCGGCTAAGGAGTCGCTTCGTCATGTCAGGTTCTGCACTAATTGTTGAGAGAATTTGATTGAGGTTGAAGACGCCGCATAAAGTAGCGCTCGATTTCTTTGCTTCGAAACGGGAAAAGGAAGTTGAACACGACGGGATGTCTATTTGAATACGAGCTTCCACGAGGAGTACATAGGTGTATCTGCTCCGAGAATAACTGATAACAGTATACGAAGGAATGTTATACGGATACTCAATATAAGTGAAATAATAATAATAATAATAATAATAATAATAATAATAATAATAATAATAATAATAATAATAATAATAATCATCATCATCATCATCATCATTAATATTATTATTACAGTGACTATTTGGAATGGTTGAGTGTAAAGGAACTCCATTAGGGCGGGCCGCTATCCGTAAACGCCATAGAGCGTCATGGAGACTTATCCTCTGATCGAGAGATGGCTTGAAACCGTGAGAGAGGAGAGAGAAAGAATCTACATTCGTGCGACGGAACGGTGCTCTCAAATGACATATTTTACACTATCGCAGACATTTAAATTGATCAGTCGTAAAACTGCCAATTTCTCATTGTAGACTGCTGGTATTGCAGTTATCTAGTAGTGACGGCTGTGGCCTCTCGACAAAACATAATTTTAGCAACACTTCTTCTACGGACGAGTTTGAAGTTGTGGAGACTTGGTAAATACTAGAGCGTTGCAACGTGAATCAAGAAGAGATCTAGAAAGAAAGAGAAAGTTAGAAAAGAATAAATAGATTAAGAGCTCAAAATGATAAAAGAGATCGTCACATGCTCGTAGCAGCTGCTGGCGTAGCCTACGTCATTTGTTTACTAAACTTGCGCCCTATCCAATTATAAAAATTCTAGATAAGCATGCACCTTTCTTTCCACATGATGCTCCCTCATCCGGCTGCTAACTTTTCCTAAGATTGTGTTTACATCTTAAGCTGGTATAGCTATTTATGTACGCATATTTTGACTCGTTATAACTATACACTCCTTAAAATGTTGCTTGCACAAAGCACATGTTCTAAAATATACGGCCCGCACAGTATTAGTTTCAGACCCGCAAGCTGTGGGCCATATCATTAATTTCTAGTCGTATAGATTATTATACAATAAATAGAGCTTTACATTATCAAGCAATTTCGTATTTTAGCTAGAACAATTTTTGTTTATGTAAACGGGTCTGATACGAACGTATTAGTACATATAGTACACGCAGCTAGAAATGCTTGGCAAGCTTCTCCCTATTCTCTACACACGTGGTTTGCTTGTTATTGGTGCGTCAACACTCATTACAAGTGTGTAATGTCCTTGTAACGTTTGCTATATATATATATATATATATATATATATATATATATGATCTCGGCTATAATTGTATGTACAGTTCAACTAATGCATATGATTCATCCACGGCGTTCATACGCTTGCTCGCAATGTTTTCGGACCATCGGCCGCAGCCACAAAAGGCGGCACAATCACTATATAGAGAATGGCCGATTAGTAATCCTCGTCATATCTGAGACGATCGAGTCCCTTGTGTGATCGCGCCGCTGCAACTCGAACAAAAATCACCATCATTGCAGATCACTGACTGAAGCTGTCATAGCTGTAGTGGTTAGAACTTGACTGAAAGCTAGAGCCAATAATTCACTTGGTGCCATTCCGAGTGCCATGATTGAAAAATGTTTACTCGAGAGGCTACACCGGGTGCTTCGACCGTGTAGAGAGGCAATTTCTCTCAGAACAATTTGGTGTGACAGCAAAAAAAAAAAAAAAATATATATATATATATATATATATCGATGCGGCTTTGTTGTCATCAAACAAAAGCTCTACGTACGACGATTTCGTTCCGATCAGGGACAGCAAGCCATTTAAACCCTAAACCTCCTAAAAAAAAAAAAAATCACCGAACGGCGCCACGCAGTCAATCCAGGGTTCCTTTGCCCTACCCCGACCGTAGATCTAGGCAGCTTAGACCTAGGCGATACTAATAAGGATAGTCAATAGTTTTTACGAAAATAATGATGCAATTCAATTGAAACGCTGCTTTTACTATAATCACTATGATCACTATTTACGTTTGTTTACGCCAATGGGCAGTATTGTGTTGAATTACTTATTTTGTTATTGGCTACTTTTCTTTCCATTTAATTTATGACATTTATATATATATATATATATATATATATACATTTCAGAAAAGCTTATATAACCTATTTGGATGTACCAACCTCCAAACAAAGACGCTTTCTGTAACTGCTGAGTGCAATGCAACTTATCGGAATCCAAGGATCCTTTCTTAGGTGAGCGTTTACAATGCCAAACAATTTATTTCGACTAAATAGATTAAAAAGGCCTGAGGACCGCTACCGACGAGAAATTCCTCATGGAAGAAGGACGGCGGCCACGAAGAGGACGGCGAGTTATAATTTGGTTTTTTGCTATTACCATTATATTTGCACTATGCATATATATATATATATATATATATATATATATATATATATATATATCTGCAGAGAGACAGAGATAGATATTCGATCACTTACACCTGTTCGCGGAGTCGTTCCCGGCCAGGATCGCCGATTTATTTGTTGTGCATCATGGTGCCATTTGCATAGCTTCGGCTGAACGGAGCCAGGAGCGGCGTTAAGACGTAGCGGACGCGTTTCGTAACGCGCTAACAACTTGACTCACGACTCGACCATAAATTACTCGAATGTCATGTTTACGCCATTGGTTGGATTGGTGACAATTTTGTCAACACCTGCCCACCCGCCCGGACAACAAATCTCTCTCTACTACCAATCTGCGCTTACTCTCTCCGCTGACTCTGCTGCTGTGGCTGCTGAACGGAGGGCTGCGTCGTTCGTCCGTAGTCCACGTCATTGACAGCAAAGCTGCTCTCACTCTCCAATTCTTCTCACGGCCGTTGGCATCGCACTACCACAGGCTGGATAATTTATTCGTGAGTCAGGAAGACGTCTTCACAAATTAGGTTTTTTGACACGCCACGTATATTAAAGCAAAGTGCATTAAATAATCATTGCAAACGTAATCATAATACCAAAAATAAATTATATATATGTGTATATATATATATATTTTTAAAAATAAATTACATTCATTGTTGTTCTAACAATGCAACGACGACGACAACCATACACGTATAATTATCTTTAATTTTACTTAGCACCACCAAGGAGCGCCACTGTGGCGTAAAGACAATAGCTACCACCCGAAATACTACCCGAAAAAAAAACACACACAAAATACGCAGCAATTTAAGCTCGCTTCTCGTGTCTCGTGCGAACTGCGAGTAATTGCAATCGTACGCCATAGACTAAGTAGTTAGACAAGAGACGGAGCTGTCTCTACTCTGCACGGGCTCGCGAAACATCGCCAGCAATAATCATTTCCGCACGCGTAGTAGCGCACATGAGTGAGCCGTGTTACCTTGCCGATAAGTAGTCAGTCTGGAACAAAAAAGATCGCGTCGCAACGCGAAAGCGCCATTTGATCCTGTTTCTCAATTGTGTTCGTCTTTTCAGCTATAATCACTCCGTCGATATGTCGTACTCCTACTTCTTGTGATTCTGCCTTCTCCCCCTCTTCTTCATCCTCGCCCCCACCCTCTCTCTCTCTCTCTTACCCTCTGTCTGTGTCTGAATTTTCTCGATCTATTAGCTATGATTTCGGTGTTTGCTCGCTCTGTTCGGAATCCTCGCCAGAGCGCGACGGTCACGTTCCAGAAACGATCCGGAGACAAGAACCGTCCATCGTTGTCGTCGTCGTCGTCGGACGGAGACAGGACCATGAGACAAAGATGTCGACCTGCTTGCAGGCTCTTAACGGCCGTACAGTCAATGCAAGGAGATTTCAGCTCCCCCATCGCTTGGTGTGAACCCCCCCCCTCCCACCCGAATCCCCGAGCCCTCGAGAGGCCTTATGTCCTTGTCCATACGGGTCAGCCGAAACGCCTCACGGCGGGCTTCCGTTGACGCGTCGTAAGAAGTGAGAACCGTGCATACACGTGTGTGTGTGTGTGTGATGTGAAACGCGCTAAGTGTGAAGGCTGGCTGGCTGGCGGGGGGGGGTTCGATCGACAGACATACCGTCTTGCGAGCGCTAAGTAGTCGCCAAGTAGCCGCCAATCTCTTCTAGTTCATCCATCAACGTGCATTTATTATGTCTTGCCACGACGCCATGCGACTCTGCTCCAGCCCCTCCCTCCGTCTGAATTTCCCTGATTTGTTGTCGTCGTTGGTGTTGGTGGTGGTAGTGGTAGTTGAAGCAGTTCTGCTGCTGCTGCTGCTTCTTCTTCTTCTAGCTGTTCCTCAGAACATGACGGCAAGATACAGAAGAGGGAGAAACGGAAAACACAAAGACGACAACGAAAGATTGGCGCCCATCTACGTTGATGATTTGGTAACGATTTGGTGATCGACGACACCTTAACGACGAGGACGACGACGCTTTCGAAGACATATGAAGATTCCATGGAATTTCTCCCGTGAGGTCGCAAGATAGCCATAACGCCCCCCCCCCCCCCCCTGAATGTTACCAAATACCAGTTTAGTCTATTGGTGGTGGTGGTGGTGGTGGCAGCGTTATGCACATTTCTAGAGGATCAGCACAAGCAGCAGGCCTACTCCTATTTGTGTCGCTGTGAATCGGTAGTAATTGAGTCGCACTGAGTGCTAATATTCGCGAAGTGTGTTGGCTCATTTTTCGTCGAATACTTTTTATTTATTCCTGATCTGTCATGTTCGCTCTCATTTGTTTTGAGCCAGACACACCGCCACTTAGTTAATCAGCCAGTTACCAAAAGTAATTAACTATTAGTCTAGTGAATTAGTAGGGCCACTTAATATTATCCAGATTTTTTCTTATTAGATTCACGTTGTTATTGCAAGAAATGGAGGTACAGGCGCGCGAGATAAAAAGAGATGTAATTTTATATGTATGTATAGTTTATTATTTAATACCATGGTTACAGGCAATGTGAGTAACTAACTGTAACTGCATGTATATATTTATTATTATTTATATATGGTTTCAAATAAACTCGAAAGGAGCCTGCAAGCGTTAACCAATGGCCATAACAAAAACAAAAATAATTTTTTTATTGTCGATTGTGTTCCACACATTGCAGACGTGTCAAGCATGGCATGTTGCACGATCACAACCTTGTATATAATTATTTGCAACCTTTTCCTTATTGCGCAAAATGGTCTGTATTTACTAGACTCCTCATCGTCATGCTCAGCAACCGAACGAGACAACCTAGATGATCATATAAAGGCCTACATTTAGATTGAGGTCTGCTACGGGCAGGTTACTGACCAAGACGTTGTGCTGACCAGCGTCCACGTACTCAATTTTGCATTGCGTCGTAAGACGGATTCCATAAGAACAACTGTGTGCGACGTCGGGAATTCGAACTCGTGTACCCTCTTTGTGTCTCCTCCTGTCGCAAGGCGCGCGCGAATACTGCACCATGCCACGGGGCTCGACGTCGTGTTCTAGAATTATACAAATTGTTTTTAAGGAGGTTGTTATTAATTGTAGACCATTCTCTGTCCCCTACGGGCTTGGAACTCATTGTGCAGTATATCTTCAATGCACCGAGGGCCGAACATGTTGAGACATTTAGGGTTGGCGGTCTTATTAAGACAAACACATTAAAGCAATGGAAAGTGTACAGAGGAGATTCCTTCGTTGTGTTTGATTAAGGTGTAACATTGCCTGAATTTCTATTATGATAAGCCTATTCGGGAACTGCAATCCAGAGCGAATTGTCTCATGTACAATTGTATTATAAACTCATTAAATACATCAACCTATTTTAGCATTTGGATAAACAATCTAAGAAGCGGAAACACTATCTCGTCAAAACAAATTTCCAAGACAGATCGTGTAAATAACATGTTTTCGTGGCGGATGGCGAGGGCACTGAGAACTTGAAACGCTAACAGCGCAAATGCCGGCACACAAGTTAACTGAGTATTGTATGTTTCTAGGTAACGGTTTGTAAAATGTAAATAATGTCCCCCCTTGACTAAATAAAGGTGCATTTGAATTGAATTCCCCAACAGTATGGCTGCCAGGTCACGCCGAGCAGGTTCCCTCTCGGCAGTAACCGTATAAGTAGTACTGGTAGTACTGGCAGTAGTAAAAGACACAGTACTACCTAGTATACTGGTGGTGGTGGTGGCGGTGATACCAGTGAGCCCGAGTCGCTGGCCGCTTTGCCACGATAATTAATTCTAATTGCTATCCGCGCGGGGGCGCTGCAAGCGGGCCGGCGTTGGGTCGGCCAATCAGCGGAAGGGCCTTTCGCGCCGAAATTAAGACTAATTAACGCCTCTGCTAGCTCGGCGCAGTGTGGCGGCTGGTGGTGAGAAAGGGGCCCGCCCGACACAAGAAAGGGAAACATGCCGCCTACGGATCGCGCGTTTCGTTCCACCTTAAAGTTTGGGGCCGCCCGACTGACTACACGAACAGCCTAACAACGACACCGCCGCCGCCGACAACGACGACCATCGAAGCGGCACCAGCGAACGAGACTCACTACATCTATCGCGTATTCCACTATCAGCCTTTTAGCCTATGAGGCACAAGGCAATAGGAAACTGCCACACACTCCTAAATATATATATATATACATAAATATGTATATATACGATATATTTAGGAGTGTGAAATTTCCGTGAATAAACCACGTTTGAAATTGAAAAAAAAAAAAAATGTATATATACCCTGCAATGATACAATAGCTGGGTTGCGTAAGGGCAAACAAGATAGTTTTAAATTCACACACGTATACATTTATATATATATATATATATATGTATATATATAAGTGTATACGTGTGTAAATTTAAAACTATCTCGATTGCTATTATACAACCCAGCTATTGTATGCGAGCACAAAAGAAGTCAGAGATGCATGGCAACGAATCTGCTTGTAAAACGGATCCCCACATAGAATGAAGGCGGCAGGCTAGAGCGTGGCTACTACTGGATTTCTGTAAGACAAAAGGAACCTCGAAAATAGTGGCACGCCTTTAGATCTGCTCCAGGCTGGAACAAGCGGGAAACAGATCTCCCAGAGTACAATTCCGTTCGACATCTCAAAAGGTAGGATAGGAGAACAAAATGGGTACAGTCTATCGACAGGGAGAAGGCAGTGAGTAACATCAAAATCATCAACCGAGCTGCTGCATCTCCTGGAGAACATAACTGCAGCGCATCATTCCGGATTACTCTTGATTCACGGAGTTTCACATCGTATCCCTCCCCCCCTAAGTCAGAATACACCAACAAAGTAATCATCCTTACTCGACGCAGCCGTAGAGATCAATGCGTAGCATTTTCTATCGACGTTATCAAACAGGAAACATTTGCCTTTCTGTTGTCTAACTGTTCAGCTAGATCAAAACTGCTAAAATATCAAGAGACATTTCACACTGGCGCTAGTGATTAGCGATCTGCATGAAAATTCAGCTGGTCAACGCTGAATAATAATGTGGTATCATCGGTAAACGCTACAACCGAAGCGAGGCCTTTGCATCTGTCTTTTGAAAGAATGAAATTCAAAAGGATTGCGATGTTAAGCTGTACACGGTAGACTCGACTAACCATGACCGCCTGTCTCCGCCAAAGGAGGTCGGACAATAGCCAGTCGACCGTGCTAGATAAACAGGTGTTCAAGCCTCTGCTGTAGGAAGGAGTGATTACGACAACTTAATGCTGCAGCTACATCTAAGAGAAACCTAGTACAGATGCTTTTTTTTCAAACGGATAGGTAACAAGTAACCACGTAAGTAACTTGCCACAAGTTATCGAGCTCAGTAGACCGACATCTACGAAGGCTGAACTGATATGCAGCCAAGAAGCCGCCCGACTCAAGAAAACAATTCATCCGTGGAGGCACAATCTTTTCAAAAACTTTTAAAATGTAATCAACAGCCCAAATAGGGCAAGATCAGAGAATTCCGATCCCCATTTTTCTTGTATAAGGGTACAACAACGACAGTTTACTTAAGTCTCTGAAACCTCTGACGTAAAAGAGAGACGGATAGATTTTGCAAAAGGGCCGACAAGGACTGAAGTAGCTGGCTTTAGCAAGCAAACCCCTATGCCAGGGCTGTACCCGCCTTTAATTTGAGCGAAATCCCAAAACCCTCTGAAGTGCAAACGGGATGCAGCCACAATGAATTATTATTATTATTATTATTATTATTATTATTATTCGACTTACAATTGGCTGAAAGAAGGTGGCTCCAACCAAATACGGTATCGAGCCTAAGCTAATTTAGCTACGTAATTTATCATGAAGATACGTCGTTGCGCTCTTCACAACGAGACACCAGTGTCGCCCTGAGACACTTCTGATATGTGCATCGAAGTTCATATATGTATAATAGACTTTAAGGCCAAAATATAGAAATGCCTTTACAAACTTAATGTGCTGGTCGCCAGGAAGTCCTACAAGGTAAGACAGACCAGGCGGATTCTGTTTCCTACGTGAGTCGTTTAGAGGGGTTGCATACTCAGGGCTCAGTGATGATAAGCGGAAACGATATTTGTCGAACGTTTTCCCTAGAATTAACGCTGTGAACCTAATTTGCCCCGGCCAGGGAAATATCTAGATGCTGTTTTATTAACTTCGCTGAAGGCGTTGGAACTAGAACTTCTTGGATTGAGGCCTTTTGATAATGAGAGTCGATAAATAAATCAGTTTCCAACCAACCACGGTTGGACTCTTTCCGGTTTGCGTGTGTGACTTCTTGGGATTATGTCAATGGTAATGACTTCAAAGAGCTAGAGAAGAGATGTTTTTTCAGATTTTGCCTATGTATGACTTTCTCACGCTATCTGCTTCGCTTACTTTCAAGAGAAGCATAACACTTTTATGTGGATTTTTTATTAACTCCAACAATTTTTGTGACACCCTAGAATGAGCAAGGTGTTGTAGGTGTTTGCCTACAACGTACAAGTGGTCCCTAGCATTTTCGCAAAAATACATGTTAACGGTTCATGTGCAAATTAAACTATTGAAGCTTAAGTATACAGGAGGAGTGTAGGTAGTAGGCTAGAAGGCCAACATATATATATATATAATGTAAGGTTAGTTTTAGGTTTTCTTAGCCTAAGCGCCTCCATCCAGCTGCTTGACTTCCTGGGATGAGTTTTATTGTCTATCATGTAAATACGTTATATATATATATATATATATATATATATATATATATATATATATATATATATATATATATATATATATATTCATATAGTATAAAAAAGGTAGGTAAATTATTAGGAGTGTTTATTGTTAGAATAGTTTACCGTTACATTCAGCCACTTTCAGAACAGTTAATTTTGTCGTCTTAAAAGACGTGATCTTAAATGGTGGTTTCTTTAATTATATAAAGCGATCTCATTGAAATTCACAGCTGACTCAAAGTTGAAAGTTGTCGATGCCTTGCTTCGAAGGTACGATTGTTGGCGTATCGCCACGCCAACATGCGCTGAATATGAAGCGTGCAGTTATATTTGCTGTAACATGCTTTAACACACACACACACACACTCATGTATATATATATATATATATATATATATAATGTAAGGTTAGTTTTAGGTTTTCTTAGCCTAAGCGCCTCCATCCAGCTGCTTGACTTCCTGGGATGAGTTTTATTGTCTATCATGTAAATACGTTATATATATATATATATATATATATATATATATATATATATATATATATATATATATATATATATATATATATATATATATTCATATAGTATAAAAAAGGTAGGTAAATTATTAGGAGTGTTTATTGTTAGAATAGTTTACCGTTACATTCAGCCACTTTCAGAACAGTTAATTTTGTCGTCTTAAAAGACGTGATCTTAAATGGTGGTTTCTTTAATTATATAAAGCGATCTCATTGAAATTCACAGCTGACTCAAAGTTGAAAGTTGTCGATGCCTTGCTTCGAAGGTACGATTGTTGGCGTATCGCCACGCCAACATGCGCTGAATATGAAGCGTGCAGTTATATTTCCTGTAACATGCTTTAACACACACACACACACACTCATGTATATATATATATATATATATATATTTGTATATATATATATTTGTATATATCAAGACATTCGTTGGGTACGTGCATTTTAAACATTGACGATTGCGTTGTCTTCCGTCTTTTGTTCGATGCGTGTGTGCTGTCGGCTAGCGAGTGAGTGCCAGCAGTGAGTGCATGTTGTCGCTCGTAGGTACGTCAGCTCTTGGTTCGACGCACTGGCAAAACGAAATCCTTTTGAGTCGCGTGAAATGATCGTCGCTCTTTGCGTATTTGCCGCAGCCGCTACTGTTGGCGCCACCGCCGCCGCTGCCGTCGCCATTGTGCTGTTGTCGTTGTTGTTGTTCTCGTCGTTGTTGCTGTGTTGCTGTTGTTGTCGTTGTTGTTGTGCTGTGATTGTTGACAACGGTATGGCTTCTACGCGCGCCGTCATTCTCGACGTTATTATGGTTATTATTAGTAGAATATTATCATATGATTTTCATATCGATTTCATTATCACTGCTGCTGCTGTCGCCGTTGTTGCTGTTGTTGTTGTCGTCGTCGTCGTCGTCGTATTAGGGGCTGTCAATTCGATCGGGATTACTGCGGCATTTTTGTTATTGTTGTTGTTGCGGCTGCTGCTGCTGCTGCTGCTACTCGCGTAAGTGTTAGATTATTGTTGTCATCTATAGTGTGCGTTGTGTGTTGTTATTGTTTGCGGTTGTTATTATAGTTGCTGTTTTAATGCGTCTATTGTAGTAGCAACAACAACAGCAGCAGCAGCAGCTGCAGCCGCCACCACCACCACCGCCGCCGCCGCCGCGACTTCTGCGCACGTTGTTCGAAGTCGACGCTATTGTTTTCGTTCGTATGTTCGTATGTCGCCGACGCCGAGACGTAATCGGAGGCGGCCAAGACAAACTTAATTGATTTTACCTGGCGACTGGCGAACAAACGAATGACACAGACACACAGACAGACAGACAGACAAGCAGATGATCGACCAGGACAAACCAGGGCGAGCAAGCCAGGCACGCGGACGAACCGACGAAAGGACGGACGGACGACGGAACCGACCGCGCCGTGAAGTTAGTGAAGAGCCGGCCACTCGGCCAGACGCCGCCGCCGCCGCCACGCATAGACGCCGAGCGACCGAAGCCGCGAGCGCGCTGAAACGGATTGAAAGTCAAAGACGGATGCGATTAAAATCTCGCCGACGTCTCAGACGACGACCGACAAGATTAGGTCACAAGACCGAAGAAAAGGCCGCGACGACGGGTGACATAGAGATATATATGTATATATATATATATATATATATATATATATATATATATATGTATATATATAGAGAGAGAGGGAGAGAGAGAGAAACGCGGGGACACTTCAGAAGGGCTGGTCTCACACTTCACGAGCGCTGGTTCGTTCACAACCACACGCGACGACTGGCGTCCGTCCGTGCATCAACGCCAAAGCAACAACACCGAAGCAGTTACGCGTTAACGTTGGAATTCAACGGCGGCTCCATTTTGGCTGGCTGGCTATCGGATTGACTGGTTGTTGGTTGGTTGGTTTATGCCGCAACGGGGTTTGTCTTTGTCTCATTGTCTACGACGTCGTGGTTGTCGTTGTCGTGGTGGTCGTCGTCGTGGTTATGGTGGTGGTAGTGGTGGTGGTGATGGTGGACGCAAGGTGAAGACACGCCTGCTTGTAGATGAGGTACAAGATGAGCGGAGAAAATAGAAAAAAAAACAGCAATAGACAAGAAAGAGACGAAAAGAAAGGGCGACAATGACATGGACGCCGATGGCAATAAAACAACAGCAACAGCAACAACAACAACATCAACAACGAAACAACAATAATAATGACAAAAACAACTACAGAAATAGAAAGACAACAGCAGGACCAACAACAGCAACAACAACAACAACAGCAACAACAACAAGTGGCAAGCGCTGACGATAGCAAACATGCATATAAAGTGTTATTTGACGACAATGACGGCGGCAGCAGCAGCGGCGGCAGAACAAACAACGGATAACATGATTTTAATTTAAAATTACGGCTCTTCTTCTATGCGTCTGTTGCCTTTTGCTCATGTCCACCAAGCACAGTCCTCTCTAATTCGCCCTCTCCTTTGATGTCTCTTGCACGCGTTCCCTCTCTTCCTATCTCCATATATGCATGTGTGTATACAGAGTGTCCAAACTCTGTATTTTAGCCAGATTTGAAGTGGTCGTAGATTTCATTAAACTGAGCATCTTTCCCGGCGGAATGGTGAATTTATAAATTTGTGTTACACGAGTATCACTGACCAGACACAGCACATCGATCGATATAACAATAAAATGTAATGCTTTTAGAGTTGCTTCTAAACAAAATACCCCTTCTCCCCAATTTATTTGGAATAGAGCGTAAAATTGAATAAGCAAATAAAAAATATCATTCTGGTTGAATATGGAGGGGGGGTAATTATTCTATTTGCTGGATTAAAATTTTCTGGGTCTGAAAAAAATAAGGGTTATTTAAATTTGATTATAATAAATCTTGTTCCCCCGCCGATTCCGTTGAAAATGGTCTGGTTATTTTAATGAGTACGACTTCCTCAAATCTGGCCAAACTAGGTTTGGACATCCCTGTATATACTTCTGTCTTTCTCTGGCCTATATCTGTGTATATGCCTCTTCATCTTTATCCGACACGTTCTCGTTCCGAAGGATTCTCTCTCTCCCCACCCCCTATCTCTCTCTCTCCATAGAACGCATGTTATGGTGATTATAAGACGAGGATCATCGTGACGACGATGAGTGACGACAACGATAGGAATGATGATCATGATTTCAAGACGTTCGCCAGGCGTCCAGTCATTCACTCACTGCTATCCTCTCTCTCTTTCTCTTTTCCTTTCCTTTTTCTCAGCGTGACGCTGATGTTTCTGCTGATGCTGTTGTTGCTACTGCTGATGCTGTTGTTGCTGCTGCTGTTGTTTTGTTGCTGCTGCTGCTGCTGTTTTTGTTGTTGTTGTCGTCGTCGTCGTCGGCGGCGACCTGCGCAAACGAACCCACGGACAACAAAAAGCAGGTGACAGCCAGCGCGTCGAGTCGAACGAACACAACACCCGATCGATCAATAATCAACACATCGGCAATCGTCATTCTTCCCTTTCTTCCCCCCCTTCGATCTACCGCCCCAGCATTCGCCCCCTCCCTCCCCCTCTATCTCAGTCTCCGTCTCTCTCTCCCTCGACGACTTCTCGCCTACGTGTGTGCGGATTTTGGATGTTCTTCAGCCAGGTCTTCACACCTCATTCGTAGATTAGCTGGTCGATCGGTCGGTCGGTTGGTTGGTCGTCGTTGTCGTCGTCCATGAAGGCATCATTCTGGCAACCTATCATCTCTGCTCGACAAGAGCAGCCCTCTACGTGTCAACTTATTCAGACTATGGTCTCAGACTACCACAACGATGCTGCCAGCGTTAGCATTGGTTATAGCTATGACATGCTGTTTTATTATTGCTATTTATTCTTATTTAGTTGTTACAATTGTGAGGTATGAAAAAAATACTTATTATTACTATTCCAATAAAAAAAATGGTTACGTGTTGGTGAAACACCGACTCGGACCGCAATACGCATGTGTCAGCTATCTACGATTATTAAATGTGTTTGTTTATTTATTAATGTTCCTAATCTGGTTCAAGATTAAGGGCTTACTTATGGTTTTATGGGCTCTCAATGGCAATCTCTTCAACTGCTGATTTAGACTTAAGACAGTAATGTATGGCACATCGGCTTTGCAAGCTTAAAGAGTTGACGTGGCGTTTAGATCCAGAGGAGCTGTTGACTCGACTTTGATTGAACGGGTAAGTATGTGCAGGCCCAGGCTACCTGAAACCATACAGTTGCAGGTATGGAGAACTGTCGTCCTGGAAACTACGCCATTCAAGTGTCGTCAGCACAGAGCGGCAGAGTAGTTTCAGGCATCCATGGAGAGAATAAACAAAGTCACAATTAAGATACGTTTGTGTTCTGTGCCACCCTGGAGAACCCGACGACGCCAAGACAACACGGTCTACCGGTGCGCCGCCTTCATAAGGACGCGGTCTACGGCGTCGTGGGATGTGCAGGGTCTCCTTTTGACGGGCCTGCTCATAAGATCACAACGCCTGAAGGCGTGCGGGAGGAATACGATTACGTGGGTAGCATTATGAAGATGAAGACGGACCTTGATATGAAACGAAGGAAAAGGTTTGAGCGACTGTTGGTGTTCAAGACGAGGAGCCGAGGGTGGGCACACACTCTCGACATACCTCCTCCTCAGGACGGAAGAGCATCGGCAAGGTGCACGGAACACTAGAATATAAGACTCCCCTACGGGTGTCGAAGTACTGCGATGCAACTTTGAGCTTGAGGGGGTGGGGAGCCTATCCGTCTTAGTGGCTTTGCCGAGTCCCACACTTATCACTGCTGGGTGCCAGTGACGCAGGCGCATCGAGCATTTCCAAGACCTTCAAATACAAAGCAAATGACAACCTCATGACGGGTCTAAGAGACAAGTAGCCAAGAATGTCAAAATGGTATAGGAAATAACAATACAATGTACTGCTCCAAGAGCAACGTTAGCACCAATGAGCACATTCTACTAATGGCCAGAAACTCAGTTTTTATAGCTGTTGCTCGTGGTCACTACACGTAATTACGTTACGACTTTCCTTAAGGTGAGAGAAGAACTCTGTAAGGAATTAAGCGTGTAGTCATAGGGTATTAGTATAGAGTAGAATGAACAGAAGTGGAGAACGGTACAAGCCGATGTCTGTCGGTAGCGACGACGGTCAGTCATACGACAATATGGCGTCATTCCTGCAGGGGTATTGTAGGACCGCGTACCAGTCAGATGGGTATGTATGTATATTGACAGCGCTAAGAACATCCGCTGGTCGAACGCATAGGCGGTTAAAAGCTTGATATGCAAGTAACCAAATTAACATTCCGTGTTGTGCAATTGCTAGCCTAATACAGTAATACGCTTTACATTGCATGGGACAAATATGCTTAAAAATGTGTTATTGTGTGCTTATATATATATATATATATATATATATATATATATATATATATATATATATATATATATATATATATATATATATATATAGACAGTTTACCGGGTATTAATTTTTAAACCTTTGACATTGGCGGTCGCGGACCGGCCCTATTTGAACTTGCAGATTTTAAACCAAGTTGAGCTGTTGGTGGTGGCGTTAATGTCAACGAGGCGAACCAATGCGTCGGGAGACGTAAGGCATTAACTAACTTTGTAACAATAACAGCAACAATGGTTAAAGGCAGCAATAATAACATACATTGTGAGAATAATTTCAAATAGAATGTCCACACAAATAGCAACGGTGGAAACCACAAAATAACGACAACAACAATAACACAACTGAGACACTGCGGACACTTGAAATTCGTTGGGCAAAAATGCTCATAATAGGCACGTACTGTTTATCTGTTAATAAGAATATATTTAGTAAAAGGAAAAAATGAAAAAGTGAGAAAGAATTTTATATCTGTATATATAACGATCTGCTAATAGTGGCATTGCCCGGTGATATATGCTATTCTCTCTTGTTAAATGTATTGTAAGAAAAAACGTAGTAATGGCTTTTAAGTTTAAATTAATCGAAACTATTTTACCATATTTATGTTCTACGTGTAGCTTAGGAATTATTGTGACAGCAAATCTTACTTGATTTTATTCACCATGTAACCGAATTAGTAAATAATTTATCTTACCCTGTAAATACCATAGCTCTTTTTTCATATTAGCAAGACTCTTGATGCGCATATTCGCCATTATACGTGACTTGTTTTTTCCCAATTAGGAACTCCTTTTGGCAAAATGTTTAAACGGAGTACATGAAGATAAGTTAAATAACCAAAGAACCCTGCGTTTCATTAATCCTAAGACTTGGTTTTAAATCAATGATTATAGTGCATGACGGGTAACAAATTAGGCTTAGGGAAATCTAAACTAATGTGACACATATGATGATAAATAAAGTGTACATGCATGTTAAAGATTATGATTGACATAAACTGCTAAACGTATATTCAAGGCTTTGTGATCATTTTCATCAGCAGACTTTATGCCAAATACAAGAGCTTTTAATATATATATATATATATATATATATATATATATATATATATATATATATATAGCTTCATGCCTGGGCGTATTCAGACGTATACACACTAATGTATACGTCTGAATACGCCCAGGCCTCGTGCATTTATATGATAACTAGCAGATATAAGTACATACAGTAAGAGAAATACTACATGTTTCATAATTGCATCTATATACGAGGCTCCGACAATATTTGCTCTCAACATTAGTGATGGAAGAACAGAAACCCATACAAATGGGCGTATGTGGATCTGCACGTGGTCAGGGAGGAGAATGCCTCAGCGTTAATTAATGCTTAGCGAAGCACAGCTGACCGTGGGCGGTCCAGGTCTCGTTACGATTAAAGGCTATATCTGGCGAAGCGCACATAGAAACACAATAAGGGCCGCAGCGACCTAGGGAGGAGTCAATATCCTGATATCTGTAGATTGGCGAACCAAACCTTATATGATGGCAAGGGAAGACTGAATATCCACGGCCGCTAAGACAAGAACGGCGCGTGTATATATATATATATATATATATATATAGGGTACGACATTGATCATGTAACACGCTTTGTTGAAGCCTCTTCAAAAGTTCGCGCTCGTCAGACATTCGAATCTCTCGGGTGGCGATCGTAGCGCTACTTCTCAACGAGAACAACAACACAAGTCGTATTTGAAGTCGTTTAGCTAGTTTAACCAAAACTAGTAAAATGATGAAGACAACTTTTGATCGTGAAAATTTGACTTTCACGCACAGTCGTGGTATACCGGTTGATGAGATCGTTCGGTGCCTTGACATTTGTCGAAAAAATAGGATTATGTAGAGATATCAGGACTTGGGACATCTCGGGGACCGTCCGTGATCCCGTCGATCGAGGATCTGTTAGAACACTGCTGAACTTGTTCAGCTCGTTCGTGACGTAAGTGTAAGCGACAGGACAATGATAATTGCACCTCATATTAAATCCGAAAACGTCTCAGGTCATACAAACATCAGCTTAGTCAACGTCTAACGGCGTTGTTAAAACAAAAACGGCTGCGTTTTTAAACGAAAATCTTCTTTCAGTCGCCTTACGTCTGGATGTTACCTGGACGTGTTATGGACTGATGAGTCAAATTTTGGCCTGCAGCAAGCACAAGTTGATATAATGATAGAGTGCTTGCTTGCAACGTAAGAGAAGCGGGTCAGCATGACAGAACATTACCTCAGATGGTAAAACTTAATGGTTTTTCTCGACAGGCTACGAACTGCGACGGCCGAAGTGTGTAATTCGGGGGTCCTCATTAATGTCCTTCGTCTCTCGGCGCAAGGTCATTTTGAAGAAGGCCACTGGATGTTCCATTCAGACGGTGCGCCTACTTACAATGCAACAGGAATGACTGAAAAGTAGTGTCCTTGAATTTATTGACAAGGTTTGCTGGCTCCCAAGAAGTACAGTTCTCAAGCCAATGGATTAACCATAACCTTCTGTGTGGGGCGTCTGTAATGGTCAAGGTTGGATGCACACACCACCAATCCAGCCAACTCAAGTAAGCAATTCATCTA
The DNA here is from genome assembly GCA_003439945.1 of Dermanyssus gallinae. Lineage (NCBI taxonomy): Eukaryota > Metazoa > Arthropoda > Arachnida > Mesostigmata > Dermanyssidae > Dermanyssus > Dermanyssus gallinae. The sequence continues at coordinate 793,447 of QVRM01002562.1, read as the reverse complement.
GCATGGGATAGACTTGATGAAACCTACCTGCGTCCAGGGGTGGATAAAATAATAAAACGCCTGAGGAAGTGTGTGACCATAAAGACAATCGTTCAAATGAACGTGTCTGTGTACACAAAAAAGGGTCTGCTGTATTAAACCAAAATATTTTGACTTTCTTCTGGACACTTTTTCTTCTGGATGAATTCTTCGTTTCTGAACTTTTGCCGCTGTATATATATATATATATATATATATATATATATATACAAGAGGAAGATTAAAGCCATGAAATTCATGTGTGGAGGTCGATTGGCTGCCAGAGACGTTATACGTTGCTGCAATTCATTGAAGTCTGTTAACTGCTTCCAGTATCTTGGCCTTCGGGTTCGTCACACAGGAACGACGTTCACAGCGCACATGAACGAAACAGTACGGACGGCACATGTATCCTTTTACGGGGAAGTAGGCAATGTCCGAAGACTGTCCGTTTGCCCAAAAGTGATGCTTTTTGTGCTTAAGATTGTTCCGGGGTTGATGTATGGTCTTGACACGTCGAGCCCGGTGGCGTGGCGCAATCGCATGTGCCTCGCGACCGGAGAGGACATATAGGTGCGCGGGTTCGAGCCCCACCGCAGCACAATTTTATTTATAGGGGTCCGTCTTTGAAGCAATGCGAAAACCAGTCCCGTAAACGTTAAATCTTGGATGTGGGTCAGCCCGAAAAGTTTAGGATATGGAACCACAGTGGATCAGCGCCCTTTGCATCATTCGGGGGTATCGCACCATCAGTACGGCAGCCTTGCTCGTACTGGCAGAGACAGTGCCCTGAGACCTAAAGGCAGCCGAACGTTGGCGCCTGTGGAATAACCTAGCTAAGGAACCAGAAGAAGAACGCGAGGTAACACTCGATCGGTGACAGAAGGAGTGGGACGGTATTCCGGACGGACAGCCAGGAGCACCTGTGAGGAACCTTATTCCGAACATCCACCTATGGATGAATCGTCCCGGGGGTCCTCTTACTTACATCCTGACTTAAGCTTTTACGGGTCATGGCTATTTCCAGGTGTATCTAAACCGGATAAAAAAGGTTGACTTAACGTAATGTCTGTATTGCGACGAGGTGGACTCTCCGGAACATACGGTCCTGAGATGCGCCGCATGGACCGAAACCAGACGAGGCATGCCGAGAAAGGAGACTCTGGGAGAGCTAGTCGCACACATGCTCACGTCGTCAACAACTGGGACGCGGCTGCAAAGTCTATTCAACGTATTATGAAGGCTAAAGAAGATGCCGGAAGAAGAAGATTGGTGGAAAGCGTAAGAGAGTCGCTTGCACCACGCAACTTGACAAGCGAGACATAATGATTTAAAGCTTCCGAGACTTCCCCGCCGCCTGTGCGTAGGTTACTCTTCTGTGTCAAGGATCCCGCAGGCCGGAGGGTCATCTTAAGGGGGAGACATATATGTAGGCACTGTTGTACATATATGTAGGGTTTTAGTGGGTATTGCCTTAATCCTACGGCTTGACTCTTGCCAAGCGTCAAGGCTTGCTGGTGAGACTTGCTGTTTGGTGGCTGAGTCCCACACTGTCTGTGTGTTAGCATGTTGTGGGGACAGCCAATTCCTGTATGCTTTTGCTCAGTCGTACGTAAATGTATTTTAAGCCCTAAACCCCCTCAAAAAAGTACATAGTGCACGGTTATCCTGTATGTTACGTATGTATGGCTAACCTGGTATCTTAAAACGCCGCCTTTCACGAGAAGTATGAAATATGCACTTGCTGGTTCTATCTGCGGAGATGTGCCAAGTACCATGTAATGCACAGCACTGAAGCAACAATCGTTGCACTACTTCGCTCGCGGGAAGCGTGAATAAAATAAAGTATTGTGAAGAAACCCCTATGAACTGTGTATTATACTCAGTTTGAGTGAATTAGAATACGTTTCAGCAGATAGAACTGCTAGTGCCTCAAAACTTCTTTATGACAGAGGAAAAATATTAGTTACTGAAAGAAACAGAATGGCTGACAACAGCGCGTTCCTGAACTTTATCAGAACTATAAGTAGATGCACCTAGAAAACTTTCTTATTATTCCGGGCTGATAGTATGCTTTAGTTAGTTTACGACCGGAAGATGTTAGGATGGGGGTTGAAATGTGTTATCTATCGAGGCATTGTTTATTGTGTAGTTTATGATGCTATTTTTCCTTGAATAACTTAAGTGATGTACATTCCCGTAATTCATTATTGAGAGTGTTTCATTATTTTTATATAACACATTCATTCCTTCTCTAGTCAAAAATGGCCCTTAAGGCATTATTCTGTGCAATCTGTAATTTATGTGTAAGTGTTGAAAGCGTTGACCCGAACAGTGGTAAGCAATATGTTATGTAACAGAGGAATAACGAACAAGATAGATAGCACACGGTTGGTCGCATAAACGGTACACACATCTGACGTCAAGATCGTGGCGTAGTTTATTGAAGTGAGTAGCAGGTTACAAGATCTCGGTTGGGTTGTAGTGGTCTTTATCAGTTCTGTCCAGTTTAGTATGAAGACGCTTTGGCTAAAAAATACAGTGTACTGATAACATATAGTGCAACAAAAAAACAAGTGTGTTCGATGATTTTTAGAACCCCCTGCTGAACCTGGAAGTAATGGCTCTTACGACTGTATGTAGAAGAGTTATATCTAAGGGGCAGACGCTGAGATGTATATATATGTATATATATAAAAATTAAGGCTATTATAGGGTCTATGTGCTTTTATGAGAGGTTTTTCTAATCAGTTCAAGGCAATGTCGCTTTATTTGTTTAGAAAACACAAGGTCCATCCGGACGAACCACTCGCCAAGAACATGTTATTCAGAATATTCGTTGGTTCACTGCACTTTGATCGTACGGAGGATCTTGCCCTCAGATAATAATTTACAATGTTAAAAATCGCTGTTCCTCGCCAGCAGCAAACACTTTACTTTACAGCATGATAATCGGCTTCTCGATCTATATCAAGAACATTTGAAAAAACAATTGCATAAGGATTGGTTTCGGCAATGTGTGACGCACATGCGTCGCCGGCAGCTGGCTGGTGTGCGACTTACAAAGCCACGAAACGCGTTTTTGTCTTTAAACCTTGGATTCAGAATCGCGTGGCACTACGTAGAAACCCCTGCAAACATGCAGTATTGCTACATTGGTTATATTGGGACTTGACGAGAACACAGACCAAAACTAAGTGTGCAGATATAGGGCTCTTAGTGGTAAAGAAGCTGCCGGACCACGAGCGTTGTCATACCAAAAAAAGGCTAAAACGGTGCAAAAGAAAAAGCAACGATGAACAAAGTGCCTTGGTTTGGGTGAATGCGTGCAATATTCATGGCGATGGAGGCACCATCGTCAATATTGCACGCGGCACCAATAATGCTGCTACAAATGGGCGGCGAAGCTGAATCATGAAATGGTATTTCTGCATGAACATGCGTGTTCAGGTGACAAGCAGGCACGTCAAGTCCAATTTCATGACTACGTCTAAGACGAAAGTCACTAAGCCTGCAAGTCGTCGTTTGAAAGAGTGTTAGTTGGCGAAATACAGCTTCGTAAATCTTGTATAAAAGCTATTAGTTCCAGATTTATCTACTTGGCTTATGCCGACGCTGTCGTCTATGGCGAACTGCAGGACAACGTTGCCTCCATACTCCCTACATGGGCTGAATGAATAGGTTGAAGTAGCTGTAGTAGCAGTTGTGGCAAAAATCGGATATCGTTAGCACAATCATGGCAGCATTCTAATCGGCATTCTATAGGCCATATAGAGTGCGCGTGGTGACATTTACGTCGTTGTCGATTAATTGGAAGCACTTTTGTGGGCGTCCAATCACCCGAACGGTCAGTTCCACTAGCCACCATCCACTAGCGCCATATCCCCAATGGCCCCCGACCCTAAAAGCTGTACCCCCCCTATCCTTCTCTTTCTCGCGCCCTCTCTCTCTCTCTTTCGTTTCTACTCCAACCACAAGACTGTCATAGAGAATTCCGTTGGACGTTGCCGTATGGTAGAAGTAGCGCACTCAGGTGAGGAGCGAGGGGCTCTCAGCACTGTCGGCTACGCCGGCGACTGGATAGGGCATCCGCGGTGACAACAGTCTCGTGGGCGCAACGTGAGCTGACTCGTTGAACCTCACAGGGCCCGCCCGTCTGTGTGTGGGGACGCTGCCAGTCAGACAAGAGATACTTGTCCACCATCCTCGATCGCCTTCCCCCCCCCCCCCCCCCCGGTCCCCTCGCCCCCTAGATCTCCCAGTTCCCCAGTAGCTCCTACAACCTTTCCTGGCTGATCAAGGTGGATAAGCTGGCTACACGTTAGACCTAGCTGTAGGTCTAACAGTGGTCGTGCAGGATCCTGCAGAAGTACTATGGCCGAGGCCGGATTCCCGAGCTGGCCTGTGGTCAAGGCAGCCGCGCTCGCAGCAGCAGCAGTAGCGGAATTATCATTGATCGAACAGTCATCTACGAAGCTAGCCTTTAGGTCAGATTCGCCGCTCATCTGCTGCTGCTGCTGCTATCGGCCATCCGCTGAGTCAGCTAGCCAGCAAGATGGCGGCCGACTCTCTTCTTGACATGCAACATTTGCTTGGAACGATCCATCCGCCGCTGCCGCTCGATCCAAGATCCAGCCATACTTACACCCACGAACACACATCCATATACGCATTCACTCCGTCAAACTAGATCCAGTTCAGAGTCGCCGCCGCCCTCACCGTCTTCACCGTCACCGTTTTTACCGTCACTGTCTTCACCGTCGTCGTCGTCTTCACCGTTGTCGTTGTCTTCACCGTCGTCATCGACCTCACCTGTCGTCGTCCCCCTTACCATCGTCATCGACCTCACTGTCGTCGTCCCTCATTGCCATCGTCGTCGCCGCCCTCACCGTCACCGTCGCCTTCACTGTTGTCGTTTGTTAAAGCCGTTGTTCTGCCCGACCAGTGGACACCCATTTGGCACCGAATTCGTGCAGATGTCTCTATTAGTCGCAATGAGGCAATTAGCATCGGGCTTCACCAATCGTGTCGTATTTGTAGCCAAATGCATTGCCTATCGCGCATTCACCACACTCAAGGACAGAGCGAGAGAGAGAGATATACATATACTGTATACGACGACAACGACGATTACTGAACGAGCCGAAAGGCGGCCTCGTCGCTGTCCAGCTGCCGAAATCGGCCGTGTCGAGGGTGAGTGACGAGTACTCATCAACAGAAATGACACTCGCATACGCGGAATACAAATGCCGTGCTAGTAGCCGTAGCCGGGGCAGCAGCAGCAGCAGCCGCAGTTTCGACAGCGGATGACACGGACTACGATTACGATTCGACTGGCGATTACTATGTTGACTCCAAGTAACTGATACAGTGGTAGAACGAGGCTAGATCCAGCAACAACAGAAACAACAACAACATCAACAACAACATCAACGACGACGACAACGACGACGCCAACATCTGTAGCAATACCAACTACAGTAGCGTACGGCGCACCCCACCTAGTTCACCTACTGGCGACTCTGTGTTGCTGCTGAGCCGGCTGACCCATTCAGCAGCAAACAACAACAACAAGAACTGTCCTGTTGTTCCGCATGTGTGGCGTCTCTATCAACCTACCTACCCGCCTGCGTGCCAATATATATATACAGATGTTTTTTGCCAATAATATGTTTATGTATCAATGCAAGACGGCACCGCCTGAAGCCAATTACGGGAACTGTTCACTGGCGGAGGTCAAAGGTACAAGCCGGTTGCCGGTAGCCAGTCACAACATGGACTCAGGACAGCAGGTGGTGACGACGAGTCTACAAGAAGCAGCAGCAGCAGTATTAGTGAGGTTGACGACAATGAGAAACAATCGGGTCGTAATTGAGATAAATGACCACCATCGGGTAGGCAGCAACGGATGAGGTCCTATTGGTTGTCCAATGATTCCACACAATTCATATTTCGACGAATCGGTTGCTCTATTTGGCACCAAGTTACTACGTTTTTTTCATATATTTTCGCTGCGTGTGGCACTCGTTTATCTCTACACAACCGCCTGTATAAGTGAAAACTACTTTATGCCGTAGCCTTGTCTTATTTGCAAGGTGCCGTACATAGTCTGTGCCGCGGTCAACTGCAGCATCATTGACACACTAACCGTGCTACCTATTGTCGATGCCGGGTCATACTCGACTACTGCCAAATGGCATTCGCATACACGTTTTTTTGTATATAGTAGCAATAGATATGCTTCGGTTAGAGTAGACGATTAATCGTAGTCCTGACCAGCCAGATCAAAGCCGAACATTCATTCAGTTTCGCTAATAGTTTATATTGTAGTATAGATTAGCCCAAACAATCCCTTGCAGATAACCAATGTTATATACGAATGATGTCCACAAAATTAGAAACGACCTCGTTTCCGACATCTAGTGGGGGCGGTCTTACTAGGGACACGTAAAGGATAATTATAGTGTCTCTTGAAACCAGCAAGCAAAGTGCTTGTCGATCTTCTGAGTTAGGGAGTGTGTCCACACGAAGATGCGAGAGAGGTATGATGTAAAAGAATACACAAAGAGCGACTTCCCTTGATATTCTTCATCACACGTATATTAACTAAAGGGGAATAGGTTTAGCTGTAAGTAGTGATGGGTCTTTATGGAGACGTTTCTATCTAATTGCTTTGCAACACAATCGATCACTCCTAGCATGAAGCTTTTACCCCTCCTCTAGCCCCGTCCTGGTCTTCGTTCGTATCAAGGAAGACTGCTGATGCTACTGCTGCGGCAGCGGCCGCTAATGCTATGACTGAGCCGGCAAGGCACATTCAGTCATTGGGCAAAGATTTATCCTCGTGTAGACAATTGTCTGTAGCCAAATCAAAGTGAAATCAAGGGAATAGGGAAACCTGCTTTGTGGACAAAGGGCCGTCGTCCTGGTCGTGGTTTCGGTGGGGTGCCCCGCCCTCGAGCATCGTTCGATTTGAGTTGTTCGAGAAGGGCTGTGCAGACACCGGGAAGAGTCTGCGGCGTAGAAGGGAGGCGCACGAGCCAAAAGGAAGTCGAAGGGGTATACAACTTCAACTACGACTACTACGACTTCTGCTAGTACTACTAGATGGGATTGGGCCGGGCTGATGGCCGAAGACCAGGTTGAACTGGGAGTGAGCAAAGCGAATGGGCAAATTTCCACTGTGTATCTCCTTATAACCTCCCACGTCACCCACAGACAGATAGACAGCTCGCCAGCCAGCCGTCGCCGCTCCCTAAAGCACCCCCAACCACACCACACCCCCGTCCCAGCACACGCGTGAGTTTGGCCCTCAAATGGGGGTCACTCCCACCAACACCATAACACCCCACCCACCCTTTCTTTGCCTTCTTTCTTCAGCGCAGGCACTTCCACTGCTGTTGCTGCTGATGCCTGGACAGGGTTGTAACGACTCAACTTGAACCAAGTCTAGAATACCCGCGCTAACAAGCACGCCGAACATATGCAGGCACATTTAAACGAACGGCTAGAACAACCACGGTTCAATGCAGTAATTAATAGAAGTGGTCTCTGCAGATGAGAGGTTCGATTATCAAGAACGATGTTCGATATATTACGATCTATGCTCGGCAATAGATGTTGCCGACACTTGAGGGCGTGGTGGGCTTAAACCCGTATTGCCACCGTAACAGTACTGCGTTCCTATTTACGCGTATCGTCATACAAATATGTTAGAGCGTTTTTTTTTCATATAAAGTATTGAAGATACCTGTTGAGAAGTAGTCTACAGCTTTATGATCCTATTTGTTATTATGTTTTTGTCATTTTTTTGTAATCCGTAGTGGCGGGCACATTTGAATCTTGGTTAGGCTGATGTCGCCATATTGGTGTAGCCAGGCGCCTTCCTTCCGGGGCTCTACAAATTCACGGACTCACGTGTCCTTAAATAAAATAATATTCCTTTGAAGTGTAGCAATGTTCGTCGTCCTTTCTCTTACAACTTTCCCAGCTGCTGCAATCGGCGCTGCGAATGCCCTAGATTACACTTGAGCGCGGTTTTTGATATACGGCAATGGTTCATGCTACATGTTTTAGGTTGAAATTAGCAGATGTGTTTTTGGTTGAAAACAGACCGTTGAAAATAGCTGCAATGCGAAGATAAAGCCTAGATGTAATGCTTATGATGAGATTTTATACCTTCATTTTTTATAACATCTTTCATCACGTAGGTTCAGTTTGAGTGCACTGTCTTTAACACGTTTTCATATAAAATGGACGCTAGGGCAGCCATACAGTCTTAAGCCTTCATACAGAACAAAAGGACGGCTAACGAATTGCTCTATTGTGTCTGATGAAATACTTACGTAAGCATTAGTAGTTTGGATGTATCTACAATAAAGTGAGACAACCACTAGCAGTAGAGTCACTTCTTAATGTTCTTCACATTCATAACTCTAAGTCGCCTTACGAAACTTTGGGTTTGCATGAATAATAATAAAAGTAAGTAATGCAAATCTTGATGAGACTGAGTGGAGAAGATAACACACCGGCTTAAATAAGCGCCAAACTAAATACGGACAAGCTTCTTTGAGATACCGAGCGTAATATCATTAAATCGGTAATACTCAACGGGACAGCTCAACAGGAAGACTGCATTTTGCAGATACATGGACTGTCAATGTACTGTTGGTATATTCAGTCCATGTGCCTGGGTGGAAGCTGTGGCTAAACCAGTACGCTTTCACTTGCTTTATAATTTATTTCTTTGCTTTTTCTCGTGTCGTTCTGTTATCGAAATGATACGAACCAATAGTAGGGTACATATACCTGTTAGTTCTACTCGACAGCTTGCTCGGTCTACACTGTAAACAAATAGAATAATAATTATGACCTTGTTATCTGCAAGGTTCGTGAAAAACGGGTCTTTTAGGGTAAAACTGGTTTGCGGATGTAAACGTCGCGGCACATCTGTAGCAGAATAATTTCATACATGCGTGCAATACACGTACTATTTATAATTTTCATATATCAGGGAACCACAACTCGCAGTTCACGCGATGTTTCAGTCTGAGAAAGCCCCTTGCACCGAGGATCAGCATCTGCAACGCTAACAACGCTGCCTGGAAAGACTATTTACGCCCCTTTTTACAATTGACTCCGTTTGACCGTCTATGATTTGATAAATCGCTAAGACGCCAATTCATTCTTCAGAGTGTATTGCCCCCAGAGCGATAAGCGTGGTAGGTGACTCCTCTATTTTGTAGGTGAAGATGACAGTACAGACGCGGCCTTAGTGGCATGCGTAAAACAAATAATTGCATTTTCATGTAGTGGAAAAAAAAACGGTGGCAGGCAAACTCAGTAAAAAGAAGACATACACAGACAGAAGAGTGAAACGAATACGGGTGAAGACAAAGGACAAAAGAAAACAGAAGCGCTGCAACTCGCGTACGCCTGAAGCGTATAGCGCGGGGCACACGGGGGAATAACGACCGAGAGAAGGCTACATGAAGGGAGAAACCGAGACGAGAGGCTAAAGAAAGCAAATAAAAGATCTGGCAAAGGACGACGACGACGACGCCGACGACGATGACTGGGCAAAAGGCAGGGGCAAAGGAAACAAGGGTAAAAGGCAAAACAAATTAAGAAGAAGCAGCAGCAGGCGGAGCGAGAAGAACATTCGCTACGTAGCGTTCGTTGTGCAGCTCTTGTTGCCTCTGCCACTGCTGCTGCCGCTGCCGCTGTTTCTGCTGGAACGAGAGTCAAAAGGTCCATCCGATCCGTTCGTGGCTCGCCATTTCTTTCTTGCAGGAGCGTCCGAGGAGCCGAGCAGCGGAATCATGTCGTGCTGCTTCTCGCTACAGGCAAGCTCGCAGCAGCTCGTGTTTAAAACACCACCAAGGCACACATACGAGGCACACAGACACGCTAGTATACCCCGTACGCTTCGCAATCCTACGCTAGGCTGCTGCTGCTGCTGCCGCTGCTGCTGTTTCGGCTACTTTCGGCTGCCACCGCTATTATTACTGCTAATCTCAAACGAGTTTCAACGGCGTGTTTTGGAGCCGAGATAGGTAGGACAGGCGTCGGCCGGCCATGTTTGCCGATCGCTGTCCGTCGGCCAATGGCAATAACCGTCGTCGTTAGGGTTAGATAGGGGGGGAGGGCGGCGGCGAGGGTGCACGGCTCGACTTCATGCGAAATCCACCTTTATTGCGCTAGTAAGTCTTAATTAGACCGAGGCGCAGACGCGGGCTTGGCCGTCTGTTCCACCGGGCAGCGTGCCCACTCGTAACGTGCGGTGTCTTTCTGCACTGTGTAAAGCTCACCTGGCCATCTACATGCTCGCCCAGCTACGTCTTGCCACCAACGACGACGACAAGTGCCTATTTTAACCGCTTCTCATTGCGGCTTAGTCCGAACCGAGCAGATCTTGCAATACTGCTGCGTGTGCAGGGTTTTAAGGAAAGTAGGACCTTAGAAGTAGGACCGATCATATTAATTGAGCTCTCAACTTGCCAGCCACGTGCTAATTAATTAGTCTAATTGATGTACGTCTAAAAAATATGTTAATTCCGGCGACTAGTAACAACCGAGACACTAGACAAGTGCTAGCACAACCGACATTTCATATAACCTCTGACTAGCGTCTAAACATACTGTATAGGGTCAAGAACTTGTCGACGAGACGTATTCGCAATTATTTATAGTGCTCAAATACGAAAACGACGACAGACGAGTTGCTATTTTAATTGCTTCTAATTAAAGCAAGAGGAAACGTGCAGAAGTAGCAGACTGTTATTGTCCGTAGATGCGGTTATCTCAATAACGAGATGGTGCAAGATCATTCTCTTCTAGAACCACTAAAACTAGGAGAACTTTACTCAGAGCGCACGATCTTGCTGAATTGCAACAAATGTCATGCAACATTCGATTAAGAACGTCCGTCTCAAGAACTGGTCCGATTCAGCCAAATATGGTAGGTTGATGTCTGCCGACTTGTGCGTCTTCGCGTACAGCCGTACCAGACGGGCAGAGAACGATGCAAAAAGCTCGCGCCATTGTTTTTGCATGTTTCCGTCTGCCTGCCGCCATCATACAAGAAGCAATGGCGACATGGGCACAAAAGGCAATATAGTTGCTCGAGAAATATACGAACGCCAACACACCAACACATAGAGCGTTTATGTGGCGTTAATTAGACTGCCATGCGCACGGCTTGCCGGGTTCGGTCGCGACTATATCTACTGTTAGTATAGTTATTTATTATGATTATTATTACAAGTCTTGTCATCATTGTCGTCGACGATCGCTGTTAAGCTGCTGCGCCGAAATCAACAACGACGCCGCCGCCGTCGCCGAGACTACCGAGTAGTTGCTGTGCTTTCTCGTTCTCTCTCTGACGGCCAGCGTGTTCATCAACACGGCGCCTCGGCTTCGGCACGCTCAACTGAGATGGGACTGTAAGGAGGGAATAGGGCAGGCGGGCGGTGGGGGGGGGAGGAGGAGTAGTAGGAAGAGACGAAAGACAACGACGAACGAAGCCAACACAACGAAGAAATGAATGAACGAAGCAAGGAAGGCACGGATGAGGGGGAGGGGGTAACAGCAGTGGGAGGTCGGGGGGTTGAGGAGCAGGGTGAGCTTAGGAGGTCTGGAGCCGCCAGAGCAGCAGGAGCCCCTATCATTGTGGTAGTGGTGGTGGGTCCGGTATGGCCTACCCCAGCCAACCATACTTCTCTTACTGCTACTACTGCTGGTGGCGGTGCTACGATTACTACCACTACTAACATTACTACTACTGCTGCCGCTGCTGCTGCCGCCGTCATGCCGGACGGCGTCTGGCCGCGCGCGTTTCGTCGTCTAGGGCTTAAACCCTTATCTAGCGAGGCCAACCAACCAGCCAGCCAACGAACGAATCAGCCGACGAACCACCCACGCCACCCACGCCTCTCCTAGCGGCCTAGCGCGGCCAGCAACTAGAAGCTTCGCTCATTCGTTTGGCTGTTCAAGGCTCGGCAAGACGACGACGATAGACGACGACGATGATGACGAGCACGATGGCGGGCAGGGAAAGACGCCTGGGCAGGGAAACTGAGAGAAAGAAAGAGAGAAACGAGAGGAAGATGTGGAGAGCAAACTGAAGAAAAGGTTAGTAAAAAGACAAAAAAAATACAGGCCTTGGGGGAAGAGAGAGAGGGGAAATTGAGGGAGACTCGAGAGTGAGAGAACGAGAGAGGAGAAGAACGAGGGGGAAAGCGCAAACGTCTCTCACCCTGGCGCGGCTTCGGGCTAACGCGGGCAGACTGAAGATCTCATTAATACAAAAAAGATATGACTCATCTAAAAAAAGAGAGCACGGAGCCTCGTCGCCGGCCGTCGCGGCCACTGCCGCCGATGGGCGCGGATAGGGGAAGCGCGAGAGCAGAGGGAAAGAGAGAAAAAAGAGAAAGCTAGGGAGGAAGGAATAAGGGAGAAAAAGATCTGTGTGAAGGAGATCGAACGAGAGCGTCGAGGTAGAATTGAGGCCGAGTCGGCTGTTTTTTCTCCGGGCTGTTTTCTCCCACCTCTGGCCGCCGTCGCCGCCGTTCGTTGCCTGGTCCCTGGACCCTCTCATGGTCTCTTCGAGGCATTCGCCGGTGCGATGAAGGAGGCGGGGAAAGAGCGGGGATTGGTAGGGAGCTCGGGGGACGCGCTAGAGGGGCCGCGGGGATGACGCGCAGGGTTAGATGAGAAGGAGCGGGCTGCCGACCAGGCGATTTTGGGGAAAAAGTTGAGGACGCTCTTACCACCACCATCACCACCACCGCGGCGTCTCTGGAGCTGGCGGATGGAGGAGGCTCGCCGACTCGCTGGCTCGCTGGCTGTGCGCCTCACTCAACTCACCACTGAGATCCAACGAGCGGGCGTCCAAACTGCGAACACTTTTGGGAACAAGGGAAGGCTGCTGCTGTTGTTGTCGTTGCTGCTGCTGCTGCTGTTGTTGCTGCTGCTGCTAGACTGTTGATGCTGCTGCTGAGGTGCCGCCATAGAAAAGTTAGATAGACTGCTCGACGCGTAGGGCTAGCTACGAGCTGGCCGCGTAGCTAGGTAGGTATATATATGTGGTGGCATGTGCATGTTGGAGACGGCCATCGGCTGCTCGTAGTCGCCACGACCACCATTCACCAGCCTCGTGGCCGCCGGCCGCAGATTCGTCGCCGTTCGTTCCTGCTTTGGGCAGGTCTCTTCATCGTCGTCCATTCTCCCTCATTTTCTCTCTCGTTCTTTGCTGTCTGTCTATCACATATACGAGCTAGCTAACAGGAGGCCGCGGACGTCAGTCATAGGGAACCACCACCACCACCTAGAACCTCAGCCTATGTGCCGTCGTTGAATGCTGACGTTGTTGTTATTGTTGTTGTCATCATTATCGCCGTCATCATCATCATCATGATTGTTACTATCATCGCCATCACTAGCATCAACATCGTCTCGTCCGTCGTTGAAACAATCCTGCTGGCCATTGTTAGGTATATGTATGTGCGACGGCGGTGCTATATGGCGACTATAGGTTGTACCAGTTAGGTAAGGTAGTTGAGGGTGAGAGAGAGAGAAAGTAGAAGCGGGGGTGCCTACCAGCCACCAACAGTAATTTTCACTGTCTTTCCTCGTTCCCTCGCTTTCCTCCACTCCCCCTTATCCCCCTTTCTCTCTTTAGATATCTTTCATATATATATATATATATATACACACATTATTTTTGCTCGTTCCCCATGCCTCTCTTTAACCTTATATCCTCCTTGTGACACTCACTTTTGGCGCTCACGACGAGTGGTAGTGGTAGAGCGCAGCTGCCGCAGCTTCTACAGCTACGACCTACCACTGCCACGACTACTATCATCGCCAGCCGGAGCAGCATCAGCATCAGTATCGTCATGATTATCATTGCGCACCTTTTGCGCCTAGTGTGCTTCTGCTCGTTGTTGAACTATAACGAGTACTACGGCTACGCGGGCTGGGGCGCTGTGGTGTAAAATTTCAGTCCCCAAAAAAGTGCGCGCAGCGAGTACTAGTTCTTCAAGCTTGCAGGGTAGAACACAAGGAGTGGGGAGAGCGGGGGAGCGGGGGGGGGGGTCAGTCGTTTGCTTGGTCGGCGCTGTCCGGCCAGTTGGCCCGTCTACCCCTCTACCCATACACGAGTACACCGAGGGGATCGGCGGGAAGAAAGAGATCTATATGGGCAGAGAGAGAGAGAGAGAGAAAAGGGGAAATATACGAAAGACGAAGCGGCTGGGACAGAAAAAGAAGAGGGACAAAGCGAAAAAGACAGAGAAAAAAGAACTTACGTGAAGAAGTTTGGTTGTGCCAGCAAACCAGATGTGGCAAACGAAAGAAAAACCTTTCACGCCATAGGAAGGAGGCGGGGGTGGTGTCGTCGCAAGAGAGGGAGAATGCTAGCAGGCCGCCGGCAGCAGCAGCAGCACCACCACGAACGGAAGAGCCGTCGTAGTCATGGTCGTGGTGGGCGCCCAAGAAAAAAGAACGACACTAATGGGTGAAAACGGAGAACGCGCGCAATATGTGCGTGTGTGTGCGAGCATAAGACCAACTCGGTTCTCTCGGCTCGCAGATGCCGCTGCTGCTGCGGTACTTCTTGGTCGTCACCGTTTACCACCACCACCCCGTGGATCCCTAGGCCTTGGTCTCTTTGAATCCGGCATCGACGCCGATCTCGCTTTCTCTCTCTACCTCTGCGTCGGACACTTTCGTTTTCTCGGTCGTTTTCTATAGCGGTCTTTTCTCCTCAAGACCTCTTGCGCTGTCGTCTAACTTACCAACTTAAACTATAGTTTTACTATTACCGTGGCTGCTATGTCCGCCAAGACCTGCTTAACGCCGGCCCTACCGCATCTCAGCCATCGCCTTTGCGGACACTGTAAGAACCCTTTTTTACTCCCCCTCTCTCTCTTTCATCTCTCTTCTCTCTTGAAGGCGTTGATGAGGCCGCTGCAGTTGACACCGACGTTTGATGACACCATGCGGCTGCCATCAACTGGGCACCATCGACCTAGTTTCTAGGCGACTACCGCTGGTTCTGTAGTTTGAGCCATGCCCGCCTGAGTAATTTCGACAGCTAGATCTGTCAGAGGCTATTTCCCTTTGTATCGCTCATCATCCGCTTCTACATTTCGTTTAGACATAGGCTACGATAAGGTAGCCATCAGGCAGCATGTGTGTTTGTGATGCCTACTCACGTTCGATAGCGCTTAGTTAAGCCTGCTCAAGCGTCCCATGTCTTGTGAAACAAACGTAGGGCTTTATAATGTAAGTCGTGCCAACCTACAAGAGTTTCCGGCCAAGATCCTTCCAAGATAATTGTTGCATGATACATATGGTTGTAGCGCATGCGTGATGCGTGTGGCGTAGTAGCCTGTGGTCTCCAAGTTCCAAGTTCAAATTACCCTTTTCAGGAATCTCAATACTCGGGAAGAGCAACGTCTCGTGACACAGTCGCACTTTAATCTAGACCAAAGTAGACAACTTTTTAGCCGACTTGGTAAAACTGTTGTTCTGACTTGATTTTTAACTCACTTTTTTAGCTATACAAAAATATTATTAAGCGCTATACAAGAAGCATCAACAACACAAGCAACTACGGAACGACGGCAATTGCTATCTCCTACGGGACTTGCTTTATCCTTAATTCGTTCCGAAGGTTTGGCGCCAGAAGGAGTTACTAAGGCAAACACACCCACGTTTATTTCACTATTTGTCCGACACATTTGGTTGTCGAACTAACATCCGTACAATTGGCAGTGCAATTTTGTGATTATTTGCCCTGAAACAACATTTCGTTAGTTGCTGTTGTTGCTGTTTTTAAGGGAAAAGCAGTCCCGTGGACGTTAAATCTTGGTCTTAGCCTGAAAAAAAAAACAGAATATGACAGTTGGCAGCAGCTTCGGAGGCCACAAATTCAGCAACTTAGCAGCGACAGTAGGTCACGAATGCTCGCGCCAACTTCTGTCACGTAGAGTAGCGAGGAAAACAAGTGTTTGCCACTGTAGCTGCAGTTGTAATACCATAGTGGGCCGTCGTCGTCGTTGTCGCTGTTGTTCGAATTCGAATTTCACGAGAACGATGAGGTCCCTTCATGCCCCCGACGACATCGAGTGGACTGGTGGCGACGCGAGCCCGTCACTTCAGCACCCCAGTCGTGCACTCGTGGCTTCTGCACTTGGTTGTAGTGGCCATCTGTCCCCCCCCCCTCCCTTGCTGTCTTTTCTAGTTCTCTACTCAATTATCTCTCTTTCGTGTTGAGCGTGCGTACGTGTGTGCACGCGTGCGCTTTCTTTGTTCTCCGCGCCCGTTCTTCTCCAAGCTGTCCGAAGCTTCTTAAGTGTGTTTTTATTTAATTATTTCATTCTGCTTTTGCGTTTTTCCTCTCTCTCGGTTATGTATATCTATCTGTCTAAGCCGCAGCTACGGCTACGCTGATGCTGCGTCTGCCTATTTATCAGCAGTGTGCGCGCGTGCACACGGCACACAGATATATGTGTGTATACATACACAGAGAGTTTCCAAAGAAGAACTAAGAGCGAGTCGAGAACAGTGCAAGAGCGAGTGAGCGGACGCAGGATCGGGCGCTCACCGGCATCGACGACGCGAGCGGCGCCGATCAATGGAAGATACAAGGCCTCCAACGCCGCTGCCGTCGCCGCCTCCACCACCGCCCCCATCACCTCTCTCTTCCCTTTTCCTTGTCCACTACTTCCGTCATCTTCACTTGTTCTCCTTCTTGTTCCTCTTCGTCTTCTTCGAATCTGACGGCGGACTGATGGACCGACGAATAAACGGCGCCCTACATCATAGGGCGTCAAGTGTGAAGGATCCACGCGCTAAACAAGCCACCTCCGGCCGCCCTCTCCGCTCCTGGACCGCACTACCGATCACCATCGCGACGATGATCGACGGTGGCCAGCCAAAGTTCGTCTTCTTCTCCTGGGTTCACTTTCCGTGCTTTCTCTAAGTCGTTCTTTTGTGTTCCTCTCTCTCTCCCCCTCTACCGTTGTTCTTTATTCTCCCATCTTGTACTGACTTATAGATAGAACCAGCGGGAGAGAGAGAGAAAGAGCACGAAAAGTGCGCTCGTGCGTTCTCTTGCCTTTCGTCGTCTCTGCGCGTCCAAACTCTCTACAGCTCTATCGTTAGATCTCTCCATTTCGTCTTGTTCGTCTTGTTTGCGCGCCTCCACATGCACCCACTGACTCCCACACTCTGATTCCGTGTGTCTACATACTCGTATTCAGTCTCTTTTCCTCTATCATCTTTTCTGCTACTTGTTTTGCTCCTCTCTCTCTCTTTCTCTCTCCCCTCTTCCTCTAACTTTCGTTATTTTCGTCGATGCCCTATTCCTCTCTCTCTCTCTCTCTCTATCTTGTTGTCCCGTTGTCCCGATTCCTCGCTTGCTCCATCTCGCTGTGTTCGTTTCGCCCTGAATCTCTTGATGCCAATGCAATACGCTTTGCTCATTATTCGAATCGAAATAAATTTTAATCAATTTGAAATGTATTTTCCTTTTGCCTCAGCTCAGCGTGGTGGTGGTGGTAGCAGCTAGCGATCGTCGGCGATGCCGTACGGCGACGCCGACGATGCCGACGACGACGATGATGATGATGATCATTGTCTGGCCGCCAAGCTAAAAGTGGCATTCACAGTGTCAGTTGAAGCAGCAACACCACCAGCAGCAGTCGCAACAACAGCAGCGGTCGCCGTCCTTCGCTAGTCAGCCTGCCGCCGAACACAAGAAGAGCAAGCGTGGCAGAGGGACGATCGAGCAGTAGGGAAAGCACTAGCGGCAGCAGCAGAAAAAGCAGCACCAGCCGCGGCGTGGACTCAGCGGCGGCGTAGTATTTTTTATGTTTAATTAGAAAACAATAGTGAGTTAATGGCGCGTGTGTTCTAGATCTCGACATACGCTCAGGCTACGGGGCCGAGCGCGCACTCGCTGGCTCGATCGCGCGCACCCACTCTATACACATTCAGTACACAGACGCATGAATATATGTACGTATCCATATACACACACACACGTACATGTGTCTATGTGTCTACATATACAGAGGGAGGAGACAGCTATCACAGCGAGGGGAGCCGGGGGAACAGGGAAAAGAAGGCCAAAACGAAATAGCTGGCGAAAGAATCGAGAGAACCGAGATGGTCGGGAAGGCAGACACCAGGCGGGGGAGGAATCGAAGAGGATGGCGACTATGGGAAGATACAAGGGAGGAAGGAATGAGAGAGAGGTTTGGGAGGTGATGATGGTGGTGGTGCAGCAACAGCAGCAGCAGCAGCAGCAGAATTGGCAGCGTGTCAGTTGAATCGGTGGATGGATGAATGCAAAGGCCGTCTGTGTGTCTGTCCGTAGGTTTGCCTGTCTGTTTCTCTGGTTCTCCGCAGCCAATACGGCGGGTGGAGGCAGTGAATGCAGTGAAGCAGAATAGTAACTGTATTAATGGTGGTCGTCAGTGGTGGGATGATCAGTAGTGTAAGAGCAACAGTACGCTTATTTACTAAGAGCGTTGGCAGTCGTCGTGTTAGGAGTAAAAGTTGCTGGCACGACGACGAAGCAGTAGTGGTGTTAGTGGATCGTCGGACGAGTCGACGACTGTCGACAAGATTTTGCTTTGAGATTCGTGTTGCTGCCGTTGCTGCTGTTGCTGTTGTTGTTACTGCTTTAGCAGCAGTGCAGCGCTGGAGCGGTGGAGCGCGAGGCAACAAGCAAAAGTATCCGCGCTAGTAACTGCATCACCATCTCTGATCAGCGGAATCTCTAACAGCACGATCTCGATACCAATGGTTATCGATGCTGTTCTTCTTCTAACTAACTAACTAACTAACCAACCAACAGCCTGATAATGAGTCGACGCGCGACCATCTGTGAGCAGCTCGCGGCATACCACGCTCACGCTCACACTCACACGTACTTTATATCTATATATATATATATATATATATATATATGAGAGAGAAAAATGGCGATAGACAAAATGAACGGTTACATTGCATCACCTATCTGATCAGTACATTCTGAGCAGATCTTTTAATGAACGAGTTTCTGTTAATGCTTGGATGGCCTAGTTTTAGACGGTATATAGCAAACAGACAGGATATTTGACCTCTTGACTGTCGCAATATCAAAACTGATTCTGCAAAGAACGCAGAACACTCTTCTCACACATAAGAGGCCAAAAAGCCCCATCCACGTTAGCAAGAACTAAAATCTACTGAAATGCTCAATGTACGCGACCCAGCCGCACGACCATCAACAGTCTTTTGGCCGTCAGGTCGATTGCCATCACCACTCTTCAGTACAGAACTGAGATTAACAATAAACCTCCAAGAACTGGCACTTGGGCACATACGAGCACCCGTAAACTCACTGTAAATACAACGAATCACAAATAAACAAGACCGGGTCGACCTAAAAGAGCGAGTTGCACAAATTACCAGGAATCTTGTGTATAATAACACTCTCATTCAGTGCATATGGGACAGTGATAAATAAGGAAATAGAATATACAAGATTATAACATTCTATGCTATTAACATTGAAGCCAAAGAGTTTCTCCTAAGTATCACCCATAGCATATCACTCAGTTAGCTCAATGTTAAAAAGAAACATATTATTAAATGAAGTCATAATGCATGCAGAAAACGACCCTTTATTGCACTACTAATAGATAAACCGCGCAGCCACATTAGGTTCACTCAATATATACGTGTATTTGAAATTATTTTGAATTACTATCCCAATAATGAAATCTCCGAATAGAGCACTAAGACAGCGTTACTCTAGTTGAAAGTCGGGACTACAGCTTCGTAAATCGTACTCATTACCGAGGCGATGATTCTTAAGTTGTGCAACTAGCAGAAACCGTCGCTTAGGAAATTGTTTGTTCATTACATTTCGTGTAGCTATAAGAAGACTATCGTAAAATGCTTTGATGAAGTTGGCTGCGACGAGCTCGTAATATCTGGGATTGGCGAATGCAAGTGGTAGAATCACTGTAACTTTTAAATGCAGTCATATTTTCTCAGTTCAATTTCACTGCCTTGATACCGGCAAAGCAGGTTGGTGGATATGCCAGTACATTTTTCTGTTCTGCTGAAAGTTAAAACAGTTTCCCTACAGCGCAAAATTTCATCAGGATTAGGTTTCTATAAAAAAAAAATGTGTGATGCCCCGCAGGGCTGCTTAGCAGCAAAGCTATTTTCCTTCCCTCGAGAGGTCAAGGGTTGTGGCTTAGGACTAGCTCAAGTCGCGTGTGCAGGTTGTCCAGGTTTGCAATGCAGATAAAGTAATTGTTACGTTTTCGATAATACCTGGTTATGTATAAAAATCAGTGCATAATCTTACCAGAAAAACTGCAAAATGACTTTCATAGTAAAATTATGTTAAACAAGCATTTAAGAAACACCGACATGCTACACGCTCTTGAGCCAAAATCCCAAGCTCTCTAAGTGCTATGATTTAGCAACAGTGTTTTTAATGTGTAAGATAACCGTGAAAAATATTTCGGTCTCGACAAAATGCTGTCTGAAAGTCACTAAAGCGCCCTAGCGCCAGATAAAGATAACATACCGAACGCAGATCGGCATCGTAGTAACAGGTGCTCTATTGCAAGGTCCAGTGAGTATTGGTTTCCAGTCAAAATTATTGAACTATATATATATATATATATATATATAATACGGCGGTAAATACGTTCGCTTAGATAAGGAGTCGCCATATATAATATATAAGACTTAAACAAAAAGTCGCTATATATATATATATATATATATATATATATATATATATATATTTGTCTAAACGAACGTATTTACCTTCAGCTAGAATAACCTTGGACCGCAACCTTCGGTAAGCGATCCTAGAATTAAGATCGCGTTGCTCCGCTGGACATGATTACTGCATAGTATCTTATATTCGAACCACGACATATGTATAAGACCCAGTTTTTTTTTAATTTAAAGACGTTGGTAACCTTAAAACTTAGTTGATCGCAGGATGAGATATGAAATGCAGGAGTATTTCATGACGCGGCAGATTGCTTGACTTGTCAGCCCACTCCAGCTAGTCAGGTCTCGTCCCGCTCTGATCAGGACCTAACCAGGTGACTTAACTTGATGTGGCAAATAAATCCATTAGCACGACGTGCGCGTTGTGGTGTGACGTGGTAAGCTGCTAACACGACCAGATTGGTGCTCTGTCCCAAAACGGACAAACCAAAGAGTAGGAAAAACGAGGATGCACAACAGAGAGAAAGAAAACAGGATTTCCCCCCCCTCTATTCCGGCTACTCCTAGTCCACTCTGCCGGGCTAGTAACTAAGTAGGCCAGTGAGTAACTGGCAATCGCCGCGACAGTAAGCCATGCTTGCGGTCAACGGTGTCGAGATCTTGCCCGGCTCCTTCCCGCCTCCGACACCTACTACGCATACAGCCACACACATAGCCTACTACCCTTCAAACCCTGGCCCATCCGGCTGCCATCTTCCTGCCCGCGCTAAGCAGGTGCTCACTGATTAAGGATTCAGCGCCAGCTCGGCGTCTGATGATGCTGCTGCTATACAGGGACTGGCCGGACCACGTCATAGCCCGTTCCTAGCTGGGAGATCCTAGGTCCTGTTGTAAAGGAGCATTACCATCTCCTCCGCTACTGATTCCGACTCGGGCGTGGATAGTGTTGGTCAAGCATTGCTCGCTACACCTACTGTAGTCCGCTAGATAGTGATGAATAACTCTATGCGCGTCCGAACGCTCGGCGACCGAGAAGAAATCCACCACCACACCACATACGGACGGTGCATCCAGTTCGTGTCGTATTACAGCCAAGACGATTCGACGCCAAGGCGATCAAAGCGGGAGCGGGTGCAAGTGAGAAAAAAAGCTGCCAGCCAGACTTCGGTAATGGGTACATTTGGGTCTTGATACTGAACGACGTATTGTATTAATTTATTGTTTTACGTAGTACCATCGTACAGTGTTGATTCAGCAATCGTAAGACTTTGTTGTTACAGGGCTAAGGACACACACACATTTACGCAACCACCTTTTAGACGTAATTATTGAAGATTACAACGCGCTTTTTTTGTTCTACAATATATATACTTTACCTATAAAGGAATGTCAACAAATAGTCTTAACGTACTCTCCACACCCTACCTAGCTTAAGTTCAAGCTTAATGCTTAAATATATAACAAATCCACTGAATAGTTATGGCGGAAATAAATATTTATCTATAGGGAATAAATACCATGGTGTACATAGTGCTCTTTGGGACGGCATTGCATTTGCATGTCTAAAGCAGAAATCAATCGCAGGTGATTTTGTTTACTTGCCTGCATTTCACTTTGCTTGCAAATTCGAATTTTGGTCTTATTTGACAGCGTACCCTACAGGCAACTCTACCCTGGTTAGGCCTGTGCCTTAACTTGACGTCTTTAGTTGTCAATATTCTGCTCGTATCGTAAATACCACTCTGTGCGGCAAACGGTCAACCCATGCACAACATCTCTGTTTGTTGTATTGAGCCATTTAGAGATTGTGGTTATTCTTGATGCGCGCAAAAGGTTTCTTACTATTCACTGGTAGTAAAGAGAGGCCATGCTGTAATCGTGTTGTTACTGTTGTGTTTGTCGCTGCAGCAATCAAGCGATCGACCGCTCTCCACATCCAACGGTGGCTGTGCCCTAACAGGCTCGTGCTGCTGCAGTATTTACGGCATTCTGAACAGCAGCGATTACCAGCACGCTTTGGAATATTAATTATTCTTTTAATCGGCCACGTTCATCGGGGAGGCACAACAATATAGGTTCAACAACTGATGCGCGAAAGAGGAATGCGCTCATCGTAAAGGCGGTGCCTTTCTTGATTCGTCCCGATTCTTCTGATGAAGACAGTCGTTTGCCTGCGCAGAACGCCGGGCAGAGTCGACTGAGATGTGTACAGCATACACGAGAGAGAGAGAGAGATCTTGAGCTTAAGCGCTGACGAACACGCTAAACTGTTGTGCTGCCCAACGTGAGTAACATCTGTGGCATTAATAATCCGTGCTGCTCTCTAACGTCTATCACAACTATCAGTATTACTGCTATTACTGGCACGGCTACAAAGGACTTTTACAGCTATTACTGCTAACAATTAGCGTGACATGTAGAGACCACGCTCCACGCTCTGATCAGGTCTGTCAAGCCGATGACGATGATGATGATGATGCTGGTAGCGCTGTTGCTGTGCTGCTGGCGCTGATGTCTTTGTTGTCTGTCCAGTTTAGAGATAATATCGCTAATGGAAAGGCCGCAGCGAGTAAGCGAGCAAGAGAGAGGACATAAACGGAAAGGATAGGGCGGATTGCAAAAGCTCTATCTCTTTGGGTTCCTTCCCCTTTGGCGATACACTGTTCGGTTTTTCCAACATTTTCAAGTGATTCCTCTTGGTCGGAGCCATCTCCTCCTCCTCCCTCCGTGTACCTCAGTGACGCTTGTTGGCTCGCTCGCAATCCTCCCATGGCGTCCGATTGGAATAATGGCAATTACCGCTTGCCGAGAGGCGTGACGTGATCTTTCCTCATCGCTTTGGACTACTACAACGCCGACGACGACGACGAGGACGAAGACGTCCGGGAATGTCCTGAACCATCGACGCTCGAGAGAGCAAGGAGCAAGAGAGATGTGCCACCGAAACGGGTGGAGGCCCACCGTGTCGTGTTTATTTGTCGAAAAGTTGCCGTCACCGCCGCCATTACCAACCAGCGCGGCTAGCCTCAACAAGATCACATCGCCTTAGCAGAGAATAATAACCAGAACGGCCCGGCCAGAAGAACGTTTATCCTACAAACGAAGCAGGTCCGACCCAGTGGCATATAGACAACAAGGCAACAGAACAAATACAGTAGGGATATAAACATATATACACACACTATAGATATATATACGTATATATATATATATATATATATATATATATATATAACTGAATGCGAGGTAAGGCAAGGGGTGACAGCAATAGAAAGTGCCCGCCATTCGATTAGACCACTTACCGAGCGCGCTCGAGATAAACTGAGCTGCGTTTCCCGAAGCTACCCAGCTTTGATCTCTCCGAAAACAGGGACTAATGCTACCACAATTAAAACCAAAGGGATCGTCATTCTAGCCCTTTTCTCATGCTCCTTCCTCTCTTTCACAGGCGCGCTTAGTCTAAACGTACATCTTTGTACCGCGAGAGCTGTCGAGCCAGAAATAACACGCCTGAATAACTAGCCGAAACTACACAAGTCCTACACTCGGAGCTCTTTTTTTCGCTCCGTATTTCGATTCTCCTCTTCTATTTGGTTTTGTTCATGACTTTCGCTCTAATCAAGTAGGTTCAATATAAGTTCACTGTTGTTAGTATATAAGATATGCTAATCACACACAGGTGGCTAGAATGTACAATGCAATGTTTAGTTTATTGTTATTATATCGTAACTATGTTTTCACAACGTTTTTACGTTGTAAACATAATAGATAGAAGGAGTGTCTTAGTGTGCACATTTGCAAACATGTACAGACATAGTTGATACATTTACATCGATTTACGCATTTGCAGCAACTCATAATATTTTCACATAATTACGTTTACATATTTGTCTTAACGCATCTTGGTCACATGTTGCATAACTACTCTCGCGAATTCCCTCATAGACGTGAGTGATCGAATTTCTCAACAAGAAGAGCCCGAAATAGACGCCAGGCGGTGGGCGAGAGACAGGCCGTCTCTCGCTAGTTATCTTAAAAACGAGGAGTGTCACGAACGTTGTAACGTGACGGTTAGAGCGGCAAATCACCACGGTGAGTAAGAAGTAAAATCGGAATCCTATCTCTTATCATTTTAAACGCAAGCAGGACAATACGCACATAATACATTCAATTAACTGAAACCAATTTGTACGCGGCAAACAGATTAGCTACAGAATCTCAACTTCTGCCGAACATTTATTACCTTAAAAGCATCGTTCTGGATGACTTGGGCTTGGCGAGATTCTCTTCTATAGCCTCCCGTTCAAACGGGAAGAACATAACATAATGCCGACAATATCAACGTCCTATAAACGAGAAGAATACCTTCACCGGGATTTTCATCTGTCTAAGTCTTCTTAACGCCGCAATGAGTGGAGTGAGCTCTTGGGTGCTAAAGCAGCCAGATGACACTTCCATTTCAAGGTCTCATGCTGGCGTAGACCCAAACATTGTGTACCCCACTGTTGTAAATGAACCAGTTAGAAGAAAATCAGCAGCGCGCAATAGATTAGCTGAGGGCTGAGGGTACAACAGAAACGGTGAGCAGCACGGTAGCGAGCGTAAAAAAGCATCGCTGGTGTCACGCCGGAGACGGAATCCTGGACACGCGCTAAGTATACTGTGCATTTGCGTTCTTGCGCAGTGACAATAGACAGTCGTACAAACAGACGAAGAAACAGACCCGCGTCTTCGCGTCAGGGGTCAGGCAAGACTCCCACTCGGACACGAGTGATAGATGAGGAGTGAGCCATCGGCGCCGTGGATTTAAACATTCACATGTATATATTAAATTCTTAAATTCCTAAACAAATAAATTATATATATATATAAACAGACGAAGTACAAGTGTGAGTCGGTAGTATGGGACTCCAACTAACTAAAATTCAGTCGTCTCCCCATCCTCCTAACTTGACCGGGTATTGCATGTGCAAAAACTTCAAACAATCAGGAGAGGTGTGAGTCTACTCGTGGCTAGCTCCTTACCAGAAACCTGAGGGGTGCGTATAATGCGGCGGTTGTTTGTGATCGATTTTGCCGTGAGTATGTTCTTAAAAAGGTTCGTCACTTTTAGCCACTGGGGCAGGCCCGCCCCCAGCATGCTTGGTGTTGGCCCTGTTAAAAACGCAGCGGAGGCTCGCTACTCCGCAACATTAAAGCTCTTGATGAAGCCTTACTACCTAGGACACTTGCCGTGATAAGGCTGGTGGCAGTATAGGTGCGCGTGGACCATTGCCTTTGCATGAGGTCTGCGTATTGTTCTCGGCAAGTTCCTGATTGAGGTAAAGGCCTTGTATCCCTTCGGATATAAATTTATCTGTGGAAGAAGAGAGAGCTCTGGGGGTGGGTCGCTATTTATCTCAGCGGACTGTCCCTTTGCTCTAGTAAGGGTGAAACCTACTTCAAACGCTTCAGGCCCACAGCTCGTATTGCTTTTGAGATTAGTTAGCGCGTAGTCCGGTGCTTGCTGACTAGTTTTTGAACGTCTGCCACTGCGATCAGTAAACTCTGTAGATTCCTCGCGTCTACCTAGCTATTTCAAGAAGCTCCTCTCGCTCAGAACGCGTTTGTAGGCGCGCGAGGTTTTTTCTCAGCTTTAACGGTGCAACTAGCTTTCCTCTTGATGGGGGCAGTTCCAGTGTTTGTAGGTTTATCTAGAAGTGTTGCTTCCTCACGCTTTGCTACTGGTAGGGGCGGCTGTTCTTTAGATCTTCAGTTTTGCGCGCGAGAGTTCCGCCTACTAAGTTTTGACGCAGATCTTCATGTTTTCTCAAGCATGCTAGTCACCTGACTTCTGGGTAGCGGGGGGCTCGGTCGGACAGCCCTTAAAGACGGCCATCTTCCACCTGGCTCCTTAGCCCAGCAGGGGTAGGGCTGAAGGGTCAGGTGGATGTGAGGAGAAACAGGAAGGAACTCACCTATTGGCCCAAGATTCGACTTAAGTCCGCGCTCGAATATTCCTGTTTTTCAGTTAGCTTATGTGCGGGTATTACACGCACTTGCCATTCTCCCATTAAAAGCCGTTTCACGACGTTAAAATTTTGCGCGCCCCTTCGCTCTCGAGCTGTAGCGCCTGGCAAAGTTTGAGTTGCTTGAGAACGCTCCGACGTTTTGACTCGTTGTACGTGGCGGTGGTTTACATTTGTGCATAACGGCGTTCGGATTGTTGCACGCGGCGTCGTTCGAATCGCCACCTGCCACACTAGATATTCGGACGTACAATATTGAACGTTTCCCACCTGAGAAGTTTGATCACGGATCGCCGCAGATGAGTAGTCTGGAACTTGATGCTGACCAGAGGTGTCGAGCCGTAGTGGTTGCGTTTGTCGCAGAAACGGCAGGCTCCCACTATCACTCTTTATCACGAAGCACTTACAAAACATGTTTTATGCTACGGTGTTCGAGATTATCTCATATATGTATATATAAATATATATATATATATATATATAGTCGGGGTTGATCAAATAAAAAGTGTTGTTATTGTTCCCCATTAATGTTCTAACACTGGTCCCATCGTTTCTGCAGCAAATTAATATCCACCGTGTGAAATTATTGAAGTTGTTGGTTGAGGAACTCCTGCAGTGCTTTCTTCATTTCGCAGCAATGAATTCGATGGCAATCACGGATGTTTGCTTGACCTGGTTTAGGCAAATCCGATATTGATTTTCACCCTTGAGAAAAACAAAAACTCTTACCCCATTTGTTTACAACTGTCACGTTCCAAACAGAGCTGACCAGAACATCTATGTTCCTTGTGCCACTAAAAACTAGTACTACTGTGCGCGTTGTTCGGCTCCTGCACGCATCAATCCTCACCAGGCGTTAAATTCACTTTAAATGCTCCTACACGAACACCAGGCCCATCGGCTATACGCAAACTGCAACACACTTCTCTCTTTGCTCTGTGTAACAATCTGAACGATGGCGCTAGCGTCGCTGTTTTAGTTATGACGCTGTCACTCATGTCCATTTCATCTCATTTGGGCAACCCGAATATATTTAATTTGCTGTTGTATACTTTGTTTGCGGTAAGTATGGCTGCGTTGTTGTTGTTGTTTTTGTTGTTGTAGTTCTTGTTGTTGTTTTTGTTGCCGCCTCTGCAGATGTCGTTATCGTCGTCAATGCGCTCCCCTAGTGCTTCTTACTAGGCTTCGCCGCATATATTTTGTATCGTAGGCGGTTCTTCTTTTCTGCTGCTGCTGCTGCTGCTGCCGCCGCTTTTTCTGTTTCAAATGAGTTTTCACCTGAAGACATGCGAGCGCGTCAGCACGTGTATGGAGCGACTACCGCTGTGGCTCAAAAAAATACGCGAACCAACCCCTCTGTCTGAATGATTTCGTCGTTATTAGCGATCACGACGCTGGCTGGCTTGCTAAGTTTGCATCATCCGGCGCTGCCGCCGCCTGCCGCTTCAGACATTGGCTCTCGCTGTAGAGGCCGAGGCTACGCGGGGGGAGGGGTCGAGGCATTCAGATGCATCTCTGTGTGTAGTACATGCGTATGTGTGTGCAATGACCACCTATAAATACACACACGCATGTGTCGCTAACTAGGAAACGTTACAAATGCAATAGCAAGTGATTTCATCTTTTTCTTTCAGTTTTTAAGAAGCAACGCTATTACTTTTCAAAAAGTCAAAGGCTCAGAATACTTACTGGCAGATAGGCTTCGTGCCGGAAGGCTTAAGGCACGGCCGGAGATAAACGTTACCATACATCTGTACAATTCCATATAAATATTTGTTCTTTGTGAGACGTAATGTTTAAATGTAGCTACATTTGATTATGCACATTGCCAATATACAGCACATGGACAGAGAGCGGCATTGGTGTGAGTGGTTCCCCAACTTTAAGGCTTAGACAGAAGCAACTTTTTAGGTCCCTTACCTGTGGCCCGTGCTATTCTCCAGAACGATAGAACGACTTCGCTGTTCTGTATATTTATATATATATATATATATATATATATATATATATATATATATATATATATACATTTATTTAAATGTAATTGCTAGAGCACAAGTTGTTTGATAAAGAAACTGGGCCTATTAGCGCGTTTGAAACAAAACTTGCTGCCTTACGTTTGTGATTTGCCTGAAACACGTACAACGTTGGCAACAAACAAGATGCTCGTATTAAATACAGTCTGCAAAAAATAGATCCTGTGAGGCACGATTTATTATCGCTTATGTTCAGACATACACATTTTGCTATTACGCTCATAAAATTCGCAACCAAATTCGCATTCATCAATATTAACACACACATATATATATATATATATATAATCCTTACTCATCATATCATTGGTACCTATGTATTGCGTCATTAATTATTTGCAAAACAACTTTGCTAAACGGGTATCTTTTTGCTTTTTACTAAGTTTTCAACAAACGTGTTTTCTTTGCATAACGTCGAGCGCTAACTGTTACTGAAGCGTTTCGTGGTAGTACAATAACTCATTTGATGTACTGTACTTGATCGATTTATTTTAGATTTTGCAGTGTTAAATGGGACGCAAATGTCTGGAGGCTATATGTTAAGATTGATAAATTATGGGCGGGGAGTTAGCTTTACTGCTAGATATTTTACGCAGCCGATTAGTTGTATGTTTTTACCATTTTTAATATGCCTATCGTCGACTACGTATTGTGTCCATGGCTTAAATGTAGAACTTTTGTTTTGGTAGTTTTGATGGTCAGCTTGTTTTCCTTGGGCCGAACGTTAATTTTCCTTGTATAAAATTTCAGGCAAAGTTTTAAAAAAATTCGAAATATTTACGAAATATTCACTTTTCAAACGGTGTATTGATGTTAGCGGAAGTCATGGAAAAAAATAGTGAAATTTCGCGTCATATGCGCAGGAAATATATTTTTGTACAGACTAACGGAGTATAATTTTTTTAACTTTTGTATATATATATATATATATATATATATATAGTTTGGTGACGTTGGTGCGTTCTTGATGAGTATCAATGAGCTCGGGTAGACGGTCACGGAAAACATTGTATTTGATTTCGGCTTCTTGAGCCAAATACATTGAGACCCATGTTTAGTTTAGATTTATCTGGGCTAGTAATCTAGTGCAAGTACGAAATACCGTCATTGCGGAACGACGACCCACAGCAGGCAGTATTCAGCACCAGACAGCGAGATGATCGCTGACACTGTGCCTGATGCATCAACCTACAGATCGGCGTAGAGGTGATCGAGGGTGCACTGTGACGTCAATCTCCTGGACTCGAATTTAATTGAACTGCGAAAGCTAAATGAATCTAGCGGATTTAGTAAATGAGTAAGTACAACAATGTAATCCATATGGTATTTGTGGCGATCCAAGAAGACGTCAAGTTCACCAAGGAAGTCGGCAAGAGGTCGGGTGGGCGGTACATAGCAGTAACTTTAAAGAACTGGATGGTGATCTAACTCGATTACTATAAATTCAGCTGTCGCTAGAGAGCGCCACTAGACCAAATTTAGTTAAAAAAGTATTTTGAAAAAGTTATAAACCCCCTATTTTTTCTACCTGCAGCCCGAGACCCTACCATAGTCATTAATACGGTGAACGTTTCAAGTCGCGTGCATGTCTAAGATATATATATATATATTTTTTTTTAATTTACAACATCGATCTTCCTCTTCCCTATCGCTGAAAGCAAGAATGATTGACGTATTGCGAGACTCCGGGTGTGTAGAAGATAAGCAAATCGGCTCGTCACGAAGAAGACGGAAAGAGTTCGATACCGGGATACGGGAAGTGGACAGAGTTGCTGGTTTCGAACTACCGGCTGCTAGATTCATTTTCCTTTACTGCTCCTTCTTACGCAACCATTTGTTATTCTTGTTCACTAATGCCCCGTTTTTGGCGAGGTTCTCGTTGTGATTGCTAAGGTCCTTCTGGTTACGAAGGTCGTCACCATCTACGCATACACATTAATGCAAAATGTCCAAGTAGCTTCGATGTCAGAAGCTTTCAGTCATATAGCTGTACTCAGCAGTCGAGTGCGGTGGATTGGTGCATTCGCCTGCGCCTTGCGACTGAAGGAGACACAGAGAAGGTGCACAGGTTCGATCCCCACCGTTGCACATTTGTATTTATTGGGGTCCGTCTTATGTAGCAATGCAAAAGCGGTAGCGTAGACGTTAAATGTTGGCTGTGAGTAAGTAAAAAAAGAACCCCTATCCTCAGCAACTTACGAGTCTCCCTCGATGCCCATCTCGTAAATGGATATCTTGGGCGTATACATATATATCGTTTTCAGTATGCATAAGCATACATAAAAAAAAAACATACAAAACACTTGTTTCGAGTCCAACCTGAAAAGGCAATGGCGTGTACTAACTAGTTGGTGCTTAGTTAGGCGAAGAGCGATTGAGCTCCGCTTCCCCCCTCGAACTCGGATGTGAATCGCTTGATTTTAAATACCGAGACAGGAGGCAGACAGGCGTGCATAAAAACGGACAAACACGCATCCAATCCCTCTTACACTCACACATACACCTGTCGTTGTTCTCTATTTACTGAGCAAGCAACAGCCTTTCAATGGCGATTCTCTCTCCCCCTTCAATCCCTTCTTTTTTGTCCACCCTCCACCCTAGCATACCCCGATCCCGTCTGCGTCCGACCCCTCCCTACTTGACGACGTCGCTCAATCATAATAATAACGATGGTAGTGATGATGATGATGGATGGTGGTGGTGGTGACGGCGGCGGCGGCGGCAATGTAGATCGCGGTACTAAGCGCGGTTAACTTAATCTAGACTTTGTCTTGGTTGACACCACCACGCGTGTTGTGTGTCTTCCTCTCCCCTGAAGTCTCCCAGCAACCCCCACCCCCCGCCCGGCCTCGATATCTCTCTCGTCATGCTCTGGGGTTGTTTTTTGCAATTGCGCCCCTTCCGACGGACGGTTGCACTCCATGCCGTTACACTCGCGCGCGCGCGCTCGCCCGGGCTCGCTCATATTGAATGAATGACCAAAGAACGAAGAAGGGTTGAAGTTGGTTTCGCTAGCTCGCCTCTCGCCTCTCTCGATTCGCTCGCAGCTCGCACGCAGTGCAGGTCGTCTGTCCGTCTGTTTCTTCACTACCCCCTTTACTCTTCTGTCCGTGCCACCGTCCGTCCGAGTATCCTGAGCTTGGGACTACGCCATGCAACGACCAGCAACTGTCGCCCTTATGCCCTTACCGAGCGGCTGTCGCTCTTATGCCCTTACCGAGCGACAATCAGAGCAGCAATCGTGACGATGTAAAGGCAACCGATGAGGGCCGCGGGAAGCGCGTGTTTCGAAGGACAGGAAGTGGACGAACGAACACACAGACGGACAGCCTGAAATGAGAAGGAAATGGGTGGGGGTGATGATGGTGCTGTTGATCCTTGACCATAGTCACGAGGCTCCGGACAATGAACACGAGTCCTGTCTGTGATCATGATAGGGATGACGACGATGATGATTATGATGATGGTAACGGCGACTGCGATGACGACCATGTTGTGGTAATGATGATGATGATGGTGGTGGTGGTGGTGGATGCCTCAAACGCTACGGCACAGGTTTAATCTGCAAAAACTGTCCGCAACCCCATCCATTCACCCATCCGCCCGCCTAACCCGGCAGAGGCAGGCGGTTAAGGAAGCCAACAAGCCAAAGCAGACCAGCCGGCCCGACCGAAGACAGCGGCATGTGTGCTTCCCCCCTCCCTCCCCGCCACAATGCACATATAAGCAACCGTACGAAGCGTCTACATATGCATGTGTGTATAGGGTTGTGGTGGCGACAGCAGAAGCAGCAGTGGCAATAATAGTAGTAGTTACAGCAGCACGCGTATATGTATATATATAAATATATATATATATATATATATATATATATATATATATATATATATATATATATACGTACGCCTCGTCACAGATAGCCCTGCAGCTAGGAAGCATTCCGCTTTACATCGCGCAGGCGTTTCAAAGAAGACAGACTCCCTAGGAACAACGACAAACAAGTCCATACACATAAACGAATACACACAGCCAGTCAATCCTTCAACACTCGTCGCTTGTCGAGATTGTCTTGTAGTCATTATCGGCAAGAAGCTTGGTCACTCACGGCGCAACTGATTGCGACATCATTATTTTTAACGGCAACGTCACAACAGCAGTAGCAACAACAAAAATAACTCGTTAATCTTATTTCTATATATATATATATATATATATATATATATATATATACATATATATATATATATATATATATATATATATATAAATATTTCCTAAACAAGGCTTTCTAAGGTAAATGCCCAACGTTGAACAAAATTCTAAATGCGCTCTTATATCACATGTCTGTTTTCTTAGTCTGCTGTTTTGTGTTCCGATTACGGCTGTACGCGTTATAGTGGATTAGTAGGAATACACACAATCTCTAGTGTGTGTGTGTGTGTGTGCAACACGAATATATACAGAGAGAATGCCCACAAGGAAATACGCTGGCCACACGGCATCACTGCCTTTGCTACAGAGAAGGGGAAAACAAGCGCCGAGTCGAAGATGCATGCATATACACATGCATACATGGATGCTAGTTATCGGGGTGCGCGCCGACGATAACGAATCCTCGATGTGCCTGCTACGAGTACGAAGTGGGGTGCAAACACGAGACACGTGGTGTTTGCCGCTCGGAGGTGTGGTGGTTGCCATCATCATCATCAGCGTCCTCGTCGCACCCCCAGTAATAGCAACTAGATTAAGTAAAGAATTAACCAGCTAACTTCCCTCCGGCAGCAGCGGGCCGATAGTTTCCGCTAGGCTGGAGGGAAGTTAGCTGGTTAATTCTTTCCTGGTTTCCTACCTGACCTGTTGCCGAATCATAGGGGAAGGAGGACCAAAGGCGGGTTCTCGCGCGGCCCACGGATGCAGCTATGGTTTAAACCAAACCAGCTGGTTCTCGAGAGAGTTAAACGCAGGCGGGGGAAGGGTGGGCTCTCAAGTTATCATTAGCGACCTGCTCAAGCGCAAGCCGACAGCGACCTGTTTAATTAAAGCACCTGCAATTGTGCATAGAGAAAAGCCTTGTTAGACATTAGTTAACAGCGACATAAATAGATTGACACGCGCCGATGAGGTCAACAATGTTGTTGTTGTTGTTGCTGCTGCTGCTGTTGTTATTGTTGCTGATGTCGTTATTGTTGTCGTACGATGATGAAATTGTTGTTGTTGTTGTTGCCGCTGGCGAGTGTAATATCGCCTGCGGGACCGTTGTCTTTGGCTGCTATCTGTTGCGCCTGCTACCGGTTTTGGTTGTGGTCTGGTAGTGGCAATTGTGGTGGTGGTGTTGTTGTTGTTGTCGTTGTTTTTGTTAATGCTGTTGTTGTTGTTGTCGTTGTTTTTGTTAATGCTGTTGTAGCAGCTTTAGTGGGGGTGATGGCGATAGGGGTGGGGCTCGCGTGCTGCTGCTACTGCTGTAATTGATGTTGTTGTTGTTGCTGTTGTTGATGCTTATGCTGTCGTCGTCGCCTTCGTCGATTTGCGACAGTGTGATGATGATGCGCTTGTCAAACATACAGGCAAGGGTTGCACGAGCGATTGGCGAGCTTGGTGGGTGAAGAGTTGCAAGCATCAACAACTGCAGCCGCAGCGGCGTTGGCTACCGGTCCACCGAAGGCGCTGTGCCGCCTCCGAGGATGTCCAAGTGAATGTTTAAACATAAAAACGTCCTGATGACGACGATGATAGATCCACGCTAGCCGGGGCGCCGCATGGGGGGGGGGTTCGAGTACGACATCTAATACGACACAGCACAGCGGCACAGATAGCACATCTCCTACTGTTGCTGCTGCTGCTGCTGCGGCGACCGCGATACATCAGCGCCACCAGCAGTTGCCGCTTACTACCCGTTGCGAAACGATACGCTTGGAGAGCATGAGTACGCATGCATGTGTGCCGGTGTGCGTGTGTGAATCGCACACCCCGCTTTGGAGAGTGCATACATGTGAAATGTGTGAAGGGGGAGGCAATGAAAGAATGAGGGACAAAGAAAGGAAGAGAGAGCGAGAGAATAGAGAGAGGGATATGGAGCGGGCGATCATCATATCATTCTCGAATCTAAGAGGTGGCAGCCTACCTAACACACGTACATATACATATGTAGGGTACCTGCTGAAAATCGACAATGATGAATGAGCTCGAGTGGACGAACGGGGGGCCATCGTCTGTGTGTGCATCGACGAGCTTCATTCAAGCCTTCCCTTCCCCCGACCCCGTTCAATTGACAACCGGGCTGAGGTTCGTTCGCAGAACCAGCTCTTGTGTGACGATATATTTAGACTGCAGGCATAAACACTTGCGATGACGGCAACATCAACATCAATTATCATAGCCACAGCAACGATAACAACAAAAACCAGAACAACAACAGCAGAAGTCACAGCAACAGCAACAACAACAACAACAACAACAGCAACAACATCAACAACAACAACGCATTGTAGTTTACAAAGCAATAGCGGTTGTTCGTATTCGAGCTATTGCAATACCTTATTTCAATGGAACAATGAGGATTGGCTTATTTCAGGCGACTTTGACGTTGTGTTAGTATTGTTGGGGCCGTTCTTGGTAATTAATTGACGGTTGTATTACTGATAAGACCCATTGATACCTTTGATGCGATTGTTGTAGTCGTAGTTTTCTTATGGATTCTACTGGCATCATTGTTGTAATTCTAAATGTTGCTATTCATAACATAATTGACCGTTGCCATCTATGATCATCTTTACGTGGCTCTTATATATGCGGTTATCGCTATGCTGACCGTAATATTAATATAAACTGGTCAATATGCCACTGTTAGGGTCTAATGTGATGGAGGCTATGTTCGTAAATTCTTGCGTTATAAACGGCCTGCATCACGGGTAGATAAAATACCGCTACCACGTCAGAGCATACTTTGCAACAGTGAAGTTGTTGCTAGTATGACTAATCAAATCACAGGTACAAGCGACGCTGCGGTTTTTTTTAATAATTCGAGAAGTGAGAATGTCTGCAAAAATGGCATACTCATAGATTTGCTTTGATTATGCTTTTTTTAATCAGATCGGCGGATTATTAAGGATTTAGCAGTTTTCAACTGTCCTTAATTAGGGAATTACCAAGAAAATGCAGCTTAACGGCATATCGTATTGCCCCAATGCTTGATCAGGAACTTGCACACACGTCTTAGCTGAACCTTTTCATCTGCTATCATCATATACCAGATGGTGTGAAGACGGCCTTGTGCCAGACATATGTAGGAAGTCAGTGTAATGCCTATTTTTAAGAACAGTAGTGGGACTAATGTAGTTTGTTATAGGTCGATTGCTCACTCAACGATTGTCTGTATAATACTGGAGAAAATCGTTTTCGAAGGAATCACTAGGCGAGTAACAACGTAGTTTTACAAATCGAATATCTATTTGCTCGTTGCTCGCAACTTGTCAATATAATACAAAATTTAAAAACAAATATTAAATAAATAAAGGAAGCTTTTGAATGCGTTAATTTTGATTTTTCCAAAGCTTTTGACAAAGTTAACCACGTGAAGCCTTTAGCAAAACGGAGTTATTTTAAGGTTTTGAGGGTTTAATTTTAAATAATTTTATTTTTTAACCTTAGGTTTACTTTGTAACGAATGTTCTAGCAGTTCATGGAAGCTTCTTGGAAACTTTGCAATGGTCACGCATAACTGGCAGATACAACTACAATCCAACCGGCATCTTGTGATCCGCTGTTCACTTCATGGGCTACAGAGTAAACTCTAAGCCACAAAAGAGGCTTTCACGATTCCGACATCGCCTGTGTTTATGCGATTAGCCTATCTACTATATCGATGCCTGTCAGAGATCTATCTATGTATCTCACGCAGTTAGCTTGATGATAATGTATTACTTATACGCACGTGCTTTATAATAGTATGATATGTTTATATCAAATGTATGGTGCGACAAATAAATTATGAGTTATTTAAGCTACGTTACGCTATCGTCAGTTGGGTTCCTAATAGTCTTAGCAATCGCTTTTGTTGTGTTAGAGTCAACAGCAGCTTAGCAGATACAGTAACTGCATGGCGGGCGCACCTGAAGGCAGCACTCTCGGACATTAAAGACGTCATTTCTCACAGTATTTGCCATAAGCTGTATGCCGAGGACCTTAAACTATACGGCTGCTCCGGCGCTGTAGAGTCGCGGGTTAATCTACAGTCTGCAATTAATCAAGTTTTTAAGCGGTGAAATGCTAACGAAACAATTTTATTATTACTTGAATGCACCGAACCATGCCACAAAAAATCATATACACATAAACAAACAACAGACCAACGTTCGCCCATATAAGAATATCGGTGGCACGGTAACAACGGACCTAGATTTTTATCAACATACTTTGCACGAAAATAAATCAGCGACCCTGCGACACGGGTTCTCTATGCGTTATAGTGAAATAACTTGCACTTTACATAAGCATTAATATTTCTAAAACGAATTTATTGCTGCGAGTTTTGGGGACAATATATCAAGAACATAGCATAACAGTTCAGTGCATGCAATTCAAATTTACTAAGCATGTCTTTCTAGGGTTTAACATTAGAAAATACTGTGTGACATGGTCTTCAATAGCCAACCCAGATTAAGCTGCCATGACATGTTTAACCACATCTCCAAATCTAATAATAGTGACTACAACATTTTAACATGCGATCAAACAAACTACGAAGTGGCGTGACAATATTGTTTTTAATCGAATTGAAAATTATTGTCATTATTAACTTCAGTTGGCAATGTTTACTGTGTGTGTAATGTAATTATTAGAATCTGCATAATATATATATATAAGTAAACGCTCTTGCCATTTCACTTAGTTTCCAGTTCTAATCTTATTGTGGGAAGTAAATAGTGAGAGTACATTATATAACCTGTTAAATAAAACGAGCCAACGCAGCACGAGCTCTATGTGAAAGCAAACTGCATAATCTGTGTACAATTTTGTATGGTTATTTTGCCTGTGCGTTTCAAAAGACCAGGCAATGCGGGTTAGAACGATCTGTCAAATCTATGACAGACACTGTTTCTGTTTCCACTCGTTTGGTTTACTTACTTATAATCCTAGTTCATCATAATAGCTATATGCCTATGTTTCAATGACCTTCAGACTACTTCGGGCGCACATGGTTGTCACACATATTGTCTCATAGATTTGTTTTGTATAACTATTATAGTAATACGAGGTGCATGTTTAGCTCGCTCTTATAGCAGTGATCGAACCATTTCTGTGTATGTCTCTCCGTGTGTGAATGCGTATCCACATTACGCAGGTCGCCAGGATCCATTTAAAGCCAAATGCAAGTTGCAAATATCTATCTAGTATTAGAATATAATTATATACCTATATTATTAGATAGATAATATAGGTAATAGATAGCGCAAGGTGGAACAAAAGGTGCTCTCTAAATTTGATTCTTCACTGAAAGTGGAAAAGAATGAAAACAATTGCAACACCTAGTTTCTGGCAGGGCATCGCCAGCTCAGCTTTAAGTTGGTTCATATTTAGCAAGCGAATTTTCTGACGCCGCGCACGCGAAAGTGCACCGCACTTT
>QVRM01002562.1:297500-750000 GCA_003439945.1 Dermanyssus gallinae | reverse complement strand
GCGTACCCTAAAAGTTACAGAGAGACGAGGCAGCTTTGTTACGCGCCGTAGGCGTGCTGCAAAACGGACTGCCACGTCAACACGGCAAACGTGAAAAAAGTGAGATATCTGTTGCAATACCAACCTCGACCGAGTGTGCGCAAGCTGGCAGCGCAACTTCAGAGTTCGGACAGAAGCATCTGACGATTTTTGCAACGTGATCCGGGTGAGAAACTCTGCAAGTTTTAACATAGGTTCATAAAGTTAAAGCCGAAAAAGTACGCCGCGTCAGAGCAAAATTGCTTATGAGAGTGATGAGACTACTTGTAGACGCACAACAAGCGGTAAACCGGCAAAACGATCGTATTCGCCTTCGACACAATCAAGGCCAAAACGCTGATTAATAAAAAGCCACTGGAATTAGGCCATTCAAAATCGTACAGCGTCCATGGCAAGTCAACAAATGTCCTGCCCTTCTGCACAGCAGTTTGCCTGTTGCACCTAACAGCTAACGAAACAACTGTGTACCAGATTGAAATCTGAAATGAGCTGTATGAACACATCAACCATAATTATTCACGTCATCGTTGCGCTAATTAGCTACCTTATCATCATCATCTTCATGATTGCCATTGCCATCTCGCCTTCATCTTCGTCAGCTTCTTCTTCAGCATCACGATTATGGACACCATCATCATCGTCATCATCATCATCATTATCATCATCATTATTGTTATCATCATCATCATTATCATTATTGTCATCATCATCACCATTATCACCACTATGTTCATCATCCTCATAGCAGCCGTCTCTATCCTATCATCACCCCACGGCCGGTACTTGCAGCCTCTATCAATCGGCGCCGTTCGATCACTCTCCGTCTAGTTGTGACTGTTGCTTGTTGGTCGTCGACCGTCTCCAACGTAGTAGTAATAGTAGTACTAGTAGTAGTAGTAGTTGTACGGGTAGAGTGCGTATACGCGCGTTCGTTGTCTTCGCTCTCTCGTCAGCGCTACGAAGCGTCGTTGCAGCCGAAGCCATCATAATGCGCCGTCTGGCGACACTGGCGTCTGTACTGTTGCGTTTCTAATGCAAAACGCTAAAGAACCCGCGAGCTAGATGCCTCTCTCGCTGCTCTGTCTGTCTCTCGCCTTTCTGTCGCTACCGCCACAGAAAGCACGGAGCCGTTTTGCCGTCATGCGATTGCGCCCCAATAAGCAATTCTGTTTAGCTTATTCGTACTAAAAAAAAATATATATATATATATATAATTGGCACACGATACCTTATGGCGTACAAGCCGTAGAGAGCTATATATGCTTTTGCTCAAATAGTTTAACGGAGGCTGCTAAAGTAAATTTTTCGGGCTGACCCTTAGCCAAGATTTAACGTTTACGGAACAGTTTTTCACATTTCTTCATAGACGGATTCCCATAAATACAAATGTGCAACGGTGGGGCTCGAACCCGCGCACCTATCTAGTGTCTCAACCGGTTGCGAGGCGCAGACTTAATACACCACGCCACCGGGTTCGACTTACGAAGGCTGCTGAAGCGATCGCAACTATTGATGTTCACTCGTTCATATCGAACTTCAATTACTTTCAACCTAAAGGGCATCTCTTCCGCCCAGTTTCAGCAGGCCCGAGTTCAACCGCCCGAAATATGTCACTCTTTGCGCCGCCGATCTCCAGCTCTACCTAAACTAAAGTTTTCGGGCTGACCTCAGCCAAGATTTAACGTCCACGGAACTGTTTTTCACATTGCTTCATAGACGGACCCCCATAAATACAAATGTGCAACGGTAGGGCTCGAACCCGCGCACCTATGTGTCTCCTCCGGTTGCGAGGCGGAGACTTAAGCCACCACGCCACCGGGCTCGACCTCCAGCTCTACCTAGAGCATTGTGAACCAAAGGTTGTTTCCGCGTGGTGTATTTCTCTGTATCAGTCTTTCCTGTAAAGACGCTTACAAATTGTTCGATAGTAAGGTCCGCCCGATCGACCCACACGGACGCGAAAAGACGACCAGTCGCTAACAAAAGGTGTCATGAATACAAGTGACACATAAAATGCATGTATATATATATATATATATATATATAGGGTCTCTCAGAATTCGTCGAATAAGAGGCGGAGATGTCTTCTTTTTAGCGAGAGCAAAATCATCAAAAGTGGTTGTATCAAGCTTTTAATCCAGACAAATCTTCACTAAATCTGCGGTTGCGAGGGCTCCATCATCCTAACGACAAACCAATCATAACTGCGTCTTGGGAAAGAAAAATTGCATCTGTTGAATTGCGTTAGCTCAAAGCAGAACAAACATTATATTGAATATAATTTATAGGAAATAGAATCCTTTGTAATTCTTGTATTTTGGCTTTCACGCTCAATTACCAATTCTTAGAAGACAATTATGCCCCTTTGTTCCATTTGGAAAAAATATTTTTTGCCGAGTTGTACAAAATCCCAAATTTTGTATTTTTTTTTTGATTCATTTATTACAGTTTTATTTGCTTATATGCAAGAGGCAACAATTGTATCCTTATGAAAGTTCTTAGATCTAAAAGAAATCATATGCTATAGTGGACAGAGCAAGGCTGTATCAAATTATGTTGAAGGAGGGTTTTGAGAGTTGGGTGCAGTCACTAGAATAAATTTAAACACGCGTTTTTAAAATGCGTCATTGTGCGCTCTTGACTGTTGGGTCATGCAAGCAGAACATGTTACGTACCATTATTATGACAGCTGCCACATTTCTTTCACAGACCAACATAAGAAGGATATTTACAAGAGAATAATGCGGAGATGCGATTTTCAACGAGTAAGTTGCAACAGAACGGCGTCCTAGAAGAGGTCTAGAAAAGCGAAAAACACGTTTTGTTTTAAGAGTCCTGATCTAAAGCAGGTAAATCTTAAGCTGTTTCTAAACGCTAACCAGACATGCTTCGCCCAGTACAACGATGCGTTGTCTACTCGCCAAACCGACACTTCGGACCCAGTTGTTGTGTGCTTTCTTCTCGTCTCTCTGTTTGTTAATAACTTTGAAGTTTTTCTTTTACGTATGACTTAGTGTTCTGCGCATTTGTTGTGCGCCGTTGTTGTTGCGTCTCTGTGCTAATGCTTGACTAACTGAGTGTGTGTCTCTTTTTCTGTCTGTCTGTCTGCGAATCTATCTGGCGTAGTTGCTTACAGCTGCCTTGTCGAAGTCGACCTTGTGTGTGTGTGTGTCGCTGTTAGTGGTCGCTGTTAGTGCTATTGCTATTGGTTGGTTTTGGTGCTGAGGCGAGTTGATGAGATGCCGAGATACCAGCGGCCGAGACTGACGAACCAGTGTCGGGGCCTACCTAGTCACCTACCTATCTACCTTCAGCCACATCCACAGCCGCAGTAGAGGCAAATCACAAAACGACGGCCACGGGATCAGAAAAAGGGGGTTGAAGAAAGCCGGAGCAGAAACAGCAGAATCATCCGCAGCAGCAGTAACAGCAGCAGCAGTAACTATCTATCTGCTACGGCGGGTGGGGATCTCGAGGATCCATCCTTGATGGATGACGTCACGAGATCTCTCTATCTCCATCTATCCCTCTCATTTATTCGTTTGCTAATAACTCCTCAATAATAACACCGCCGCTGCTGCTCTATCAGTACTACTACTACTACTACTACTACTAGTACTACACCCTATAACAGCAACATAGCAAAACAACAACAACAACAACAAGGCCAGTGTTGGCAGCAGCAGTGGCGCTGATGCGCCAGTCAAGTCAGCCATTCTCGATGTCTTCATCAACGAATCCAAAGCCCAGTCCTCATCTGTCTCCCTCTCTCTCCCTCTTTCTCTCCCCTTCTCTCCCGCTCTCAAAACGAAGCCCCGCGGCAGCTTACCAGACTGCGAGGGTGCCGCGGTTCTAGAGCACCATGCGTAGTATCCGCAGCCACAGAAGCAGCAGCAGCAACAACAACAGCAACAGTAGCAACAACAACAACAACAGTGCCAACAGCAACAATAGTAACAACATCAGCATGAGCAACAACAACAACAGCATCAGCGTGAACAACAACAACAACATCATCATCTCCATCACGCAAAGAGGCAGACAACGAGGCATGCTGGGGACCGAGTCAGTAGGATGAAGCGGGAAACCATGCTTGGTGAGGAACGTGCCGCCATTTCCAGCTGGCTGACAACGTCGCCGTCATCATCGCGCTGACGCCCGACGGCAGGGGCGGCAGAAACGGGGGAGGTCGGGGAGTGGGGGAAGAACAGGGGGTGGGGGAAGGGTGGGGGTAGGGAAGGAAGCGTAGAGGGAGCATACGGTCGTCCGTCACTGTGCAGCACATGATGATAATGGTGGTGATATGAAGATGAAGATGATGATGATCATGATATTGATTGCGCTGATGGTAAGATGATGGTGATGATGATAATGATAATGACGCCCATATAATTGGTTGGTTTTTTCCTATTTTGATTTCGTCGCTTTGCGCTAGCCGATCACGCTACGCGCATTTAATACAAATGCGAACGGCCAACGCCCGTCCGGCAAAATACAGCAGCTACTGCGACTAATTGTCCAAAAAATATATACAAACATAAACAGGTATTCGTAGAAGATATGCATTCTACATTACAATGTTTAAGTTTTTTATTTGTGTTTACATATGTCATGAATGTACGCGTCCCTAATCGCCACGATCAAAAGCGGAATATGAGAAACATATGTGCCATGTGATGTCTGAGTCTTTACCATATGATTTTAGATGCTGAGCCGTAGTAGAATACACAGAGTCTTATTAAAAGTTTATCGTTGCGCTAAATGATCTGGAAAGCCGTATCATAAAAAAAACGTATGTCTAAAGGAAGTCATATTCAGTACTGCTGCTTTAAAAAGTGCTCATTGTGTAGAATAGTTAATGGTGTCAGCATCTCGGACGAAGACAGTCGAACAATGTCTATCCTAGGCATATGCAAGGTTAGCTTGGGTTGTAATCCATCCCTTTAACAATTGTTAAGTAGAAAAATGTAGATTATATGAATAGTGTAAGATATTGTAATAAGTATGTTCTAGAATAAAATTTCTAGAACTTTCAT
The DNA here is from genome assembly GCA_003439945.1 of Dermanyssus gallinae. Taxonomy (NCBI): domain Eukaryota; kingdom Metazoa; phylum Arthropoda; class Arachnida; order Mesostigmata; family Dermanyssidae; genus Dermanyssus; species Dermanyssus gallinae. The sequence continues at coordinate 744,925 of QVRM01002562.1, read as the reverse complement.
TAACATCTCGACTATTACCATCACTGATTGTTATTGTTGGCGATACTCGAACCTTTTACGAAAAAGACATAAAAAGCATAGTGTCACTATTTAGTTACGAATGTAGACGTTGCAAATCATATTTGCAAACAGCGGTTAATTTAATTGTAAAATATTTAACATAAATAAAAAGTTGGTCTTATTGCTGCCACTTCATTGCTGTAACGAAGTGGATGAAACTGCTGTTCCTTTGTGTTTGCCTACGCTTGTAGGAGCCATAGCTCAAACTGAGATTAATCTGTTAAGGCTTAAAAAAAGAGTTTTTCATCTGCTTGAGGCTTATATAATTAGGCTCGTGTAGTTTGTTGTGTCTATTCCTGTAGCTCTGTGCTTGTTCACTCCACGCTGTACCAATGATCGTTGTTAAAAAAAGCCCACATCAAAATGCAACATTTCCGAACAACGACGAAGAAGTTCCACATAAAGGGCCAACAGGAAGACGATTGGGCCATTGGAACCCGGAGCCAATACCTGAAACCAATACCAAAATCCTGAATAGGCAATATAAAATAATATATCTTCTCTGGTTGTTGATGTTGTTGCCATTGTTGTCGTCGTCGTTGTTTCTGTTGTTGCTCTTTCTCGTGTTGTTGTTGTTGTAATTACTGCTGCTGCTTCTTTTTTGTCCTCTTGTTTTTCTTATTTTTGTTATGGGTCTCGAAAACGGAATGAAATGAATTTCTACTTTTGGTATTGTTTATTCGATCCCCTTTGAGTAGTAGAGGGGGCGATCTCACTGGCGTTGGATTTGATATCGCACCGCCTGCGCTGAGTACCTCGTGGACGAATGAACATATTCCAGCTTGTTGTGGTGTTGCCTCTTCTACTCTGATAACTGCGCTAACACCCGTAGACGTGGTGGTCTTCCCTCTCTCTTTCTATCTCTCTCTCTCTAATTTCATACGTTGTATGTATATGTATATACTCGTATATATATATATATATATACGTATATATATATATATATACGTATATATATATATATATATATATATATGAAGACAGACGTATGTATCTATCTATAGGTCGATCGATCAGTCATTCGTTCTCGCTTCACCGCCGTTTTGATGCGGCGCTGTCCGGCACCGTTGGTCTGTTGGCGGACGAGCAGCAACCGAAAGATGGAACAAGAGAGAGATACAAATAGCGAGAGAGGTGGAGATATATATATATATATAGAGAGAGAGAGATCGAGAAGTTCCACTCAAAATGGCGAAGGGGGAGTCAGGGGCCGTGGGGAGCGGGGTTCGTATTCGTTCGCCGTTAGATCGAGTACCTCGCCCGTTGTTGCGGTTGCGTCTCGAGCCGCCGCAGACACCACTGGCCGCGTCCGACCGACGTACCACCACCATTCGGCCAGTGTCCGTCTTGTCGGCGGCCCGGCTGAAATCGTATGTGGCGGCTGTAGTAATCAACGGCAACGGCAGTCAGTCGAAGTGAGTCATCTTAAGAGCGCGAGCCAACGAAAGAAGCTCAGAGAGAATACAAGCGACAGGAAGGTAACGTAGGATTCAGCAACGAGGATGAAGATGCGCATCAAAACAGAATCGAAAATTAAAACAGAGCACAATCAGTGTGCATGCACCGCACCAAAAGCTAATTACAGTCATCGATCGCTCAACACTCACTCACTAACGACGAACTGACGAACGAAGAACGCGCGTGCCCCAGACAAGGCTCCATCCACCACAAGCAAATCCCGATAGGCGCATCATGCCGGCATCAGGCCAGCCGTCGAATGGCAATGAAAGGGGAGGCTGAAGTGGATGTGTGCTGCAAATCAAGAGTCGAAATAAGCAGCGCATGATGATGATGATGATGATGATGATGACGACGACGACGACAACGACAACAATAATAACAACAACATTACAGTAGCGCCGCCAGCAGAAGCAACAACAATAACAGCAGCAACATAGATAGCAATAACAGAGATATAGCAATAACGGAGATAGACCAACAGCAGCAGCAGCGGCAGCAGCAGCATAGCCAGCAGCAGAGGGCAAGCAAAGTTAAGAAGGGAAGATGATGATTCTTGCCGTACTGAATTTCCTATTGTAGGCATATTGCAGATTGCTAATGGCTCTTCCTATTCGAGGTGGCGCTTACGGCAGGCCAGAGCGGGTGTCAATAGGTTGTTCTAATAGTATATATACACCAAATAGCCGTCTCGAATAGGGCCTGCTAGCCCTCCATGCGTACCTCATAGACAAGACGGATGCCCTCTTCGGATCTCATACCAAGTCCGGCGTCCGGAGAGAGGAGAATGGGACCGAGCCCAATCGCCAGCTGTTTGAGTTTGCCGAGAGCAAGTTTTGGTTCACCGATAGTTGATAGTTCGTGTTAGCCCTCTAAATCGGTTGAACCAACTCAACACAGAACGATGTGTTTTCCAGCGGCAGTCGACCATGCTCACTGGCCTATTCAGTCGTTTGTTGTCAGTCCTCGTAGAGCAGTTTTTTCTCTTATATGTGAATACCACAATCGTTTTAACAATAGGCAGGTGCGTAGACTCGCTTCTAAGGAACCTGGCCAAACAAGAAACCCATAGGAGACCTGCAGGAGAGACAGTTGCTAAAGCAGGAAGACGTTTTCGCTGATGCTGCATCCTCGGTCGGTACCATGAAGTAGAAGTCATTCCAGCTGCAGCTCAACCGTCCACGCGTTAATTTCTCACAAGTTTTACCGTTATCTGACACGCAAACGAGTTAGTGACATAATAACAATAATGATACCACAACCAAACCCAAGAACAACCACAAATTATCTATGCACTGTTCTTAAAATTCAATCAAGTTGAAGAATATCATGATTTATGTTTGTGCAATTGCAGTTAAAGCGCTAATAACGATTCGTGAACTTTCGGCGGGCGTGACAAATTTAACGTAATACTTCCACGTGTTGCAACACTATCCTCTCCATATATATATATATATATATATATATATATATATACAGGGAGAAGTAAGAAAGTTATCATAGACATTGAGTAAATCGTGATAGAGAGAGAGAGAACGAGTTTTAATGGACGAATTCACAGATTGATAGAACGATGTTCAATGATCATCGTGACGAATGCGAGCGGAACTGTGACATCGGCAGTGGCAAAAGCAGGCTAGAGCAGTTGCATTTGCTGCCTTGGCTGCGTTTACATTGATCTTACGAGCATTTTTATTGCGGCAATGATTCTATTGTTTTTATTTCAGTTTCCATGGCTGCCGAAGTCATTTTTCTATCGTTATCTGCTGTTTTTGTACAGTTGTTAGCCTGCTGCAGCTGCTGGTGTTGCTGAGATATATGTTAACACACATTTTTCGATGAAACCGAGTAAAATCGACATAACTATAAATTATAACAGATTTGTTTTACACAGAGCGTCTTTTTCGCTGCATCTATCGATCAATATGGTTTCTATACATACAAATAGATTCCTATACATTGATGCCCCTAACGAATTTACGCGTAACGTGAAAAACGTTCCGCTAACAGCGATCGTAGGCCAGCGTCCCCCTAACCCTGGCGCAGTTGCGTCGTCACTACTACTAACACTAAAGATTGAATCTTTGAGAACAACAATAATACCGACAACAATCAAAGGCCCACACGCAACGATGGGATCAAGAGAAATCGCGTAGCGTAGGCTTGGAATGCTCGCCCCCTCAAACGATTCTCAGGAGCTGCATTAGGGACAAAATGCATTTAATTTTAGTTGTGTGGAATTGATTAATAAATAATAGCTTTCTTTTATATATATATACATATATTGCGTTGTTTAATTCTTGAAAAACACTAGATAGTATATATATATATATATATATATATATATGGAAACACGTGTTTCAAACAAAGCACACGCGGAGGATTTAAAGCACCCAAGCACGAAGTATACGTTATTAAAATCTGGTAGATTTAATGCCTATAAAATGTTCTATTTAGATGGACGTGGTAAGGCCAGCGCAAGTGCACAAACGCACCGACGATACCGGCGAGCCTCCTGAGTGAGAAGTTGAACACTAATTTTCATTTCATTGTCGTGACCAGTTCGCAGTGTAAATGTGAAGGAGAGATTGCTGGATAATATCGACTCAGATGGTAGACCCAGAAGAGATTTCAGTCGTGGGCGGAGTAGTACCAAAGTCGGTCAAGGAGCACGCTCGTCGCCTCCATATCTAGCTTTGTGCCCAGTAGAACTATCAACGATGAGAGGTTACATGGGTTGATGTGAAACCGAGGTTGGATCCGCTCGGTGTAGCGTGTGCATATGGCGCATGTCATCTTTGAGTATAACGACTGTTACTTCACGGAGTACACGATACACGCTGTGGGCTGCAACGAAAGCCGGCGTGCGTCCTTTTGTGTGGCCAAGATTCTGCCTCTCTGGGCCATGGAGGAACAATATATAGACAACCTAAGCCAAGTTCTGCTATCTGGTGACGACGGCAGCGACAATAAAACAACACTGTAGAGTAGAAATGTGGCATATTTATTGTTCTATGCCATGGCTAACAGTGTGCTTGGGAAATAAAATCAAATCAGATACAAAATTTAAGAACAACTCAGTAACCAAGCGTGTACTATACTGGCCAATTATAATTTTGCAGATGGTAATGGTCGTATGGCTAAAGAAGCACAGCCTGATCGCACACACGTATTTGAATGCAGCTAACGTTCCCGTTTGGCTCCTACAACACTAAGTGATTTGAAAATTTATTCCACACTCCTTCATGCAATAAAGGTTAATAATATAGTAAAATCTAATAAAGGCATGTAATGTATGTTAAACTTGTAGGAAACTACTGTCAAAACTGTTCACTAATACAGGTAGGGACTGGTGACATCTGCCAACATATGTGTTATTTTTTCATAATAATAATAATAATAATAATAATAATAACCATTTATTTTTCGTATATTACATTGTGTATGTGAAACACATGTGACGGAAGATTAGCTATGCCAATGTGCCTAGCAGGCGTTTATTGTGACTATTACATGTTCGTTTCGTTAAGGCTAGGCCGAAAGCACTTCAGAAGTGTGCCTTAAACAGGGGGGGGGGGGGCGCGTTTCCACGTTGTATGTCAAGATCCACACGTTGTTTAAAAGAAGACGACGATTTGTTATCACCGGTTGACAGATTTAACAGAGTGCTGATTTTGCGGATCAGCTGCCTGGTCCGAACACCAGGAGCACCCAAGGTCTTTTCTTATCTTCGCCGCCGTTGTCATCATCAGCATTATCATTACGACCGAAGCTGCACTTGCTCGTCGCGTCGCTGTTATAGCAAAGGAAGTGTGATGAGAGGCAACTGAGTGTTCATTATCATGTTGTTGTTAATAATTAGGACAATACTTATTACTATAATAGCATGATCTCTAGTTTAGCACGTATACTCCATCTGTGCTGCAATTTCAGCATCGCTACATAATGCAAATCTGCTGAATCATTCAAAGGTTGCGCTTTGCTAACCTGTTAATCTGTTAGCAATTGTTTCTCTCTGCCAAGGAAACCAGCAAGGGCACCTGCAATGTTGGGCTGTATTTTCTATATATATATATATATTATATATATTAGCTATAGCGTTAGCGTGTGCTCATGCCATGGTTATGCAGCATTTTATCGACCTGTACTTTCTATTGCTCAACGTGTAGGCTAGACTTAACGCCATAAATCCATTTTGCAGCTGCCTCCCAAGCTCCTGGTTATAGTTGACACAGTAAATTACGTTAGTCGCATACTGGTCCTCATAAGATATATATATATATATCTTAGGCGTCTTTTTGGATGTTTCTGCCGCCTTTAACTGTGTAAATCATTCGTTGTTCTTACTTATGCTCGAAAAACTTGGTTGTGATAGCACTGTTTTGTCTTGGTTTAGGTCATACCTAGCGGAGAGGCAGCAAGCGGTAAAGGTAGGTTGTTTTGAATCGACCTTAGAAGAAGTAAACATCGGGACGCCGCAAGGGTCAATCTTAGGACCGTTTATGTTTATCATTTTGATTAATTTCATTATTGAAGAGATTGCGTCAGAAGGGTCCTGTACGCCCATCGTCTATGCTGATGATACGACCTTACTTTTTCGTATTCAACCATCTGCGATACAGGCTGATGTACAGAAGGCTATGCAAGTAGTAGAGTATGCTGTTCTTGTGTTTCAAAAATTCGGTTTGATGATAAATGCAACCAAAACAGGACTCACGTTGTTTCGCCCTGCCAAAAGGGTAACGCAGGTTCAAACGCTAGAGCTCAATGGAACGGAAGTGACACTTTCCTCTACTATCAAATGTCTGGGCTTAACTTTACATGAGACGCTTAGATGGCATGATCACTTAGACGTTATTACGCCTAAATGCTATGCGGTAATTTCATCTATTCGTCGTCTACGAGAACTAGGAGTGCCTGTCGAGGGTCTTCTTATGGTGTATAAAATGCTATTAGTGCCAATTCTTTGTTATGGTATCTCAATTTGGGGATTTTATGATAAAGGTATAACTCACAGGGCCGAAGTCATTCAGAATGATGCCCTCAGGGCGGTATTTAACTTGCGCCGCATTGATTCGGTTCGCAAGTGTTTTCAAGACTTTAAGCTTTTAACACTTAGGGATATGTACAGGGTAAAAATTGCCACGCTTGCATTTAAGATGTATAGGGGAGTTATTCCGGATGATGCGGGTTTTCCTATAAGAGCTGCTGTTAGACGCACAACTCGACGTGCAACGGAATTTGTGAGGCCAATAGCTCTAAAGCAGACCACCCGTCATGCTCTTGCATACACCCTTCCGACTATCTGGACCGAACTTCCCAAAGAAATTCGTGTACTTACCTCAGTCGGAGCATTTAAACGCGAGATGAAAAAATGGGTAACAAGCAAAAACTCTAGTCAAAACTAGTTTCCCGTCAATAGGTTGAAATTGTGTGAACGGGAGAAGTGTTTAGCAACTTCAATTGCTAGTTTCGTATGGAGTGAGACATATTATAGTATGAAATAGATAATAGTAATGTTACACATTTGCATGCAGACTTTTTACACACATTTTTGTAATGCACATTTTAAATATTTTTATATACGAGAACTTAAGCATTGTGAAATTGCGGTTCCGTGAATAAACCTCAAATTGAAATGAAATGAAATGAAAAATATATATACTGAATGTTTAATATTAGGGGTTCAGATTATTGCGTACAGCGACTGCTGTCTTACTGTTGTTATTTTTATTATTATTATTATTATTATTATTATTATTTCTATTATGATAATGCGAGCGAGTATTGCAGTGAACTGAACACAGTCGTTCTTCATATTTGTCGGTAGGCTGATGTAGAGGTAGGCAGGTAGGTGTTCTTATCCGATAACTATGCTTATGTCTATTTGTTGATCCCACTTGAAATGCCGAAAAGATTCAGTTCGAGCGCCAATGAAGGACGGAATGCCAATCGCACGTATCGCACTTAGGAATCCCCTATTATACACTAGCTTACTCCCTCTCTCTCCCTTTCGCTCTACACCTATATATATATATATATACGGATTCTACCCTCACTCTGGCGTTATCTCTCTCTCCCGCGCACGCTCTCTGCTCTGCCTTCAGCTTTCTCTCGACTTCGTTCTCTTCCTGTCCCCATCTTTCCCTGTCGCGCTGTCGGACGAAGTGCGAGGCTCGTTCAACATTCTTCGGGTAGAGGAGCTCAAGAGGGCGATGGATACAAATCCTCGATAAATACCATTAACAGTTTTAATCGTACTTACGTCGTTGTTGTCGCCATCGTTGCCGTCCTCGTATTTCATCTCGTACTTACGAGTATATACACACATACACACACACACATATATATACATACATACACATACATAGATATTCGCGCCCACATACACATATCGACGGTGGCCATACGGTGGCTCTTGATCAATAGGCTTTATTTTGTTTTTAGCTCCGGCTGGTTCGTATGTTCCTTTAGCGCTTTTCTTAGCTTGGTAGTCGCTGCCGTGCTGCTGCTGCTGCCGTCGTCGTCAAAGACACGACGGTCTAACGGCGGCCGACGCACTCGACGTTGTTCGCCACTAGACAGACAGACAAGCAGAGAGACAGCTATGCTCAAGTATTGTACATATATGCTAAGCGCCATCGCTCCTGCTTACGGTTGCCGCTACGATTGCTACCACAACTAGTACTTCTACTACTACCACTACTCCAGCTGCTGCGCCCCCCATTCCCCCCACTACTCCCTTCTCCCGTTGCCCCAACCCCCGGATTGGCAAACGTAGTGGTCATGAACGCAGCCACAGCAGCAGCAGAACCACGAGCGGCATTCACCGACAAAGCATAACGAAGCCATGAAGGAAAAACTTAAGATAACAACGACGGCGACAACAACAACAACAACAATAACAACAACAACAGCAACAACAACGACAACGCCGCGGCGGCGGCCAACAGCAAGCTCTATATGGTTGCCCTTTCCCTCGATATGGCGTGGCTTTACTTTTTCGATGTTGTGCGGATATCGGCTGCTGGGCAGAGCCTAGTTGTAGTAGGTCATCAGGTTTTTTCTCTTCGTATGTTCCGTTTTCTCCCTCTTCGTCGTCGTCGTCGTCATTATTATTATCATCATCATCATCACCATCACCAACTTCGTTTCAGTCGTCCTCGTGTGGTGGTGGTGGTGGTAGTAGTAGTAGTCTACCTACCTATCTTCCTACCAACCACTGTCTATGCTTAGTCGAATGCTGCCGCCTGCTTAGATATAGCGCCATAAAGCTGCTGGATGGTGAGGTGAAGAGCCACGCAGCATTTTGCTGCGTGGCAGCAAGCTCCGTTGGCCTGGCAGTAGACCGACCTTACGGTGCTGTGGCCGGTTGTCGCTCGATGAAGCGGCCGAGCGGTGGCATCATCATCACGACTACAATCATTCCCCTCATCAGCAGCAGCAACAGCACCACCATCTTCCCCCATAATCAGCAGCAGCATCAGCAAAAGCAGCGGCCGTTTTTTAAGTGAGTCATCCTCTGGTTTCTTGCTCGAGTTTAGACGAGTAGATGAAGCGGCACGCCGAGACCGCTCCACTCTGTAGGACAGCAGAGAGAGAGAGAGAGAGCGCGAGAGCGAGATCAGCAAGAAGCTGACGACCGTAGGAGGGAGATTATAGGCAAACGGGGAATAGACAAAGAGAAAAAGCAAGCTGGGGGGGAGGGGGTAAAATGAGGGTTGGGGAAGCGGTGGTAAATTTTTTAATGAAAACCTGCAGCAGCAGCGGGCACAACCACGACGAAGACGATGACGACAACAACGACAACGTTCGTAAGCTGTCTGGTTGGCTAGCCGAATAGGCTGGTCTGTCGGCTGTGAAGAGCTAGCTGGCCGGGGGGGGAGTTGGGAAGATCTCCCCCTAAGGGGAAATCTTTTCCCCCGGGAAGTCGGGCGAGCGGGCGGCCGGGGGTTCGGGGGTTGACTGGCTGGTTGGTTGGTTGGGCGAACGAACGGACGGACCGACGGACGGCGGGCGGTATTGGTGCGGGGGTGGTGTGCGCAGACTTGAAATGGGAGACGGACTCTTTGGCGGCGGCGGTAGATCGACAGTGATGGCAGCGACAACGGCGACAGCAGCAGCAGCAGCGGTGGCAGTGGCAGGAGCGATGGAAAAAGTAGCAGTGTTAGGGAGCCTCGAACGCCGCAACGAAAGCACGAAGCGAAGAAGGAGATGTGAAGGAGAAGGAGAACGAGGAGAGCGATTAAAACGGAATAGGAAAATACAATTGCTCGTTAGTAAAGCAACGAATTCGATCTGAACTACTGCTACTTCTACCATCACTACTACTCCTACTGCTAGGACTGCCGCTGCTAGTTGCTAGCTACGATTGGCGGATCAGAGCAAAAGAAAAATTATATATATATATATATAAATATATATATGAAGGGAGAGAGGGAGAGTAAGAGAGAGCCTGGTTCGCTAAAAATGGCGCGAGGAAAGGCAAAAGCATACGCTAGCAGCGCAGCAAGCTTGCTTTCAGTGAGCATACTTACGACACTAAATGAGAGTATATATATATATATATATACATTGTAAGAATTTGTTCTTTTTTGTCTTGGAACTAGTCGTACGAATACACTGACGTAGCTTGAAGGATTCTTGCCATAAGAACGTGCCCTGAACTTCATTGCACACAGGTATCTGATAACGTTTAATACCCATGCAATGTCCGTAGCAGCTGCAAACCGAACAATCCATGTTAAAACAGATTGCTTCATGCGTATATGGTTCTGATATCCATGTCGCGTTACTCGACTCATCAGAGTAGAACTTGTTTAGTGAACTCTTTTCCATTTTTCGGAGCGGAAGGATTGACCTGCAGTGTAATTTAATTGAGAAACTCTAAGTTTATCTTCCTATGACTATTAGAAATATATTTCTATAAATATAATACAGATGGTTATATAGTGCATTAGGTTTCAGCAATCGTTTGCTCAGTTTCAGATCTCCAATTGACACCCGCTCGCTACACAGATCGGTTACAAACATAGTAGAGATGTTTGTTGGTAGACCCAGTATTTAATCAATATAGTGCGGCTTTATTTTGTCTAAGCGTCTTATGGCATTTAGTGTGTATATAAATATATATATATATATATATATATATATATATGTTTTTTATTCATACATATGTAAGGACAGGCGTATACTACATCAAACAATGTTTACAACAGGAACGTTTTCTTTACTCAGCGTTGCTCGTTAAAACGTGACCTCATTTGAATCCCACTGTTATTGTAAGTTGGGCACGGTTTAGGCAAGCAATTATGGGAAGCGTGTCTCGCTCTCTCACGGCAGTTCTTCTGCACAGCTTAAATACCTAACTAGAGAAAATTGTCAGTTTTCTTACTTAAACTGCTTTATTTAGATGCACGATTTGTATGGCCCAGTCCGCACTTACCGACGTAATTAAACTTATGTTCTGTTTTTATTTTAGATTATTGTTTTGATTTACACAATACCCATAATTGTACTAAAAGTACAGATTTCTTGCTTGCGCTAAAGGAGCACTTTTGCCATCTATAAATGCACTACCTTTGTGAATCCCTTTTTAAACAATGCAACGCAACTGCTCTACTTTCAGCTCGACGGACACGTTTATATAAAATGTTTTTAAAGATCACATGAAGTACTTCTTAACGAATTAGGTAAGCAAATTGAGGAGGTTACGAGTGACCGAAGAGAGGGTCAATTTTTGAGCAAGCGTTGTCTTTGGCCGTTTGCAGAGGGAACGCGGCATTATTATTTGAGGCGCCATGGCGTAAAGTAATTTATTAAAAGATTTTTATAGAAAGAAGATATATATGTATATATATATATATATATATATATATATATATTATATATATATATATATATATATAATATATATATATATATATATAGGCAGAGACGCCTCCTCCCACGGTTTCGATTTGTATGCCAAATTAATACCGAGCCTGGGGGGGTGGGGAGGATCCGGGTTTAGTGGGTTGCGAGTCTCACACTAGTCACGCGGGACTGCTAGTGGCGCAGTGCATCATGCATTACCGAAACCTCCCAGAACAAAAAAAAAAAAACTACACTAGCGCTTAGGCCTAGTATAGTTAATTAATCACATTTCCCGGTAACCATACAATAAGTTAATAAATATACCTGTTGTTTGATAAGTTTATATATATATATATATATACAGAGAGAGAGAAACTTCAATCAATACAATACAAGCATGTTGTGATACAGCCGCCGTATCCAAAAATTAGGCCGCGTACAGTTGTTGTACAACCTCCAGCAAGGATTGAGTAAATTAGAATGTTCCTAAGAGCCTCTATCGGCCACTGGGAATAAAGCCCTATCCCCTGAGGAGCATATATGGATAGTAAGGACAACTTTAAACTTTACATTTCAATCTTTATAACGTCAAAAAACAATAATGAATGAGGAAACTCTGACCCGTGTGAAGGTTGCAATTGACGAAAACTGAAATATTATTCGGTTGAAGAGAATTTGGGCTTGGGTCCGGTGTCCCTTCAAGAACAGATTTGACGACCACTTTGGACTCACCCAAAACGCGTTCGAAAAGTGCCTCGTGATTTGTTACAAAGCAAGAAATAGGGACCGGATTTCTGAGTCGAACATTTTTAATAAAATTCAACCCACACAGTGAAGTGCCAAATATCGGCTGGTAAGGTGATGGATGCCACCTTCTTGTTCACGAGTAAATTGTGGCACTGGTCAAAGTGGCCGAATAAGATACAGCGACGAACAATTTGTATATTACATATTGTGTACCAAAAGTTTTTACTGCACTCACTAAATAGAGCTAGAAATCGTCTCTTATGCAATGGCTCCTCCACCACTAAAACGCGTCAGCCCATAGGGCTGAAAACATTGAGGCTTTGATCGCCACATCCGAGCTCAAACAAGTGAAGCACATAGTTTTTCATCTGACCTGACAGCGTGCGAATTTCTTCCTTTTTCGGGAAACGAACATGAAGAGGAAGACAATTCTATTTAGCGCATGGATCCGCCGCCTCAAGCAATATATACAAAAATATAATAATTACGTTGAAATATATCTAAATAATTATTGTACCCTCAGGAAAACGTATATATACTCTATCACGACAATTGTAAACTCCCAGTAGAGCCCCACAAATCGATTGCGGGTTTCACTAGCAAAATCAGCGGGGGAAAGAGAAGACAACGGAATATGATCAGGTAATTCGCTAATATTTTGGCGGCGTGATTGTGTGTCGTCGTCATGCGCTGCCGTCATACGCATTGTATTAATTGAAGACCCAAGCCAATTGAGTAGGAAAATCGGGGCACCCCGATGTCTGATGGTTTCAGGTCAGACGTCACCTGGCCCTATCTGCGTAGGCAGGTCATAGGCAGACCTAGAGGCTGGCTATGGATGGCACCGTGTAGCTCGGTGGGCGTGTCGCGTTATGTGTCGTGTGTTACTTCGAGCTGGATAATAGCGCACTGCGTAAGCTCGGCTTTGAGCATTGTCGTGTGCATGTCTGTTCGACTGACCTGTCGGGGCTGCACTTTTAGGCGTGTTTCTGATCTATTGGTGATGTGTACAGTGTTGAGACAGTGTATCGAAGGTTAGTGAAGGCGAGGGTAGAGAGTAGAGAGAGCGAACACGGAAGGATACCTTGACGCTAGGTGCACGTATGTATTGGCAGTCGCCGACACAACTGCTACGAACCACCTCGCCTGGTGTGCCGGGGTTTGCGCCGGCTGACTGGGAAGGGCCACAACGAATGATCTAAGAGCATAACAACCCAAAACAAAGAGAAAATGAAAAGAGATGATTCACACAATCGCAGTGATTGGTCGTCGTCGTCGTTGGCGTTGTCGCTGTTGCCTTTGTTGTCGTTACGTGGCGTTGCACACGTTCGCCGTGTGATGATTGTAATACTAACCATTGCACTAGGAGACATTGGGTTATACAACGAAGGAGCAACTCGTCGGCATTCATACCTAGCATACATGCCTACCGTCGCAACTGGTCGCGCTAAAGTTAGAGAAAATACGGCTTCAAAAATCTCATCTAGCTGGGAAGGGAGGAAGGTCGGTGGGGGGGGGCGTAACGAGAGAAGCAAATATGAGTTGAAGAAGTTATAGAAGACAATAAGGCTCACGGAGATCGATACGCATGGATTTGCTAGTAAATAATATCTAACACAATTAAGTAAATGTACAAAAAAAAAAATATATATATATATATATATGTTATATATATATATATATATATATATATATATATATATTGCGGTCTTATTTAATCTCGTTGTTCATATATATATATATATATATATATATACAGGTACACAATAAAGCAGACATGGTGCTGCTGAAAAAGAGTCGACGAACGTTATAAGGTGTAGGTGTTGGACATAGGCGAAAACAAACGACAAGCGGAGTCGCGGAGTTAGCAAAGACGACAGGCGCACAGTAGGTATTGAATACACTGAGGCGACAAGTTCCGTTGATGAGAGACGAGAGACGAGAGGGCGAGCGAGAGAGAGAGGGAGAGAGAAAGAGAGCGTTTGCGCTAAATAGAGAAAGGGCGAGCTTTTAGTCGTGTTTGAGACGCATTGATCCAGCCCCCGATCATCGATCTGTATGTACTGCACTAGCGGCTACTGCACCCACAACACGGCGATCATAGCTGTTGGCAGCTGGCGGCGGCGGCGGCGGCAATGCGGCAATCGAGTGCGGGGCGGCCTTCCGTCGTTGAGACGCTGTTTTCACGCTGTCGCCCGGTGACGGTTTTTTGGCAAGCAACCGGAGCGGACAACGGCAGCAGTAGCAGTACCACGTAGAGAGAGAAGTGCGAAGCTACCTCTTATAACTACTATCATTCATATAGTTATTGTTTTCATGAGTATTATGATCATTATTACTATGATTAGTAGCCGTTGCTGTTGCTGTTGTTGTTGTGATTGTACTCGTGGCAGCAACAGCAACCTCCTGGACGGTGCTATCCACCGTGTCTACAGTAATTGTGGTCGTGTTTACAGTGATTGCGGTCGTGTCCGCTGTTGTTGTTGGTTGTTGTTGTTGTTGTTGCAGCTGTTGTTGTTGTTGTTGTCGTCGTTGTCGTTGCCGTCGTCGTCATTTCTGTTGTTGTTGTTGTTGCTGCAGCTGCTGCTGCAATTGTTGTTGTTGCTGTTGTTGCTGCTATTGCTGTTGTTGAAGCTGCTGCTGCTGCTCCTGTTGTTGTTCTTGTCGTCGTCGTCGCTTCTGTTGTTGTTGTAGCAGCAGCAGAAGCAATGGAAAAGCCGTCGTCGGGCGACCTGGCCAAGCGTGCCGAGTTTACCACGTTCGTTCGTTCATTCGTCCGTCCGTCCGTTGGTGGTTGGTTGGTTGCTGGCTAGTAGTAATTATTCTAATGCATACATACACTGGTGACAAGCCGCCACCGCTGCGCCTTCACTCCGCCGTTGCTTGCTCAGTTCGGGCCGAAAACAGTGGTTTTGCTTTTGCCTCAGCTGCTCCTGTCGCTGATATAGCGGCGGCGGCTGCTGCGGCTGCTACAGCTGCTCTTGGTTTGTTGACTGGTCAGAGCCTTCGGGCGGTGGCCACTTCCCCCGTCTGTTCTTGCCGCAATCCCTTACACTTCCTCCCATCTCTCTCCTTCTCGATCTCTTCCCTCTCTTCCCTCCCACCCTACCGCTCTGCCTCCCGCTCTCTGCTCTTTCACGAACTTTCCCCCTCATAGTGTTTTCCTTACGTTTTTCTCTCCCTCTCCCGTTCCCTGTCGCTCTCCCTTGTTGTCAACGGCTAATGCTCAACACTGTTATAGGCACAAGTCTAGCAGGGGAGAGAGATAAGCAGACAAGCTAACGGCGAGAGGGAGAGACAGGGAGAGAAAGAGTGCGACTTAGAGAGCAACGTAGAGAAAGAACAAAGGTAAACAGAGGTATACTACTACTGGGTCTACCGGCAGGCCAGCATGTCTGGCATTGGGAGCAGCCCGACCAACCACTAATTGTAGTAGTCAGACCAGACGTTATAAGACCGGTGCGTAGAGGACGCAGCAGCGGTGTCGTTGTCATAATATGCGTACACATGTACACCTAACTGCCTCACTGAGCTCTTTGGCGCACATCGAGCGGACGAGTAACAAAACGGCAAAGCAGGTTGATGCTAAAATTAATAACGCATCAAAACGCCTAGTCAATCAGCCAAATTCGAACAGCTGATTTAATCCACCTACCTGTGCATTGATCTAACGTTTTATAACCTGTCTATGAACCTGTCTAATATTCAGCAAATACTGAGTCTTGGCGTGTTTACTGCTATATATATATATATATATATATATATATACGCACATGGACACGTGCGTTCTCAAACTACGCCTAGAAGCCGGCTAAATTGTCCTCAAAACTAAATATGCAGTGGAAAACCACTTTAGCACACCCAAGTTATCATGTTTTGTATAGTAAATTCATTTTTGTAGGATAGGGCATATTATATATATATATTTTTTTGTAAAAATATATATTGTAAAAGTAAATACATTTCGCGGGAACAAATATATATATATATATATATACTTGTTCGTTAATAGTACGAACAAGATCGATTAATTCGATCACTGAATTAATCGAGTGAAGGTCTCAATTAATTCACAGACCTACAGTTCGTAGGTCTGTGAATTAATCGACATATGCGTGCTGAAGAGTCCTATATTAATGCAACTGAGTTAAATAAAAGTATATCCGCTCTAGTACCCAAGTACTTAAGCTTGAATAGTTATTGCACTAGTATAAGGGTGTTAGCAAATTAAATTGCTCTTAAGCAAGACAATAGGCAATACGTTGCTTTAACATTTTAGCGACGATTTAGACTATAATGACTTCCTGACTACATTCCAAGCATATGTTACTCCTCGCTTGCATCGGCACGTAAAACACTCGCTTCATGTCTAATGAAAAAACTTCCCAATCTAGCTCAAATTGTCCTGTATGAGATGGTTCGGTGCCCTGTCAATACATTAAACTCGGACCGGATCTTAAGCCTGAAGAGCCCCGGTGCTAAGAAACCGGGCAGTCGTCGGCCATTACTTATCTTCCCGTAAAAAGAAGCAAACGTCCTGTTTTGTGTATATGCGCCGTAAGCGTCGTTCTCGTGTGAAGAGCCCGAAAGCCTTAATACAAAAAAAGAGTTAACAAGCCCCAACAGTTGGCTGCCGCAATGTATACCGCAACCTTCACGCCTGAATTCCATGGCTTGGATCTTTCCGGTATTTATCTCAAAACTCTTCGAAACAAGGAGCATCTCTGCTCTATGACGGGTACTGAGCTTGATGGCACCTGAACGCGATGTGCGACCGCGATGTCATTTACACACGCCATTACCACGGCTTTTTGGCACTTATGTTAGACAAAGCAAAAATTGAATGATTTAACCAGCAGATGATAAGGAGCTTTGCCTTATCATCTGCAAAAGCCTTAACGCATTCAACAAGCACTGCATACAGATGATCTATGGGTAGTGGCACAGGTTGCGTGATTTTTGACTGGCTATTGTGGGTTGCGTCACGGGTTCTTTGATTCGGCTTAATGAATGAATTGCTGAATTGCTATTGTAGAATGAGCCTATTACATTTATTTTGACACTACTTCACATTTGAGATTGGGATTTCGTTTGTTACTAACCCTGCCCATCTTTGGACAGAAGAGAGAGCCTGACGAAACGCCCCGTTTTGGGCATCCGCCCCATATTTTAAATTCCATATAAAAATCCGATTTTTTTTCGCTGAGACAGGGAGTAACTGAAATTAGTGCTAATAGTAGATCTGATTAAACTCTAAGTTTATTCTCTTCAAGACTGAACTTTAGAACCTGGCCCACTTTTTACCTGAAGCACAAATCCATATTGTGGCGTTTCAGTATAAGCTGATACTGTACAAATGGAGACACGTCGCAGCATCACGATTGAATAGAAGGTTACTAAAGTGACCTGTCCGTCACTGACCATATAAGCTGACAGCTTTTGTTTGTTGTCACATATATATATATATATATATATATATCACACACGGTATTAGGTCTATGTTTGGGCTGGTCCACACAGCCAGCCACTCTCACCGAGGTGGCATTCCTCCTCTGAACATCTAATAACAGACGTGTATATATATATATATATATATATATATATATATATGTAAAGAACGAGAGGGAGAGAGAGGGGAGATTAAAACGGACGGCTGGGAATCGGCGAACTTGTGAGCAGGGCATTGGCTCACAAGTTCGCCGGAAGTAGCCCGGAAGTACTATGAGGTCTTTAGCAAGCAGCCTGCTTGTTTGGCGTGGCGCGAAAACTTCCAAACGCGGACCCGTGCTACCCTCACGTGTATCAGGATCCTGGCTGGTTATCTCTTCCAGCATAACTCGAGCGGAGATGCTGAGATCAACATCTTTCAACGCTCAATCCCACCACGACGTGTAGCTACGTAAAAGAAAAAATGAGTTTGTGTGCCTGCACGGTATATATATATATATATATATATATCGTTTCTCTACACATAAGAGTACAACGTGAACCTTGCCTGTCTGCTGATATACTATCAGTCCAGAGAGTAGTAAACATGTGTCCGTTGTGTGTAAATTTATCTATATACAAGCAGGAGACTAGCAATTATAACAATCACAATAGGCAAGCACTGCTGCAGCAGCAGCAGCAAAAACAGTGGCAATCACAATAATGACAAAGACAATAAGTAATAATTGTAATATTAGTTCGAATAACAATAATAGCGATGCACCATTAAAAAATAGCTGGCCGCAACAATAATCACGTCAACGCCATAGATAACAATGGCAACAACAACGACGACGACGACAGCAACAATAACAACAAGATAGTAGCAACCACTCAGCGGCAACAGCAACAACAACAACAACAACAAAGCAGCAACCATGCAGTGGTAACAGCAACAACAACAACAAGATAGTAGCAACCATGCAGTGGCAACAAGCACATAGCCGCAACATCGGTGGTTGAAAGAACGGAGGAGCATATCAGAGGCCGCCGCAGCCCAACAGAAGCAACAACAGTGATGAAAGTCGCCAGAAAAGAACGGCGACAACAACTTCACCGATGACGAATCTACGGGAAAACTATAATTACAGCTTTGTGCTGCTAATAGTCGACGATGGAGGAGACGACGACAACAACAACGGCAGTAACCGTGGCTACAGTGGCGACACAAGTCAGCACGAATGTAGAATACTAATGATAATAGTAGTAACAATAATAATAAGACTAATAATCAAAACAAAACCAAGAACACGCCATAATATCAGGATAGTAATTACGATTACTAGTCGTGTAATAAATGTAATTATTGGAACGTTTTTAGCTGCTGCCACCACACACCGCAGAAGTCGTCAACGACAGCTTCAGCAGCAGCAGAAGCAGCAACAACAACAGCAGCAGCAGCAGCAGTAACAATAAGAACAGCACCACCAGCAATGGCAGTGGCGAGCTGAGCGGCGCGAGTGAGTGATTGAGTGAATAGTCCACAACGGGGCAGGCAAGCAGATGTCGGGTCAGCAGCCGCTCCTAATTACAGGTTGCTCTCCAGATCTACCTACCTATTGCTGCTGCTGCTGTTTCTGCTGTTGCCACCATCGTCGTCGTCGTCGTCGTCGTCGTCGCCGCCGCAGCGATCTAGCGGACCGCGTTCGACCACGAGCTGACGACGGGGCATCCAGCAACCTGTTCACATGGACGAGGAACACGGCCCGATCAGCAGCCGCAACGCATTTTGCGGTTACGACGCCACAAATGACGGCAACGACGGCGATGATGTCGAGAGCGACGTCCAAAGAGGGTTAACACACTATGACCGACCACAGCTAAACACCGGACATACAGAACACATACACGCAAGTATAATACTCGTACATACGCTCACAAATGCCTGTGCATAGACTGTCTCTGATACCTCAACGAGCGTTGATGATTCACCTGATAATTGAGTTGTTTGCATTGTTGTTGTTGCTGTTGTTGTTGTTGTGGCTTTTGTTGTTGTTGCTGTTGTTATTCGTGTTGTTGTTGTTCTTGTTGTTCTTGTTGTGTTGTTGTTGTTGTTGCCGTCATTCTCGCCATTGGTATTCCTAATTTTGTTGTTGTTGTTGCTGTTGTTATTTGGCCACGTTGCCGAGGCATTGCCTTATCGATGATGCGAGAGCAGTTGCGGTTACCTAAAGCTAAAAAGGCAATCTCTATAAATCGCATTGCACTGAAAGTACGTTTTGTCGGAAACCTGATAGTAATAAAGGAAACGCCTTGTGGCGTACTCGTGTCGTGGTACATAGGCATACAAATGTAGGTCCTTGAACGGATCTACAGGTGATTTTCACCCGCTTCGGAGCAGCCTCTATATAAGCTACTTGTCAAGAAGACTTTGCGGGGTTTTAAAACAGCGCATTGGCCATAACGTCCTAGTTGCTTGCAATTCTTTATAGGCAAAGCCTCGAATTCCAGCAGGAGAATTATACGTGCCCGTAGCACGTTTTACATATGGTGTCCATACCAAGCCGAGCGGGATCGCTGTATGACAGCCGACTGACGCAGGCCGAGGCGAAGACGCATAGTAAGAAATGCATTTATACATTTTGCAACAATATATATATATATATATATATATATATATAAATCTGCGTGAGTTTCTGAATTATTCAGTATACAGTTGTTGCCCAGTCGTTTTAAATTCTGCACTGTACAAACAAGACATAGGCCCAACCGGCTGACTTAAAAAATACTTTTCAAGCTAACCCTCAGCCAAGATTTAACGTCCACGAGACTGCTTTTCGCATTGCTTAATAGACGGACCCCCATAAATACAAATGTGCAACGGTGGGGCTCGAAGCTGCGCGCCTATGTGTCTCCTCCGGTCGCGAGGCGCAGGTCAAACCGGCTGACTTCGCAGTACTTCATTTGTTATCTATCTTTTTATGAGTAGGTGCTTTCGTTGGTTATGATAAAATTGTCAACGGACCTGCCGTTAATATCTGATTGACTGCACCATACCAGCAATCGTAATAGTAATATTAATAATAAGCAATACAACTTGTGCGAATAATACTGCCGTTTAAATTACATTATACGTGTCTAATAAGATTTAGTTACGATACTTCGCTAGACACTTGTATATAATGCAATTTTAAGCGGCGGTAATATTCGTATCAGTTGTATTATTTAATATATATATATATATATATATATATATATATATATATATTTACATAAAATGATTTTATAATTTTTCTAGTTGCCTGATCGAATTATGGCGGGTGCAAAAGCGAGTCATGCTTTTTCTGAGAGGACAAGAAGTGGTGATTATGTGTGCAGATGGGTTGACAGCGCGTCTGATGGACAGATGGGCAGTTTGTGAGTGAAGACGGGAACAAACTGTTGTTCTGGTTGTTCTGTTTTTGCGTTAATGTTGTTCGTGGTGGTGCGATTATTACCTGGATGTTGATCTGACGGACGGAGTACAAATCGAGCCATTGTTCAATCGAGTGTTTGTTTGCTGAGCAGCAGGTGTAGCGGCGAAGGCACCAACGACAACGACGACCACAACAACAACGACAACTACAACAACAACGACGACGACGAGAACAACAACACGAGGACTCCACGGGCGTCATCAAACATCGGTGAGCCCGGCGGCCGTGAGGCGTCGCTCAAACGCTGGTCGTCAGCCAGCAAAAAAAAATCCGACAACACGACGTGGGTGAGAATCGTCATCACTAGATGACGACAATACAGCGGTAGAACGTTAGAGAGAACGAGAAGAGAGAGATGGAGAGACCATACAGATGGACGGATGAACAGAACATGAAACAACGAGCCAATTAACATTTAAAGAAAAACAATGCTTTCATATGTATGTGCGACGGAAACACAGGAGGGGAGGGAGAACTGATCGAAGCAAACCAATCCAAATACGATATTCTGAACATTCATCATTTGGCGTAATAGTGTTGCTGTCTCACGAGCCACGCCATTGTGCGCTGCTTAGTTGTTGCTGTTACTGTTGCTGCTGCAGCTGTTGATGCAGCATCAGCCAACTGATATACGTCACTTGTAAAATTATGACTTCATTATTACCACTACTCTACTAATATTATTATTCCTTCTGTATTATGATTTCATTGCTATCTATTACTTTGGTATTCGTTATGTTTATTGTTTCAATTACGATGATCACACGTTCGCGCGGAGACAATTGTCCACTCTAAAGTGCTAGCAAAGCGAAGTTAAATAAATAAAATGTTTATTACGGTTGTTCATTTAGCTCCTATGCTAGGGTCGTCCGTCTTAAGCATTGTCATTATCGTTTCACTACTTACGACGGTCTCGCGTTTCTTTGTACACTCTATATTATAACTCCTCGTAGATGCGCGACTCGTATATACCGTTTTACCCCAAAATACAGGACGCCATTCGTCATACAAATGAGTACCTTTGTAAGTAAGATAACCTCTTCTTTCATCTACAGGTCGATGCAACAGGCTAGAACCCTTCTCTCTCACAGAGTTAGACGCCAGATTGGAAACAACAAGTCCACTCGCAGTTTGCTACAGAAGGTCGGAAAGAGACTGATTCTAGCCAGCGGAGATAAAGCACCTATCGCTGGATGTGCAACGGGGCAATGCGGCCTTCGGTTCGGGGCACCCAACAAAAATGGCTGGTCCCTACACTGGACCCCCGTAATGATGCACACGTTCGCAGGGATCCAAATGTCATGTTCCGACCGTGAATGGTTACATCAATATATATATATATATATATATATATATACCTCTTCCATTTTCTTGAAACATTTAACCCGAACGTTTATTTTTGTGCTCCGATATGCTAAGTGTTGTTTGAAAGATCATGCTTTAAACTGATTGTAGACGGTTGATACCCGAAATACTAGGTCTGCAAATACCTACAAACGACGCCAATTAAACATGTTGGCATTGAATTAGGATATTTTCACACACGCATATATATATATATATATATATATATATATATATTATATGTTTTTACAATATCTGTATACTTTCTACGACACGTTTTTTCGTTGGAGCAGCGCCGACCCATATATATATATATATATATATATATATATATATATATATGTTGTAGCTGTGCATTTTGCCTCTTGGTAGGGGGTGCGCTGAGGTAGTTTGGTTTGGCCGTTAACAAGAAGCCATCGGTGGCTTCTCGAGTACAAAGGCTATTGTCACCCTTTAAGTGTCTCCAGCTCTTCCGTTGGCCTATTCGGCTCGTATTGGGCATGACCGCTGGCACGCCGAGCCCTATTGAGCACAACTGCCGCCGTCGCCGCCGCCTCTCTCAGTCCTCCATCTGTGGAGAGCCACAGCCGCAGTGCGGAGTTGCGGGCGGTGAAGCAGCAGAGAAGCAGTAGCAGCAGCAGCATCACTATCACGAGTGACCACAGGGTGTTCTTGGTTTGTTTCCCCGGTCAAACCTATATACACACCCGACTCGCGGCGGCCATTCTTTACCCCCCGACACTGCCGCCACCACCACCACCACCACAATCGGACGAATGAACCAGCCCACATAGCCGCCCGGCTAGGTTAGGTTAGGTTTGGCCATCTTCGGCCGGTCAAGAGAGCGACGCCACACTGCCTATGGCCAGTAGTAGTAGTAGTAGTAGCAGCAGCAACAGCAGCCGCAGCTACAGCTTCCACCGAGTGACCGACCGACCAACCGACCTCACTTGGTCGTCGCTCGCTCGTGGCGCAAACGCATCATTGCTCCAACTCCAACCACGACCAGCACTCCGCGCCCCCTATGCCGCCCAGCGCCGCCGTGCCACCGCCGCCGCCGTTGCCACCATCACCAGTGTGATAACCACAACAGGCACAAGAAGACCAACTCCTCGAGCCCGCGTTGTCAGCTGCCAAAGGGCCAGCCACAGGAAGACGCCACGAAGGCCGCCGCCGCCTGTGTGTCGTCTGCCTACATATCAAGCAGGAGGGGCGGGGCGGGCAAGGGGGCGGGGAAGAAGCCCCTCAATGAGCATGCCATACGTACACACTGGCCGGAGAGGCCCAAAATCAAACTCTCGGACACTTCGGTAAGAAAGCAAGGGAAGAGAAAAGAGAGATAGAGTCGCATGGCCGTCCTACTACGGGCACTTCTACTACTGATACTGCTACTACTACTTTTACTATGGCCACAACGAACTACTACAACTCACTCTCAGCGTCTGTAGGCGGCAACTGCGATCGGTTCCTTCATCCGCGGCTTCATCGCCCACTGGTATCCGTGTATGTGTATACGTGTGCTTGCGTGCGCGCGCCCGCGCCTAGTTCGACTAATGAATCGCAGCCACAGCCCCTCTACGACGGCCAGTTTGTTCTCGTCTTTACCCCCAGCCATTGCCGTTCTCCCCCCAGAGTAGTGTAGTAGTAGTAGCAGTAGTAGTAGTAGTAGTAGCAGTCGCAGTAGTGGCAGAAGTACCCCCTTTGGTTACCACACGATGGCGTGGCGTTGATTGTCACACACTGGTCACCGCCGCCGGGGGTGGCGATGACCAGTGTGTCTCACCCCATGGGCGCCGTCTCTACCCTAATGCCCTTACCTCTCCTCCTCGTCCCCCCAATCCGTATCTACCCTTATATCTAGTGGTAGTAGTAGTGGCGCTTTTGCTTCTAACCACTAGCCAGCGATCGAGGGAGCGCCCGGCCACCCAGCCCACGACGAGGACGACGACGAGGACAGACCAACGACGAACCACCGGAGCTAACCAACGCCAGGTCAACCAAACCATAACCTCTAACCCAACCGCCCTCGACCCTGCCACCGACGGCGGCTGCGATGGCCACCGGCTATTGCGATGATCGTGATGCGCTCGTCTACCTCGGCGACGGTCGACTTTTCCCCGGCGACCTCTATGAAGCTTGCTTGCTTGCTTCCTTCCTTCTCTTCCCCCGGAGCCTCATCTTCCCTGCCGATCCTTCGTACTCGTCTTCAATGTCGTAGCAGGCGTTTGTCGGCGGTGTTTCCTTTCTTTATTGCTGCACGCACACTGTTAGCTAGCACTGTAGCCTAAGTGACTAATTGTTGCTAGCTTTTAGAACAGGTTGGCACTCACTTTGCTACTGGTGACTGTTCGCACCTGGTCTCGTGTGAGTCTCGTCGCCCACGCTCTGTAGTCAGTCGTTGGCTTGTGGCCTACGCTGGTAAACTTCGTGTTGATATTAAGGCAAGACAATATATGTGTGTTGTTAAGGACGAGACAATTGTCGCAGGCACGAAATATTTTTATAGCGTAGACTGTGTTACTTCAGAAAAATTATATCTGCCAGTTACTATTATATATATATATATATATATATATATATATTTTTTTTTTTTTTTTTTGTCAGATTTAGGAACAGATGGAATCTCCATAAGTATTTTTCATCACTTTGAATAGCATATACTTCTCAGGTCAGCAGTTTTCTGTGGATACGATTCTATACATCGACAGGGCGGTCGTGATACAATGAGTTGTCATTTCAGTCCACGCACGCGACACTCAGGAAGAACGATCTTCACTAAATTTTTAAGGTAAGAGTATATATATATATATATATATATATATATATATATATATATACGAGAACGGATCCAAAAGTTCTAATACCTACTTATAAAAAAATAATATCTATCTAATCATACAAAGTATTTGTGTTTCCTTCAAAATAGCTCCCGCCAATTGCAGTGCACTTATGCCACCCTCTTTCCCACTTTTCGATAAATTTTGAAATGCGTCATTCGAAATCGAGTTGAGCTGCTCCTACGATTTTTTCTATATATGCTCTCTATAATCTCGAAACGTCGCTCCTTTAAAAAAATTAACCATGGGATTCGAAAAAGTCGCACGAAGCCAGATCCGGCAAATAGGATGATTCGGGAATACAGAAATCAAATTATCTGTCAAATTATCGAAAATGCGAATTATCCCAACAATCAGTAAATATGTATGCGTCGATGCGTTGTCCTGATGAAGGACCCAAGAGGTGTTTGCCCTCATTAGACTTTTCTTTACTGACCGTAGAGCCAAATGGCAATTTGTGGAAGATGATTCCTTTGTAGTCAAAAAAATTGCCAGACAAGCCTTCTTGGATCTGCTCCGTCTGAATTTCTTTAATCGAGTCTCTTTTTGGAAGCACCGCTGGAAGCATTTGGCTTTGATCTCGATATCGTAACCATATATCTATGACTTGTGTTCCGTAATCATTCTCTGAAACAATCTTAGGTCTTCTGTTATCGCCTGAGTGTTCAATTCGGGCATTTCCCGACGTGCGTTAATTTGTTATGAATTCTAAATTTTTGAAACTCACCTCAAGCGGCCGGTCCTCTGTCATATAAAGTACCGGTCAAGACTGTTACTACTGTTCCATACAAAATCTCCAATTCTTTAGTTATTTCCCTGATAGTAATTTGGCGATTGTTGAGTACGATATCACAATTTTTTTAACGTTTTCTTCTGTTATTGACGTCGAAGGCCTTCTCGAACGGGGGTCATCATCGGTCCTTTTACGTCCGATCGATGCGAAATCGATGGTGCTACGTTTACGCAGCGTTTCAGGACACTGCTTTATCCCCATAAGCAGTTCGTAATATTTCTATCATTTGAGAACACAGGATCTGGTTTTTTAGCACAGTTATATTTGAACTTAATGCAGATTTCTTTCTCCTCCATTCCGGCTCTCTAAAATTCGTCGAACCTCGTTTTCTTTACGTCCTTGAAACAAACTGTAACAAAAAACGCCGCCATTAACTGGTGCGGCATGAAGCCTGTGCAGTTAATGAACGGCGCTTCTAAGCAAAACAAAACAGAAGTCCTTGGTGATGTTGGTTTAATCCTTATAAAAACAAAAACTTCTAGAAATTCTAGTTTATCGAGATTTTAAAATTTAACCAAAACGACCACGTTTTTTCAGTTTTTTATCCACACAAAATAGATGCTGTGATTGCTTGCGAAAAGCTAGCTAATACAAGTGAAAACTTACGCATACAGACATATGGCGCCTAGCTTGCGACGATTATAACATGGGCCACAATGCACAACTGGGCACAGTGTTGTACAACATGTAATTAATTAAGCATTATCTTAATATTTATCGGCACGCATATCAATCAACGCCTGAATAAAGCTACTTAACGTAATAAGGTGTACTTACTTACAGAATAACAAATAGAGGTCAATCGGCGTGTACCTAAACGTCTCCTTCCATTTTTGTTCATTTTACCCAAATTGAGTGAAATAATAATTAACTAGTAAACGTCTTCTAGTCAGTACAAATGTTTGACATGTTAGCTGCGCGATAGCGCCATAATAGAGCATCGTGGCACATTTGCTCGGCTCCGACTGTGCGGGATCCGAATCTTCGTGTCGAACGATTGATAGATACATTGATGGCAACTAAAGCTAAACGAGTTAACACGTGCACATGCCAGCATATCGGTGACCGATACTGGAACGGCATTCTGGTCATTCGAATTTTCACTCGGTCTCTCCTTTTCTCTCTTTCTCTCTCTAGCTTGAAGTCTATATCTATGCGTATCTTCCGTTTACCCGATGTCTCGCCACGTTGCGTTTCCAGTCCAGCTGCCGCACCTCCGGATCCCGCATCCCTGGAGCGCCATGTCCCCTGGAGGGTTTCGTATCCAGACTGCCTTGTCACTCGACTGTCAAGTTCGAGCACGAAAGGAGCAGTCGGTCATGACGTCTGTTGACTAGCATGCACCTCTAGTCGTAGTCGTCTTTAAACTTCCCTGCCTGTCTGGTGTACTGTTTTTTCTGTTCTACTAAGCCAACCGCTATGGCTGGAAAGAAGCTGTGGCTGCCAGCAGTAATTTTCTTTTTGCATCGTTTTTACTTGCTGTACCATTTATCTATTGATCTTCTGTTTTATCTACCAAATTCTCGCTTTCTCTTTCTCTGTGCTATATCTCTCGTTGTTGATTTTTCGTTGGCTGCTGCTGCTACTGCTGTACATTTGCTGCTGCTGCCGCGGCTGTTGTTGTTTATGCTGTTTGTCATTGTTGTTGTTGCTGTTTGTCATTGTTGTTGTTGTGTCATAATTGTTGCTGCTGTCGTCGGTGTTGTTGCTGTTTCTGCCGTCGGCGTCGTTTCCCCCCCTTCCCCCCCCCACCTTTAATGGCGGCTGTGGCGGCCACATCCTGCTAACATTCTCGCGCGGATTACGAGTGATTTGCGATGGTGCAATATCGGTTCGCTTCAATCTCGATCTGCACACGAGATCATATCGGGGCTACTTCGTCGCGGTTTGGCGCGCTCAGCGCGGCGCCGTCGCGGCCGACGTTGGTTGTATCCGTTGCCGCTGCCGCTGCCGCCACGAAACATTGCACGAACGACCCGTCGATGCTGCCGCCACGGTCAACCGTCCGTCGTCGGCGTTCAAATCTTGTTCACATATTGACAATGCCAGGCAAGGCCGCTAGGGCCTTTGCCAGCGATTTACGGTTCACGCCCGGCCGCCCGCCGGCCTGTGGTAGGCCGCTCTTCTTTGCTCTGTTGTCGTTCTGTTATTACTCTTCGTTTCACAGTGACGTCGTTCCACAACGTATTTCTCTTATTCTCCCGTTCTCTACTGGTGTTATAGCATATATATATATATATATCTATATATACATATAATAAGGAGTTTTACTCGCCCTAATCTATATGCTGTTTTTGTTTTAAAAAAGACATCCCTAAATGTTTGGCATATTCATCGCATCAATCTGCTTCATGTTGATTTATAATAAAGTTCGCCTGCCTTTGAGACAGCTTTCCAGGGTTCCGTTTGCCGGGCGCTGTCATTTGAAACACCTATTTTTGCTTTTCATACAGGTAATCATATAACACTTATATGCACTTAAAAAGCCGTACTTCGTGTATTATCATATATATATATATATATGATTTTTATATGATTTTCAAGCCCATGGGCTACCTTCGCAGTACAGAGGCTGTATACTTTCGAGTGTATTTGCAAGTACTCATGAATAAAGCTATGTGTTTCATTCATTCATTCATGATAATACACGAAGTACGGCTTTTTAAGTGCATATTTGTGTTATATGATTATATATATATATATATATATATATTTCCATACTTATCGACGGCATACTATCGAGGCGAGTAAATGTCGGTTGTTGATTTTGAGACGGAATGCGCAGCAGGATGCGGCTACGCCTATACTAATGGCGAACGCCAGACACCTTTAGGTCAAACTGTTGCTAACAGAATTGCTGCCAATTAAAGGCCAACTATCCTTCTATGGCATGTCACACTTTCATTTGGTCGGACGGGACGTCGCCAAAACCCCGCTCCAACGTTACGTCCATCACCAAAGTCGATTTTGCAACGCGTCCCTTTAGTCATCGTCGGTAGAGGTAGAACCCAGAACGCAAGGAAGAGAGAGATAGGGGGCAGAGGGGGAGAGGAGAGCTTTGCTGGCAAACATCTTTGACTGATGCCTGCCGGAAAGATTCAACGCATGTCAATTGGTCGCATTCCCTTCCTGTGATGTTATTATCATCATCATCATCTCGAAAATGTGAAAAGATGAACGCTAAAACGAATTAACAAACAGCAAAAGGAAATATATAAATTAAATGCGCGACAACGCCGATGACAACCAGCACAACAGCCAACAGCATGCCAATAACAACGACACCAGCAAGAGTAGCAGCAGCAACAATTACGATAATAACAACAACAATAGCAACATTAACAGCAACAACAAAGACAACAACAACAGCAACAACAACGATAGCAACAACAACAACAACAACAACGACAGCAACAACAACAACAACAACAACAACAACAACAACAACAACAACACAACAACAACACAACAACAACAACAACAACAACAACAACAACAACAACAACAACAACAACAACAACAACAACAACAACAACAACAGCAACAGCAACAACAATAGCCAAGCAAACGAGAACAACAATAGCATTAGCAGCGACAACATCAACGACAGCGGCGATAGGTGCAGCAGCAGCAACAACGACAACGGGAACAGACACGATAATAACGTAACAATACAGTGAACTCGACAGGGCCGACGACGGGTAAGGTTTGACTCACTAGGCTGGCCTGTGGGCTCCTCTGGTTGCCTACGCCAGGCAAGTGGATAGGGTATTGGTACAGACAGGCGGAGTGAAATGATACTTCGGCAGCCGTTTTTTTTCTTGTAAGGCAAATCTTTGTATGTGCGACACTGCGAGTGTGTCTCGGTGTATCGGTGTGTGTGTGTGTGTGTGCGATTAAGATGTGTATGTATGCGTGTGGCTTATTGCGAGGACGTAGGGTGTATGTCACCATGGACGATCGAATCGAGATGGTTTGCGACGATCAATATTAGCACGGCCACGGAGCTCATTAGAACCGCAATCCTTGCTGTTATACCGCTCGCTGGCTGGCTGATGCAGATACGTAAGGCGAACGCTGCGAGCAGTTGAAAGACGCCTGGGTTCCCAATGTTGATAATGCCGCTGCTGCTGTTGTTGCTGCAGCCCTCTCGGCCCGGTATTTATTGGTTCGCGTTCCCGTACTTCATTTACTTATCTGATGTTGCTGATGGTAATGACGTTAATGAGAACCGTCGAGGGTCAACATTCATTCCTGCGCACGTTTAATTCGTGCGTTGCCTTTTTGGCCGCGTTTCCCTTTCCGCCGCCGCCGCCCCTAAGCATAGGAGTCAGAACGGATAATAATCTGCCGTGAAGGGCAACCGTGTTAGTTGTTCTTATCTTGATGAGATTCAAGCGTAGCAGTTGTTTTTCTGCATGTGTCGCAAAGGCAACAGTACCATAAGTAGTCTAATTAGTATAACTGATGCTTCTGCTGATACAACAATAATAATAATAGTGCACAAACACAGCACGACCGTGTTGTGTCATGGCCCGCCGCCGATATTTATGAATTGTCTAAATCGCTGAGAAAATAGCACAACTTGAAGCGTGCATTGTTTCGAAAGTAGAAGCAGAAAAAAAGTTACCACATGACTTTTTGGCAAACCGAATTTAAACTTGTGAAAATTCGGAAAGTGATTTAATCGTTGCTTCCAATATGACTGATTAATATACCAGTAGTCACGGACAAGATAACGTTGCCCTTCGGGTTTATACGACATGCCTACACCTCTTAAGGAAGAACCACAAGAACAAAGGGTAAGCGGGTTCTTTGACCAAGCAAACAATTTAGTTAAAATAATCAACAACATCAAGTAGTTGGATGACATGTAGCTCTTCTAGTGAACTAGCCGGAGGCCTGTATATTTTGACTCAAGCAAAGAGGAATGTTGTGTAGGATGCCGTGTGCTCTGCTTCTAACGGGCATTTTTGTCTGCTAATATCTTAGCACCGCTTGCTAGCACGCAGAGCGTGTATTAAGGGAAAGACAAATATGATTTCCTTCGGTTTGCTAGGAACGATCCCTTAAAAATAGAGACCTGATTAGACGTATCTCTCTTGACCTGCCATTGCGAAGTGTAGCTGTACTTTAAGATGGGGGACTAGCGCTCAATGCTTTCAAATGTAAGTTGGCCGCCGTGGACGGGTTGGAAGCTAGCAATGATATAATTAAGGAGTGTTCCCTGTAATAGCGCACAGACGCAGATTATAATCACCTTAAGGTAATTGACGCCTCTATAAGATTTCTAAGAATCCCACAAGTGATACTGGTCAGAAGCGAGACCCTTTTAGGGCTTCGCCCGCGTCTAAGAAGGATGCATCTACATACAGCCCTCCTTAGTTGCAAACAGCCCTTAATCCTTAAGATTGACCACTTGGCCAACTTCGCTATATTTTGATTAACTTGTTGCATGAGATAGAGCCAGAAAAATCCTAAGCGAAGTTTTGAACGTCATGAAGAAATCCAGGAAGAAGCCAAGAAGAAAAAAGGCCCTTAGGCAAAGGTGTCTTTAGAATCAAACGCCTTGTTCACTTAGCCTTATGTGCTATTTTTTACATCAGTTAGAGCCATTCACAAATATCTTAGAAAGAGGACAAATGGGACAAGATGTTTAATTTAAAAAAATCTAGGTCTATACTTTCACTGAAGACTGAGATCAAATCAGCATTTACCCTTTTGCTTGCTGTTCTCGCTGAGGTGGCCTTAGAACGCCTACGTTAACAGATGCATCCACCTGTCAAACTCCCTTATTATGTCCTCAATATAATCACACAAATAAGTATGTTTTTAAAACATGGAAAGACTAACTTTACTTCATCGCGTAAGTAAAGAAACAATAGGGGTAGTGGTATTTGATTGATGACAAGTCTCCCACTTATCGGGCCCGGTGGAGTGGTGCATTTGAGTGCACACCGTGACCGGAGGAGACATATAGGTGCACGGGTTCGAGCCTCACCGTTGCACATTTGTCCTTATAGGGTCCGTCTTACGAAGCAAGGCAAAAGCATTTCCGGGGACGTTAAATGTTGGCTGAGAGTCAATCCGAAAAAAAATTAAGTCTCCCACTTATCTTTCAGAATATATATGCTAGCTAATGCGAGCCAGCACTTAGAACGGAAACACTACAGGGAAGTACGCTAAGTATATTCCAAACAATTTTGTACCCTAATGAGATTGCGCTGAAGCGCAAAAGCAAAATGTTAGCTATCACCGCGGGGGTAGCTTTCGACCTTACTTTTACCACTATGATAGATCTTAACTTATTCCCCATAGCTTTTTGTTTGTGAGTGAGAGAGTAGACCTGAGATATAGTAACTCCATTATTGTGATTTTACGGAAAATACCTAACTTGAGATACGACGTTGGACTACTCTATTTTCTTTTTCATCAAGCATATAGCATATCAAGCCGACTGTCGAAACGATATGTCCACTGGCCGCAGTACACAGTTGGGGCTCCTATTCTGAGGTCTGCCACCATGCAAACATGGTATTGGGCATTTATTGCAGCATTGTCGTAAGCTGGTAATTACTCAAGATATGTGCTTAGGCGATATGTAAGGTCCAGTTAAATATTGATAATGCTGCCTGAGTTAGCCAGGATGGTTCCCGTAATAAAGAATTCCACTTGTTGCCTAAGACTTTAGCCGTCCTTCGCAGTTCGATTGCTGCACCAAGGTCCTAAGTCAGTCAGGTTAGTCTAGTTTGGTCCCTTATTGTTGGTACAACTAATATAAAAGTATCGAATTTAGGTACTATAAAGTGACTTGTATACGTATGATTTTCATTGCACCTATTAAGATAATGTACGACATACGGGTACTTACAAGTGATTAGAATTATTATACACAACAGTCACTTCAAGGCATTACATGATAATGCACATAATTGCGGTTAACTAGTTCGTGAGGTCTCCGCAAAAAAAAAAAACTTAAACAAATCAAAAAACAAATTCTTGGAACAAAAGGTGGCAACGAAGAAGATTAAACTAGAGCCGACAACTTCTCCAGTGCAGCAAGCAAGGCTCGGCCAAGGAATAGCGCAAAACTTAGTCATCTTGGACAGATAGATAGTAGTCGTGGTGGTAGTGGTGGTGTTGACGGCATTGGTGTCTACTGAGAGAGGAAAAACACGCCGATGAAGTTGATGAAAGCACGCTGAATTGAACTGCTCAACAGAATGTACCCACCACATCGTTTGAAATTGATTGATTACGAAGCCCTGCTGCTACGATCTGGCTAGACCTAGCAGGTCCAATCGCGCAACCAGACGCAGGCGACCAGGTCCGAGCAAGATGGCTTAGTGGCAAAGCCTTTGCCTTGCATTCGGGAGGACTGGGTTCGAGACCCAGACCGGCCACTGCACTAAGTTGGTTTGCATGGTTTCCACTTTAGACAAGGTAAATGCCGGAGTAGATTAAAAATTAGTCATGACATAAAAAAAAAACGTACACGGGCATTAACCTTTACGGAAAATAAAAAAAAAACGTCAGAGAGGGGGAGATTTTCCTCTTGTTAGTATGCCCGACGCCGTCACTTGACGGCAGTAACGTACTTCTGCTGACCCGCCGCCACCGACGACGACTACGACCACGGAGAGGGCTAAGTGGCTCTGTAGCTGCCACATAAAAGCTGCGTGGTGGCTGCCCTAATGGTGTTATCTTAGCCAATGCTAGCCTGTATACACTCCTCTGTCGTTTGATGACATCTTACCTCATGCTCCATATAGCCACCACGGCTTTCAAGGATTTCCCATATATATATATATATATATATATATATATATTGAAAGTGAAATTGGCCTACGGTGCTCCATCGCACTTGGTCTTGCCCTCGGCACTGCTTACTTCGGCTGTTGGGGTTCAACCGTGAGATCCCCTCGCTACCCTTTGTTTTGTCTTGCCGTTAAAGACTTGGTTAACTCGCTTGAAAGTCCACTCATTCTTTGGTATTTGGACGACGGTGTCATTGGAGGTAACATTAGTACGGTTTGTACGAAGATACTTAATTTCACCACATGCAGCGGTTTGGACCTGAACCCCGTCAAGTGTGAGGTTCACATAACCGGCTCAAGTACAGCTGACATATCCGCTATACAGAATTTAATTCCAGGTTGCCGCGTAACAGGCGACGACTTGGATCTTCTTGGCGTACCCCTGTTCTCTCGCCACCTTGGACCGACAATCGAACGCGGGAGGGAAAAACTTGAAGTTAGCTTTAATCGTCTTCCCCAGCTGGGCGCTCACCGGGGGTTGTACGTTGTACCTGCGTTCATGCTTCTCCGCGTC
Organism: Dermanyssus gallinae; assembly: GCA_003439945.1. Classification (NCBI taxonomy): domain Eukaryota; kingdom Metazoa; phylum Arthropoda; class Arachnida; order Mesostigmata; family Dermanyssidae; genus Dermanyssus; species Dermanyssus gallinae. The sequence goes on along the minus strand of QVRM01002562.1, from coordinate 710,597 downwards.
GAGGCTGAACTACCTGTTCAGGGGAACCAACACTTCAGCCTTCTCGGCCCAGTTGGAAGAAATTAAATTCGGCCTCTGGGACCGAACAACTACGCTAGCAAAGCGAGGTTACAGGCAGTTTCCTCGCCCGGTGCAGGTGCATGGCTGCACGCCCTCCCGAGCCCTCAACTTGGTACCCTCCTGGATGACGAGTCTACACGAATACTAGTCGGGTTGAGGTTAGGAGTAGACCTAGTCTCCCCACACCAGTGCAGGTGCGGTGATGAGGTCGACTCCCTAGGTCACCATGGCCTTTCCTGTCCGCAGAGTTCAGGTAGAATTGCACGTCACTCAGCCTTGAATAAAACATTTAGCAGAGGGCTACGGTCGACGGGCTACCCATGCATTTTGGACCCTCCCGGCTTAATCAGAGACGATGCAATGAGACCTGATGGAATGACCCTGACTCCCTTTGAGCGGGGCCAAATGCTGGTGTGGGATGCGACCGTAACCGACTCTTTAGCCCCTTCAATGGTCGGTACGGGCGCAGCCCGCCCTGGACACGCAGTGAGAGAGAATGCCGCTTCGGTGAGAGGCACCCTGGCTAGGTGGACCAGCCCAAGCCTGGACCTAACGCCTTGAGTTAAGCCCCGAGCGGGCTGTGCACATGTTCTTACATCACAAATGTATATCTAAATAATAATAATATGTAAGATCGTGTCACCATGTTTTTGCTAAACAACCTGTACGACCCATATACGTGTTTTTTACATCGAATTTAGGACGTCAAATTGGGATTCTATCTTCTGCGAAGGTAATAAAGGAGGTCACTTGCGTTGAGATCACGTTGCAGGTTGCGGTACTTTGTAGCATCCATATAATTGTCACCCCCCTCCCACACATAAATATATATATATATATATATATATATAAGGAAGGCTCCAAGAGTCCTACCGATGGTGTGACAGGGCTACTGAGAACCGTCAATCTTTGCCTGGAGCACAGATGTAACCATAGAGTTCAAAACCCGTATCCAGCAGGGAAATCCACTAGGGCCAGCGTTGTGCTGATTTGGCATTTCTAATTTGGTGTCAAGTCTGCGAACCCCCTTTAGGTACCGGATAATGCCAGGCCATACTACAGTTCGAGGAACCGAGAGGAAACCGTTCAAACGATTATGCAAGCACGTTTCGTAATAATTCACACGGCATGGGATGATCTAAGTGTCCTGGGTGCTCCTACAAGGCCTTTGTGAATGCAAGAATCCTACAGGTTCCTCGTTCAAAACAAGAACCGTTGTAAGAATCCGCCCACGCATACTAGCTTGGTCTCCACTAAGATCAAACTACATGTTGCGAGTGTTCCCCGACTTTCAAATGTACCGAAAGCCTTATTGTTAACGACGAAACTATTAGAGCTATTCTAAGCGAGATGTTGAACATTCGTTTAAAAGCGAGATTTTGGAAATAAGCAAGCCACTCATTGGGCTTCGGGGCCTTGGTGTTAGCAGGTCTACGGAACCCACGCCACAGCCGGCTATGCCGCATCACTGAATCAATTTGGTTCTCTGGTTGGGATCAATTGTTAGTGAAGGTGCAAAAATAGAGCTAAAGAAAACAACCATATTGGCATTTGCGAAGATTCGGAGCTAACCTTATTCCAGCCTTCTGAAAGAGCTAATTATTCTAAATTTGTGCTGTCGATCACCAGACACTTGTAAAGCGCTATATTAATAAAATATGTTATGGACGACCGTATATTAATAAGATAAATTGCCGTTTTAGCGGGTCTGCGTTTTTTTAAGGGGAAATGGCTTCAAGCTTTGCACTCCCCTCAGCTTAGGACCATGCTGGATTCTAACTATTTCTGCAATCTGGTGTTTGCTATTAGGGTAGGCGCCGCCATCTGCAAACCGTGGGTTGTGAACTGGTTATTGCTCACGGTCTACACCCGTTAAGCTACCTAAAACGTCCTAGCAGGCTCACAGGGTCAATTTTGCTGTTAGATCAAAGGATTTGACAGCTGATACGGGGACTGAATCTATTCCCAGCTGCACGGTGTTCCGGCCCCGACGTAAAAAACGTTCTGCTCTTAATTGCTCTCTTTACGTTCTACTATACTACAGCAATATATGACAGTTGGGATTGTGTGAGCAGAGTTACTGCTTAACGGCCCTTTAGGTTGTTGTCTAGGACATTCTGTGTACTTTATGGCATCTTGGAATATCTATAAATCATCGAATTTAATTGAGTCGGTGACTAAGGACGTACGCTCTATCACTCATTCGTATCTAGCCGTACACCGTCTCCGTTGCTGGCACCGTCCTCACTTTTTTTGCTTGCGATATTCTTGCTTCGACTACGTCTCGTGCCACGAATTGGTCAGGTTGTGGCCCGACTGTGAAATAACAATGCCCAGTGTGTATGATATAAGGCCTTCGTTACTGCGTTCGTGATTACGCCGCTCTTTGTCGTAGCTGCCTCGATTGTCACCATGTTGCAGCCGCTAATCTCCTTTGTCCTACTCTGCTCTCCGGCTGCCTCCCTGTCTCCCTCCCTGTTTCCCTCCTTCTCTCTCCTCTCTCGCCTTCTCTCTCAAACTCGTTCGTTGGTAGCCGTTGTCCATCCATTAATTTCGCGTGTGAGCCAACATTTTCGCCATGAACGTATGCCCTCAGCGGCCAAGACGTCGCGCTGATGACCATCCTTGTGGATGGCTACACCCCATCGTCGCATCTCGAATGGATGGGATGTGACAGCCCCATGAAGCGAGAGCTTCATTCGCACACGAACTGCGCCCGCCTGCAGACCAACTAACTGGCCAACCGTCATACAAACGGTCAGATACATCAGTTAGGAACAATATATGGTTGCCTCATTAGCCACTACTACTACTACTACTACTATTATTACTACGACTACTACTAATACTAGGACTAAAGCGATGGCCACTTTGCACTAGTTGTAGAACAGGCAGGATTAGTATTTAATTACAGTTGGCGACGACGATTACAGTGATAATGAAAACTGTAGTATAATTTACAACAATACTAATAATAATAGTAATTACCGTGATAATTATTATTAATAATATTGGTATAGAGACGGTAGCGCCGCGGCTACGGGTGTCTGCTCAATTCCGCCCTGCTCTGAGCTCGGAGACGGTGAATACATGCGTATTTATACATGCATGTATGTATGCACGCATGCATGCAAACGCACGTACACTACTTGTTCGGAGAGATAATTCTTAATTAACAATTATCATTGGCATTGCTGCCATCATGACCATTATGTTCATTACTACGATTCTATCCCACTAGTCTGCCACTACGATCCAGTGTCGCTGGCCGAGTGAGAATAATAACAATTACCGAAATCCCGTGAAGAGAGGGATGTTGCTCGACGCTCTGTGGTGCTGCTCTGTGTCCTGCCATCGTTAATGAATGCCGAGCCCAATCGAAGCCGCTGTCTCGTTGTGTTCACTTACAGCACGGTCACGGACACGATTCTTAGCTAAAATTCTGATCCATAAACTGATAATTGCAAGAGTAAACGTGGGCAATCTCCGTCTCTCTCATTTTCTCTCTCACTTTTTCTCACTTCCTCTCGCGTACCAGTCTACTTTCAACTTGTTCGATATAACTCCGCCTAAATATGCCTCGCTCACTAAGTATGCAACAGATGGCAATTAAAGTTAAATTTTGAATATGAACGTATGCCCGTTAGTAAAGGATATGCACACTTGGCTCTCGCCGGTCCATTGTAGGCCCTCTTAGGGATCGATACCAAATACAACAGTAGAATTTCACTGGCTGCTTCAGTGTCAAAACTGGGCAGGACGGGGGAATAAAGCTTAAAAAATAAATATCAAATTGGGCTGTAATCAACGGTATTAGTCTTAGAATGTTTAATGCTCAACGCGACGTAAAATATATATATATACAAATCATATTGAGAAATCGAAGCGTGTTATGATTTACCCAACGTTTTATAATATAAATTCCATTACTAATTTTGGGTTAATAGTATGATTTTTAAGAGAATTGAGCAGATTTCTGGATCTCCTGTACGTTTCCGTAATTTTAGATGTGAAATTGTAGTAACGGTTGCAACAGAAGTCGTAAAGTAAAATCACGTTGCACACTACTGCCAACCTGATAAATATAACGTAAGATGCATGATTTCAGATTAATGAAACTCTTGGATTAAGGCAAGCACCTGTGTATGCATTTGGATTTTGTTGCAAGTAATTTAAGTTCCTCCAGATGCACGTAAACCGATAATATAGTTTGTTTTGGTGAGGTATGCAGGTTGGCGACTGGCCTGCATGAAGCGAGGAGTCGGATTGTAACTATATATATCTAGCTTTCCAGCAGAGGCCTGCCTGGAATTTAAACAACTCGGGGTCATGTTGTACCGCAAGCCGATGCAATGCTTCAGATGCTTTAGCTTGGATCATTTAGCCATCACCAATTGCAGGATGACAAAACCGAGATGCCGGAGGTGCGAATCACAAGAGCATTTAAGCAGAGACTGTAAGGCGGAAGCCCGCTGCTGCTTGTGCATTGGTTGTCACGAAGCAACCTCGGGCTTCTGCCCACATAGATTGCGCCGTATAGACCTGCTAAATAAAACGTCGCGAAACATAATACAACGGCAGACCAAAGCCCCAAGTATCCCACACTGCGCAGCAGTAGTCTAGGTAAACGCGTCCGCTACCTTCTGCAACAGACAATTGTTCTGGCTGATCATAAAGATTAAATGACCCTCCGAGTTAAACGTAACTTTCTCTTTGCTGCTTTCGTAGACTTTAAGGCGGCCATCCATACGGCGTCGCAAACAATAATCCTAGATAAATAAGCGCTATGTAGTGTTCCAGCGGTAATGCTAAGGTTATTGCAAGTTATTACGGCTCGCCAAGAAGGATGAATTATGCTTGAGCTCATCATCAATAGGTTTTGTTCAACATTTTTCATATCTTGAAGTAGTTTTCTCAACGCAGGGATTACATTTTACTAAACATATTGAGGTAAGAATAAAAAAAAAACCTCTGTCGAGAGTACTTAAAGCAGACCGCCTACAAGAAGCCGTAGAAGTTCTCGGCATCGAAAGAGCAGAGCAAGATGTAGAAAGCTACAATGAACTGCTCACCCGAGCACTCAAAGCATGCGCAGAGCATGTGAAATGGAGAAGAGAAAGGAGTTGGTGGACTCCGGAATGTAACCAAGCGAAGGCCATTCACTACCAAGCAAGGGTGCTGGAACGCATAAGGCCGGAAATGAGACTTCTATTGGCAACGACGAGGTCCATGTACCGACGAACTCTGCGGAATGCTAAAAGGCAATACGAGCAACAACTGGAGACTCGACTGCTTCAGAAGACCGAACAAAATCCATATTTGTGGCTCCGTAACACCTCGGAGGGGAGGTCTGAATGTCCAGTTGAAAGCGATGTACTCTATGGCCACTTTAGATCGATCCTCAGCTCGCACGACACAGTGCCAAGGGCAGTGCCTACCCTCATGTCGGTCTGGTCAGAAGAGGATCTGAAATGGAGAACTCAACTGGACGAATACTTCACCGTCCAAGAAGTGGCGGAGGCACTGCGTCAACTCCCGAGAAACAAAGCACCTGGGCCAGATGGCATCTGTAATGAGCATCTGCAGCAGGCAGCCACAATGACCGCACACTGGACCGCGCTTTTTAATAGGTGCATTTACAATGGTCGACTACCATCAGCGTGGAGACAGTGCGTTATGGCACTTATTCCAAAGGGCAAGGGACCGCGGACCGAGCCCTCTTCTTGGCGGGGCATTGCCAAGAAAAGCTGCGCTTACAAACTGCTTGCAAGCCTCCTAGCCGCTCGTCTAACGTCGTTCGTCGAATACAAAAAGGCATTACCAGACGAACAACATGGCTTTCGTGCGCAGAGGTCAACACTAACTGCATGTGCAATCCTCCTTGCAGATATAGAGCAAACCCTGTCACGAAAGGGACTGTTTTTATACAGCGTATTTGTGGATTTCCGAGCCGCGTTTGATTCAGGCTCAAGAACTGGAGTCCTGCTTAAACTCGCCGAAATCAGGGTCCCAATACGGATGCTGACATTGATGAAGGACGTGCTACAATCCAATCAGATCATCTTGGACGACGGTGTAGCGGAGCACCCAAGCATAGAACAAACGACAGGCTTTGCCCAAGGCGATAATCTCAGCCCTTTGCTTTTTTGTTTACTGGTAGCCGATTTACCAACACGTTTACAGACCCGACACCCAGCTGTCAAGATAATTATGTATGCCGACGATCTAGTACTCTACAGTAGCAGCAGATACCATCTGCAACAGGCGCTGGCCACTTTGTCGGCATACGTGAACGTAGTAGGCCTTGAAATAAATATGCAGAAGACAGAAGCTATGAAGTTCAGGCACGCGGGCAGGCTGGCCGTGACCGATACACTTAGGTTAAATGGGCAAGACCTGAACTATGTAAATAAGTTCACATATCTCGGTATCACAGTGACCCCCTCAGCCAAGACCTTCGCTGCACATATAGAGGAGAGGTCTCGAAAAGCCTTGATTGCGGCGACAACTCTTAAGAAGCCCCAGATGCTCTCGATTAAGGCAGCGCTAGCTCTATTTGATATAAAAATAGCGCCAATTGCATCATACGGGATCCAGCTTGTATGGGCAAAACTAAGCTCGACTCAACTCGGTGCTCTCGATCGTGTGAAACCAGCTTATTTGAAGCGGGTACTAGGTTTACATACGTCAGCATACAACCGCCTAACGTATTTGCTGTGCGATGCTCCACTATTCGTGGAACAGGTCAAAAAACAGTTTGCGCTTCCAGACACCCCTGCATACAGCGAGTTCATACGGCGATATGAAGAGAAAATGGCAGAGATCGATCCACATTTTTATATGACAGATGCAATGGTTAGGTCAGAATGGAAGGGCACGAGCAGGACAAACAGGCACATGACCACCCGCTTTGCTGTGCACGGTTTTCATCACCTTCTATGTCAGAAAGACGCTTGCCATGAACCCTGTGACACATGTGTTTGTAAATATTGTTATGGTATATGCGTAAGATATCATGGCAGTGAGTGTAATGCAATCCCCTCTCTAACAAAGCTGGCACTGAACGATTTTTAATCTTAATATTATTACGAGACTGTAGTGATATCGATCGTACTATTGTATATTTTACCCAGTCTGGTGTGTAAATAAATCATGTGAGTATATATATATGTATATATATATATATATATATATATATATTGAGGTAAGAGCTTGCAAGGGCATTTTATCGCTTCATAATATCCCAGAGCTTCATTGGTTATGGCTGGCTGTCGCTCTCAACCTTTTTAATTTATAGCACCGACTGCTGCTTACGGGATACAAGTCATCGAAAGCGAACCACTATAAGTGGAGGATCTCAGAACAACTTATGCTTTACAGAGAACGGAGACCTTCTGAATGGGAATATAAGCTTGAGGCTCTTAGTTGGCGTTTTTGAGTGAGACTAGAACGATTGTCTGACCCCGGTTGAGAAATAAAATTATATATATATATATATATATATGCGTATGGCACATCATAATTCGGCATTATACAAAACACTATAGTGTGCGAATTGTCAAGGCGCAGTTTGGCAGGGCAGTAACCACTGCGGACTAGGACTTTTTCTGTAGATTGGCGGTGTTGACCGGGGGACTTTATAGCGACGAGAAAATGCAAAGTTCAAGTAGTGTAGAATTTGAGTCTATAAGAAGTTTGTCACTGCGCATATTTTAAACAGGCTTGATGATGTCACGCTCGCAACAGTAAAAACAAGAGTCACCTGTAACACGGCCAAATCGTGTATGATATTGTACAAACAGTTGTTTTTTTTTGTCTCTTGAAATGTATAGAATGATAGAGTCTACTTCTGCCGTCCTTTTTGAGGTGCTAGTGTTAAGTTTGGCGTGCGTACCTTTGTGACCCATTAAGATGGTTGGCCACGTGATTTGGCAGCGTTATTGCATAATGTACTGCTAGTGTGAGCGACATTGCGGCATCTTATTCATATTACTGTTGTCCTCGCTTCGACTGCTCTTACTACTACGACGACAACGACGACGAGGACTCCTACTTAAGGTCTCAACTCTATGGGCAAGCGCCGATCGAGTGGATTAGCTGCTGGGATCAAGGCGAACTTGATCGCTTCTAATCAACACGTCTTGTCGCCTGCCTATGCCCCCTGGCCTACTGGGGCTACATAGACAGACAATTCATCTAGCTGCTGCTTTGTTTGGCTTGGTCGTCGACACGCCGGGGTGCCGACACGCGCGGCACCACACGGCATCTAGCATAGGGTCAACGGAGCAACGGCCAACTCGTTGGCTTACTAGATGTTCATCTATCTATCTACCTACCTACACATGGCAGCCGCCTACAGTCCCACTGTACATGGCCGTGTAGCTCGAATAGTCGTAGGCGTCTTGGCACTGTAGCTTCGTCTGTAGTCTGCCCCCCTCCTGGCCCCCCGTCGTCCGACAGACATGCCCACCCCCCTCTCCCCACACACCCGCTCATCGTCGGGAGGCTCAGACCTCAGACAGGCCACGGCAGTGGGTTGCTGTTTCGATGTACTGTTTCTGCTGATTGCGCACCCCGCACGCTAGCTTCAGCCGCCCGCCAAAGGGGGCGCCGACGCCGGTCTGCCGCGGAACATATCGCTTCATTCGACAACATGATATTCATCTGCGCCCTTCGTCGGCGGCCGGGTCGGGGCAAGCGCACGTACCGATGTGCCGTGGCCGTAGTTCCGCGGTTCCCTTTCTGTTGCCGCTATTGCTGCTGCTGCCGATATTGCCATGGGCCGCCACGGTAGCCGGCCAATGCAGCTGCTCCCGGACGACGCCTCTGAAAGGGTGTTAGATGTCCGCCCGTCCGGCCTCGATGCCTCCTGGGAACAAGTAGTGGACTACCGGGGATCATCCACACGACTGGGGCCTTCAGCAATGCCCACTCTACTACACTCCCACTGCTATTATTGCCACGATCCTGATTCTCGTTATATTTGTATATACGTGCAGACTTAAGATAGGTGTCTAAATGTAACTATATATATATGTGCTGCCGTCGTGTAGAGACGTGTACATGTACATCGTGGCGTTGCGCTGAAGACGAGATAATGAAGGATAATCCAGCTCAATCTGTTGATTTGACACCGATACACCGAGAGGAAGAAGGAAGAGAGAAAAGAGGACGAGACCGAAAGGGAGAGAGAGAGAGAGGGAGAGGAAATGAGGGGATTGATCGTTGTAACACGCTATAACTAAGTACAGATAAGTAGCGGATCTGGTCACCCCTGTTGCCACCTCCACCGCGGGCGCCCGCGGACAAGGCTTGCATTGTGCATCTCCGCTTTGTATACCTAGCCCCGGGCTACGGGCGTGAGCGCTGCAAGTTGTCGTATATGTTTTTATGTGTGCACCCCCCACGCGTCTATTGCGTGTCTATTGTATGTATGCGCGTGGCAAGCGCATGTTGCAGAACTTAAAAAGTCATGTGGGTGTTCATACCAAAAACGCTAATAGTTCAATGCTCCATGCTCTCGAAAAAGACACACAAACTTTTGCAACAGTTCCGTTCCGTAAATGTCTGGGGATTTGTTTATATACACTATTCGATTTCCTGTTCCAAATACGATTTTTGTTTTGAAGCATGAGCATCTATCGCCGAATGCCAAATGTTGTGAATATGCTGATTATCTACAACTTCACCTCCCTCTCGTCTGCTCGAGTGATTCTCATATCAATTCACAATACACTGCTCGCTGGTTGAATGAAGGTTGTCGAGCCCGTTGGCGTGGTGCATTCGCGTGCGCTTGGCGCCCAGAGGAGACACATAGGTGCACGGGTTCGATCCCCGCCGTTGCACATTTGTACTTATCAATCCGTAAACTGGGTGAGAGTCAGCAAACGTTTGGTTTAGTGAAAGTTTCGTACGTCTCTCTCTACCACGTGTATTATACTAAAACATGGCGCGCTTGGCTTTGATTACAAAAAAATGATACAGTCTCTCTCTGAAATTTCTCAGAGTCTTCTCAGTAGACATAGAAAATTAGTAGAGGCTGTACGGGAAAGATTTGTGAGACGCCTTCGTCTAAGGTGCTTTTATGAGATAACGACACAAGATCATCCTAGTGTTGGCTCGCATTACGTCAACTTAAAAGATGACTTGATTTGAACTTTGTTTTATACACGACGATATAACAGTCGATTTGAGTTATCTCGCCGTACATCTAAAGACTGTGACCTGACGAAATATAATAATGGCTTGTTTGCTGTGCGGATCGCCAGATTGGCAACATCTAAATCGTTGTAGCTTACTTGACGGTTAACAAGGTCCTTACGTCGGACATACATTATACGAGGTGTGTTCAATCGTTATCGCGACTTTTGAATTTTCGCGGGTTACGTATATTCGAATTTCGATTTTTTTTGTGGCGTTATGTTGGTACTCATGTCTCTCACTTGTGCCGACAAGCTCGGCCATTTTGAATGTTCACTTAATTGTTGACAGCTGCTTTGCTTGCACGTGTTTTGGATCGTCTTCGATTTTTACCTATTCAAAAAAATGGATCAAAGAACCTGTATCAAATTTTGTGTGAAAAACGAAATTAAGTGCGCGGATGCATTCCGAATGTTGACTGTGGCATACGGAGAAGCTACCTTGGACCGAAGCAACGTTTATCGGTGGTACAAAATGTTCTCAGAAGGCCGAGAAGATGTGAACGACGAAGAGCGTGCCGGACGCCCGAGCACTTCAACAACAGACGAAAAAATTAATGAAGTGGAGAAAATGGTATTGGCCAATCGTCGAATCACCGTTAGAGAAGTTGCTGAGGACCTAAACATATCAATTGGCTCGTGCCATTCGATTTTTATCAATGATTTGGGCATGAGACGGGTCGCCGCGAAATTCGTACCAAAATTGCTCAATTGCGACCAAAAACAGCATCGCATGAACATTGCTAATGAGATGTTGGACTCTGTCCGCGACGACCCAAATTTGCTCCAGAGGGTCATAACTGGTGACGAATCGTGGGTTTATGGTTATGACGTGGAAACCAAAGCTCAATCATCTCAATGGAAGCTGCCGCACGAACCAAGACCGAAAAAAGCGCGCCAAGTTCGGTCGAATGTAAAAGTTTTGCTGACAGTTTTCTTCGATTGCAGGGGCGTGGTGCATCATGAGTTCTTGCCACAGGGTAGAACGGTCAATAAGGAATATTAACTGCAAGTTATGCGCAATTTGCGCGAAGCAATCCGCCAGAAACGCCCGGATTTGTGGAAGAACAAAAATTGGCTTTTGCACCACGATAACGCCCCTGCTCACACATCGTTGCTTGTGCGCGAGTTTTTGGCCAAAAACAACACACTAATGATGCCGCAGCCACCGTATTCCCCAGATCTGGCCCCCTGTGACTTTTTCTTGTTCCCTAAACTGAAGAGGCCTATGAAAGGACGACGTTACGCTACGCTTGACGAGATAAAGACGGCATCGAAGGAGGAGCTGAACAAGATAAAAAAAATGGTTTTTTGAAGTGCTTCGAAGATTGGAAAAACCGTTGGCACAAGTGTATAATATCTCATGAGGATTACTTTGAAGGGGACAAAATAGATATTCATGAATAAATGAATAATTTTTGAAAAAACACAAAAGTCGCGATACGTTTTGAACACCATATGTACATGTATGCTGTCCGTTGTAGTAAACAAACTGTTTTGCTCGTTGTGAATATTCGTTGCGCTCGCCGTAGACTTATACCCTAATATTATCTTTGAAACATTATTGTTTTGGATAGAAAGTGGTGTAAAAAATTCGGTAGATTGTGCACTGTCATTAGTAAACTGCTATATAACAATATTACAGGGCCCGTTTCCATTGCGCACTTGATAATGAACCTTGTGCGTTCAGATTAGTGCAGTCGACAGGACCATCATTCTAAGAAAATAATTTTGTCACATAAATGCTTACTCGAAAAGGCATACTATGAGAATCGTCATAGAGTGCCATGCCATTTGATCTGCCAGCGTTTGTCGCTGCCACGCACCACTCTACTACCACTGCGACAGCTAAGCGTAACAAAAACTTACATAGGCAAAAAATAAATATATAGTTTATTCCGGGCAGACAAAGTATGATGCCACTAATAATAGACAAATATGAAATATATATTATTTATTTAATGCGTATTTATGTTATCAGCCTACAGTTGTGAGGTTCGAGTCGAACGTGTCGCGTCGATTCAAGCAAGTGCTATGTAGCTGCTCATCCCATGAAATATATATATGACCGAAAAACGTATATTTTTCATTACCAAAACATTTATAATACAGAATATTTCTATCCCAAAGAAGCTCAAACCTGAGCTAGAGTGCTATATGTTATTTTACAGCAATTGTTCACCACCGTCGCCTAAGAGCAAACAGCGGCATCCAATAATTATAATTAGAAATAATTCGTTTGAACGATTAAACTTTTAAGCAAAAAACAGGCGTTTAAAAGAGAATTTAAGGAATTTCTTTAGACTTTAGCAAGATTGGTCAAAATTCTTCTACCTCTCTTACTCTCTCTCTCGTGTCATGACATATCCTTTCCTATGGCATCTCTACTGTTCTCTTTTGGTCTCCCTTTCTTTTCCCTCCTTTGTCTCAACTCTCCCGCGCGTGCACAGTGACACCTACGTTGCTGCCCTTGAGGACACATCGGCTACGCTGATGCTGATATGGAAATGTCCGTATGTCGCTCAGATCGTAACATTTTTTCCTCTATTTCTTCAGCTCTCTCTCTATCTCTCTCTCTATGGTTTTCTATCTCGTTGCATTTCACTACGGACTGGCTTTCCGTACTCGCTGCTTCTTCTCCTGCTGCCTAAGGTATCGCGTTGTAGCGCTTATTATGTTAACGGCCTCCTCGAGGCAGATGGTTCGTCCAGGAGTTGCTGCCGCCGTCGCCCTGGTCGTCCTCGCGGACTAGAGGGGGTTGGGGGGGGTGCAATTCCTCCCCCCCCCCCCCCCGGGGGAAAGAAAGCCGTCGAAGGCGCACGGCGACGGAGATCGCGCCTGGTGTCATCCCGCCTAACTCTCGGAGTCTATCGGCCCCGTCTCTCTCTCTCCCCTTCTCGTCGTCGGTGTCGGTGCCATAGACGAATATGTAACGCAAGTAGGATACCACCCACCTATAGACATAGACCTATCTATAGCTACCTATCTGCCTATATAGCCTCAACCCTAACGCCTTCAAGCCTCCGATCGCCTACGCGCGCAGACCTCGCACGCACCAGCGCCGTGATCATCCTTCAGGTTATTTTGCTGCTGCTGCGGATGCTGTATCTGTTAGTCGCGCTTTGACAACGAGACATGATACCTTTAAGCCATCAGCATCGTCACCAGTACCACCACCACCACCATCATCATCATCATCATCACCACCATCATCATGCTCATCATGACCACCAAGATCATCATCGTCGTCATCATCGGCATCTTCATCATTATCATCATCAACATCATCATCATCATCACACACACACACATCGTCCACGATCAATGTTAGCATGGCCCAGCGTTGGCGGCCTCATTGCAGCATGGTTGTGACAACTCCTACACTACCTACCACCACAACCACAACCAACAGCACAAACGAGACCACAACAACAACAACACGACACGATGATGTACGCAAAGGACAAGGGTGTCGACGAATTTCGAGACGCTGCGTGGCCCACCACCGAGCCGCCAGCAACCTAGCCTCTGTAGTGTATGATGCAAGACGATTAAGCCCGTCGTCTCATTGCTTTGATCTTTGGCCACCCACTACTACCTACCTAGGTCTACGAGGACGGAGTAAAGTCGACAGAGACAAGGACTCCTGTTACTACTACTACGACGACGTTGACGACTACTATTCGATCGCGTTAGCCGCCAACGCTATATATTCGTATCGATGTTACGACGGATAATACCATATGCGTTAATCTATATATATATATATATATATATATATATATATATATATATACGTGTGTGTCCATACATGCCACGAGCGTAGATATCGTGCGTGCTATAGTACAGTGTCTCTGTGTGTGTACGCGTATATATGCGACAGACTGGCTGTGTCGGTGTTGTGTGACTCATCGTTGGCAAGTAGTAGTCCACGCCATCACCATCCATACATCCGTACATACATACAGACATACATACATGCAGGCAGGCAAATCCATCGAGTTGCTGCTGCTGCTGCTGCCGCCGCTCGCCCGCGGCCTACCGCCATCTTGGGCTATATAGTAGACCAAGACTAGCCATATAGAAGTAAGCAGGCGCGACAACACTGCCTCAAACCGAACGCAGGCTCTGACACACTTATGCCACTGCAGCCATTGCTTTTGCTGCTGCCTTTGCAGCGTCGTCTCCCAATGCCGCTGCCGCTTATATGAGCATCAATTAGTGCTGCACGGCATGACGGCCTCGGCAAGCAGCTACGCGGAGGGGGTTCGGAGAGGGTAGACAGATATTTGCTGCCGTTCACCTTATATAGGTGTATATATATATATATACAAATATATTTGCGTATATCTGGTCCTGGTAGGTCAGATCTGCACACAGTTCGTTGTCGATGATGTCCGCTTGTCTGTCTGCATAGCTAGCAGTTGGTAGGCAGCAGGGGGCGAGAAACGAGAGAGCAGCACAACCCATCTCTGATAACTCAGCCAACAACTTCTCCATGGCCCCAATCGCGTCTTCTTCGACATATGAGCGTTGCCGTGGTCATCGTCGCCATGTCTGCTGTATATGATTCAGTAAGTCTCTATAGGGAAGTACGGGGGGTGGGGGGGGGGGAGAGGTGGGAATAGTAAGGTCTCGTTATCGGCGGCAATCTGAGTGGCGGCTTCTCACCGCTTCCCGGTCGGCGTCTCAAGGAAAACCTGAGCGTCTCCGAAGGCCTTCCCTTTCTCAGACGCCAACTCCTCAGGTGGTCATTCACGTTCGCCTATAGAGCGGTCGACACGTACGACGTAGCGCATCGTAGCGCAAAAGGTCGAATTTGCAATGCCGCAAAAGTGAACGTGCAAAAGATTGCATCCTGCAGAATTGTTCACGCGCGGTCACAGCTCACCTCCGGACGCGATCTGTAGACCTTCAAAAGCGTACTTCGCGCGCGTGTAAACGAAAACACTCTGTACCCGGTAACGCTGTTAGTCGTTTTCCGTCGAGCCTTGGTAATAAAGCATGCTTCTTGAGTTAGCGTTAACAAATGAAGTACATTCTTGAACAAAACGTAACTATGTTAGAGTTCTTACTAGAAGCACAACTATATATAAATATATATATATATATATATATATATATATAAGGAGGAAATGTGCGTTTGTGCCTGCCTGGCCCTACATCGTCTGAGAGTGGCCGTGGTTCCACCGGGCTTAGCACGGTTTGCCGAGCGGTTTGTAATAAGGATCACGGGAGAGTGGCCCTTGGTTTGCGTCTTCCCAATACGAGCAAGCCATTTCCGGCTCTCCAGAAGAGACACACCGACAGTTTCGGTCAGAGTAACGTCTGTGAATAATAATAATAAATCTGAATACCATTATCTTTTATAACACCTGCTACGCTCCGATGTTAAAGCGTATTGGCATATGCATTTAGAGGTGACATTGAAAAAGTTGAATGTTCGGCAAACAACGATGATAAAAAAAAATTTAGAGTAACTTATATTTTTTGTGCTCTCTTCCTATTCAGGCAGTATCCAAGTTTCATTTTTCTTTCACTAGAGTATGCAGGTTTCAAATTTAAGGTTCTCTCAGTTTGCCGAATTCGGTATTTAGGACCTAATTAGAAACAATCAAAGCCAGTCAGTCATATTTTTTCAACACAGGAACGTTTCTTATAGCCAGCCAATAAAATCGTTTTGTCTGAAAACTGCCTGGTTTTATATACATATTCTAAATATTCCTAGAGACTTTTTTGGCTGATATGTTTGTGCCTACGTCGGTGTGACCTCACTCTCTTGTGGACAAATTAACTACCGAGTTAGGCAAACGTGAATGACCACGTTCATCGAGCACACAAGGCAACGCGCTATGACGGTGGTTAATAATGACCATTTTGTCATGATAAACCGGCTATGTGACCGGCGCCACGCTGCGGCGTGTTGCTAAGGCCACATGCAACGGTGCACAGCTGCTGACTCTCCGAGGATATTGGAGGCCGTCATGAGTACGGTTGGTCCAACAAGGTAGTCAGCACCAACTCTGCAAACTTCGGTTCCGCTCGCCGGTCGATCGCTAATCATGTCTAAGATCTATGCTAATTTAATTAGATGTTAGCGTTTCGAGAGACGAACGAAAAGTTCGCCTTTGACGCAAATCCCACAAGTACCATACACGGCAGCAGCCTTTGCTAAAGGCCGTCATAGCCAAGTCTGCACGCATGCACACACACATATATATATATATATATATATATATATAAGTTTACAACCTCTTCCGACTAAAATGGCGTTCTTTTTCGACGGGCTAATATTAAGCATCTCGTTTGCCGTCTTGGCTGCTGTTCGGGGGTTTCTCTATACCTCTCCTTCTCTGGCGTTCTCTAGCGATATCTCTCTTTCTCTCTTGGCCTGTCGCAGGACTCGTTTCAGAGCCGGTGCCAAGTGCGTGTATCCGAGAAGAGTCACGCAGGCAAATGGCCTGACTAGCTGAGTGTGTTTAACCAAGGAGTTTAGCGTTTCTCAGCTGGATAGGGAGAGAGAGAGAGAGAGAGATGTAGAGCGTGAGCGGGGGTAGGAGGTGGGGGAAGAAGTAAAAGCGGAGAAAAGACCCATCCGAGGTCCAACGAGCCCTACGTGGCTGAAAGCAGTCGCAGCAGCCTCAGCGCAGTCCTGGCCGGGCCTCGAGATCCAGCCGGGGCCTGTCAGCCATTCGTGCAATTAAACTGCACATTAAATCGGATTGCTTGCAGTCGGCATCGAAGCGGTGGTGGCGGAGCGGTCTCCGTCAGCCTTCGCTCGACAGCGCGAGAGAAAACGACAGCGCGAGGAGGGGTTCACGCACTCAACGACGTGCCATGAACGGTCTGCATCTGCCTGAGCAATGCGTTTTCATACGACCTTTCTGGTGAAACTATCGCGCAATTTGCTGGTTTCACTAGATATATGTATGTATGTATACATATATTTATATATATATAATTCTTGTTCGTACTATTAAAATTTTGTTTTGCAGGTCACTAACCGCTATTCAGCTTGTATTGCACAGAGCGACAAAGCCTTAGGTGGTGAAACAAGTCGGTCACCGTGCTATTCCATTTACCAGTACTACCTTTGCATCACTCGTAGTGGGCTCTAGCAGAAAGCAAGAGTGCAGAAAAGGCTAAATCAGTGCGTGCGGCTCACTACCATCATCACAATCATTGCCTTTGTTGTCGCAGGCTGTATTGTCGCAAAGAGGTAAGAACGTGCAAGCAGAGCATGCGTCGCTGTCGTGCAATAAGCAGCAAGTTCATTTAATACCCACTCATTTAGCGTTTTCTGTCTTCTCATAGGTGTTACAAAGCTGTGAGTGCACGTTCCTAAAGGACCCATGCTGGCACATGTACACTTTAAATCCGTTTAATTTTGGCTAGCTTTTCGACGAACTGAAAAAGTTTATTTCCTTACATGTTTTTACCGCTTATTTTGACAACCTGAAATTAGATATATATATATATATACGGGCATTGTTTCTATAGTAAGTGTTTACAATGTTCCTGCGATCTGGTTAACTCCGCTTTTCTCAGACACTATCCTGCTATCGTTACGCTTAGGAGACACTCTGAGGGTGACATGACAGAGCTTCTGTAGGCTTGTTCGCTAGCTGTAGACATACACTATCTGGTGACAAGTGTACGATGCAACTAATGCTGACTCTGCCTTTGATGCGTTCTATTACCAACTCTACTGTGAATACAAATCATGTTTTGCCGCAGTTGTTAACGATAATTCAGTTGATAGTTTACCTATATTTGTCTTTTCCCCTAGTCTTAGACGTCTCAAACGCAACCTCAACAAGCTCTATACCTAGAACCGCAACGTAGGCTCACACGCATCGAGGGCTGTCTATTGCAATGCTCTCCGAAGATACAACATGGCCTTGTAACTAGCAAGGGACTTCTTTTTGCAATCACAGGTTTATAAAATGGAACAAATTTCTTAATTTGGAAAGTTTATTGGTGAGTTCTGTGGCAAGGGAAAATGGAACCCTATACAACTTGGCGCTGAAACTTAATTGCAAAGGGCAGCTCCAGGATCTGCAGAGCATTGCCGATGAGTGTAGCAGGCACTTTGAAAGCATTGGATAAAGCACCTTGGCCGCCCTTGACATCCAGACGGATATCCGAGATGAGCATCCCGTTCAGTTTAGATGAAGTTTAATTAATTCTCCAAAACACGAGGGAAGCCCGAGGTTATCGAGCTACTAATATTTCCAGCAAGTTATTACAAATTAATGTTTCGGCAAATATTTTTGGTCGACTACTTACCCAAGCACGTGATTGGGAGGCTCGAAGTCGAACCTTAACCCAGCTAGGTTATTTTTGCCTAGCCAGTTTGGTTTTAGGAAATCGCGGCCCACAGGGTTAGCGCTGGCACACCTTTAGCAGGAGATCAACAAGACAATACAAAATAAACAAGTCTTCTTAGACGTTGCGGCCGTCTTCAATTCTTGCGCCATTTGTTCTTTCTTCATACGTTTAGGATGTGCATCGGGGACAACTTATTGGTTCACGTCATTTTTATCTGGAAGAAGACAGGCTGTTAGAGTTGGTCGCGTTGAATCCACGTAGAAGGAAGTCAACATTAAAACACCTCAAGGATTAGTGATTTTTTGTTATTTATATGAACTTCATACAGCTTAGGATTTCGGCGAACGATATTTATGAGTCGTTTGCGTACGCGGATGACACCTCAATGCGATGTCGTCTCGAGCCGACCAAGCTTGACGGCGATATACGGGGACAAATAAACAGGAATATCTCGTCTGGCACAAAAAAATTATTTGGCACACTAACATCTGATATCAACGCACTTATCGAAGCGTAGAATCCAAATGTGAGCGAGGCCGTCATGAAAAAGGCCACCACCGAGGACCCCTGAATGTGCCGCCTTGGTATCTCAACGATTACAATTTTTAGGCAGCAAATTAGATACCACTTTGTGATCATTAGCCATTTTGACTTCAATCATCCTCAGAGCCTTACTACGAATGATGGAAATGAAAACTCTAAGTTTTCCGGTAGAGTGCTTTTGTCTTTATTGTTGGTGTCCTGTCTCTCGGCGACTCGCATTAAAATATTAGCTTTATTTCAAATTTTTGGGTTAGATAAGAAGCAAGCCGTTGGTTCCCACCCAGTATTGATTCTCCGATAGCGCCTTCCACTGACTTGCATTTTGATAGGTAACAGGAATGAGGTGGCTATCGACCGCGGTACTAATCCTTATCATCGTTGCTCTATTGGCAGGCTTTTTTAAAACTTTGCAGGATGCTAGCATATATATATATATATATATATATATATCTATACATATGTTGGTCAGCAAATCCACGGACGCACAGTGTGGTATCAAACTGGAAACGATGAAGTATGCCATTCCGGACAGCAGTAGCTCATCAGTAACACTCCATAGGTATGAACTCATCAGACGAACAACGGGCCTCATATTTGACGTCGGTCACGCTATTGTTCGGAAGTCAAAAGATTCCCTAAAACCCGAACGAGTACAACACAAAATATCGGTTGATATGGCTTGCTTGGCTAAGTCGCGTGATGTCATGGCTCCAGGCTGACGTCGAGTCGCTATATGTGTTTCAAGAAGAGATACTGAAATTATAACGACATTTCTGTTCTGTTGCGAAAATGGGTCATCTCTCTGTTCGACTCAATTGCGTGTAACTTGTTAAGCTTGCATTTACTAGCTTTCAAACACGCTTTCTATTGCAGAGTAGATATACACAGTAAGAAGCTACAAATGTGCCGTGATGTTAATCATCGAAAATTGAATCGCCGGCAGCCATAGCTTATCCGATCCAACAGCAACAACCATAACAACAAGGCAAACAAGGACAAGCTGAATTTGCCTCGGGTCGGTTTCCGGACGATCTGCATTGCGACCCCGTCGAAGTTGCGTCAAATTACTCATGCGCCCCTGCGTTTCGTGTCGAAACCCCCGTCGGTGGGGTAAGTCGACATGACCGACCGCGTACAGAAGATGAGGCCGCCGTTATAGTGGCGGTAACAGGGGCGGTAATACCAACAAAGGCGGCTTGTCATCGGGGAGTCATTTTGAGGGTTTGTCATTTGCTACTCTTTTAGGCTGATATTATGTTGATATTGAGAGGGTCGAGAAGAGACAAAGAGAGAGAAAGAGAGAGTGGCGCGAGAGATGGGCTGACTAGATATAGGTAGAAATTTGTCGTCTCTTGTATTTGGGAAGTTCGACGAGACACAGCCAGCCTGCCTTCTATACGTGCTCGGGCGTGGCTGCATATACTCTATCCTCCAGCCGTAGGTAGGCATTATATTTATATGTATGTATGTGTGTATATATATATATATATATATATATGTGTGTCTGTGTGTGACCACGTAGACTTTCTATTGTAGCCTTGTTAATACTACGTGCGTCAACACGTCAACCTCCGAGGCGGCAGTGGCCAGATCAATCTCCGGAACAAAAACACGTAACGGACGTAAGGTTGGCGGCCGGCTTGCTGGGTGGCGCAGTCGCCGCCCGTGTTGCTGCTGTTGTTGTTGCTGTTGTTGTTGACTTCGTCGTTGTTGTCGCTACCGATGTTGTCGGTCATTATTATTATTATTGTTGTCGCTGCCGCCGCCGCCGCTGCTGTTGCCTATCAAGCATGTCCTCCTCATCGTACAGAGGGCCACTCACGCAGGCCACCGTACTTAGGCCTCCGCCGTCATTACTACGGTCACCGCTGCTGCCGGCACCACTACCATAAGCACCAGTAGCGGTAGCAGCAGCAGCAGCAACGGCAGCATTACCGATATAGAGCTGGCAATAGGTCAGCCTGGATCTCCTCTCCACATCCGAACATACCCGTTACCCCAACGGCCCCAGTCGGCCCCCGATTCCTCAGTCGGCGGTTATGCTGGTTGTTGTGCTTCACTACGGCTGCCCATCCCCCTACCCCCCCCGCCCTCTCTGCCAGAACCACGCTACGATCACTACTATTACCACCACCACCACCACGGCCGCTACCACCACCACTACGACAACCACTGCGGAATGATCAGCGCGTCACCACTAACTAGCACAGCGCGGACGGGTGGACGGACGGACGGATGAACGAACGGACGCCGCCACGGTCACTGCCATTCTCATCGCACTAGCGCAGCCATCAAACACGACAAACCACCACAACTTCTTCCACGAACTTCTATATGTAGTTATGTATGTGCCCACTCATAACCTCGCTTTCCCTCGCCCTCATTACCCGACTCAGCGCCCCCGCCGCCACCACCACCACCACCACCACCACCACCAGTCAGCCAGAGCCACACTGTACACGAATGAATCCGTATCGGCCCGATGCTGCTGTTATTCGTGCTTTTCGCTGGCTATCGGGGTTTAATTTTGTCCTCGTGCATGCAAATGAAGGCGGCAGCGGCTGCGGACGACGAACAAACGCGACGAATAATGGCGTCGACGTGAGATCGTAAAGACATCCATTCGAATTATTTCCAATTTGTCCCTCTGTCCCGCGCTCTCTCTATGATCCACTCGCATCTCGGCCCCTATGGGCTATTCTCTCGCTCATCTCCGCCCCCCCTTCCCCCGCCATCTCCCGCACCCCACCCCAGACATTGTCCCCAACCGTTGCCGCCAAACGTTCTCGTTCACGGGTTTCCAATGTGTCAGGGCTCAACTACTCGCCACCTGCCCGTGGGTCTAGTTATCTATCGGGCTATGCAACCGAGCAGGCGTTTTGCTCCTGTAACGGACGGACCAGCTTGGCGGCTCATTGCTTTGGCATTTTCCTCTGGAATGTTCATACGTCGCTTTGCCAGTACGTCTGTTCATAGTTACTCCGAGTGCTCTGCCATAGCACCTCCATCTCAGTGAACGCCCACATATATCCTAAAACGTTTCCAGTTTCCCGCAGCTTTAACCGCCGCTATTTAAAATGCGCCAGCATAACAAAGCCTTTCTACACCACTGTATATATTACAGTCAACTATATATATATGCGCATTTATATATATATGCGCTCGGATGATAGATGCATGAATTTGTATGCATTACATTTATTGGCCCGGCTGCTTTCATGGTGTACGAACATTAGCCATATGTTGCGGTTGTGTCTCGTTTAATACAATGATGTTTTTTATTTGTTGCTTTTCTATCTACTTAATAGTAGTGATGATAAGGGGTTAGAGGTGGCAATGATAATTGTGACAGTGGTGGTGGTGGTGGAACTGAAGATATTGGCAGCTTTCCTTGTGGCTCTTTGATATCTTCACTGTGGTAGACACTTGAGCACTTCGAAACCAAGCACGATGATGATAATAGTGATGATGCTATGATTATTGCTGATGCTGTTGTATATATATATATATATTTTATATATATATATAGATATATATTATATATATCTATATATGTCTATATATATATATATATATATATATATATATATATATATATATATATATATATATATATATATCCCATTTCAGTATATATGCTATTTTTGTTTATGTTTATATATATATATATATATATATATATAACAATTGTCTCTAGACCATATCCATCGCCACTTGTCACCACCTAGCGCTAGTACAAAATAGCAAAGTCCTTCTAAAGGAAGCTGCGTTTTCTCACAATGTGTCAAGCGACAGTCTCTGACGCAGAATTCGAATTACCGGTCGAAAAATGAAGCCATTGCATTTTGGCACATTGGGTCGGCCTTGTATTGTACCTGGGCCAGGAGTATTTGCTACTCTTGTTAGACTTAGCCAATTATGAACCAGGTCTTGTCCTGCACAGTCACACCGACAATCGAAAGACGGCTAGAGACAATTATATTGTTTTAAGTTTATTCACCATAAATTGGCAGTATACTATACCGATACTGTTCAACGACCAAACAAACGAAGGAACAGATGGCCGAATGACCAGACCGGGAAAAAGAAGTCTTTCCTCCCACTCCCGGGCCACAGCCTGGCGCTGTCCCTTGGCGTGTAGGGCAGGCCACACACATCCTAGGGTCTATTCCTGTCTTTCTTCGTGTCTGCCCATCTCTCCCCCACCCTACCCTTTTTTTTGCTGGCAGTCGTTTCGGTTTTGTTGTCGTCGACGACGACGTTAGCAGCAGCGATGGAGAGCACGTCCTCCTTCCGTTGTACCGCTCGATACGGTAGATTCAGCATCGTGTGGCTATGCTGGTGCTTGTCGGAAATGAGTGCAATTAGACACGAACCGATGAACGAATCAAAGCCCTCCACCGAGGGAGCCGGGGATCGAGGGTCCTGCCGAGTTTCAGCTTTGAAACCGGCAGCCGGCAGAATTTGGAGAGACAACGGCCTTAGAGAAGAGGCCGCATTTCTCCTCCACCTCCAAATCCCTTCCCCGACCACAGACGCACAATCGTTAATGGTAACAACCGATGTGCGCCCTCGAGCGTACCGCCCGAGTGATGGTAGTACACCACGGTGGCGCCAGCATGAGAGTGATGGCTGGTGGTCACGGCGACTAAACGCGTGGGCCACGCGATCCTCATCGCGAACCTGCGCCATGATCACTGCAACGGCTGCGCTTAGCGTCTAACCACTGCTAGATCAGTACCATTTCTACTACGACGACTACTACTTATACTACTACTACTACTGCTTCTGATGTTGTGGGGGTACTGCTGCTCCAGCTGCTATCGTGGGGGTACTGTTGCTGCTGTTTTTACTAGTACTACCCAAATGCTGGTGCTACTATATCGCTCCCTCCTATAGTACTCGTGCTGAACTCCAGAACAACTTCTCGAACTTCGTAGCCGGTTTCATTTAGGTTAACGCTGAGTCAACCGGCTAACTAAACAGTGAGTGGGAGTGGGAGAGAAAGAGAGAGCAAAAGAGATAGAGAGGTTGCCGTGCAGCTGTTGTCACGTCTCTCTTGTCAACCACTCACAGTCATTACTAATACAATTGCCATTCGTACTACAACTACTTTTACGACGAATACACTACAATTGCAGCGACGACGACTTCCCAGCCATTATTTTTCTTCAAGGGAAACCGAAATGAAGCACAGGTAATCGACGCGAAACGTGCAATGAAAGGTAGAATCAAACCTAGCGTATCTGGATGCATATCGACAGACACTTGCCAACTGCACGTTAGGCTATATCGCTTGCGTTATGTCTTGGCACTGCGAGAATCGTTAAAGCCACAAAGTACAACCCACCTTGTGAACTTAATATTGCTGAATTGCATTGTCTCAATTGGAGAACGTTGGAAGAAGGTTATAGGAAGAGGTGTTCGATATATGCCCGACTGCTGTAACACCGTATGTATAAAATACATTTCTAAATCGATTTTTAAAATGCGAAAGGATATCCGGGAAGCCTCTATAATAACCTGAACCAAGCGAATATTGCTCTAAATATCTAAGCAATATGTTTATCGTAAATTTAAAATTCAGGCAGAGGAAAGATTGCCAAATGTATAAAATACATTTCTAAATCGATTTTTAAAATGCGAAAGGATGTTCGGGAAGCCTCTATAATAACCTGAACCAAGCGAATATTGCTCTAAATATCTAAGCAATATGTTTATCGTAAATTTAAAATTCAGGCAGAGGAAAGATTGCCAAATTCACATTCAGCATGCGCAACTTGTTCATGCGAGCTTGCGTTGTAAAACTGCTTGCCTTCTATCTTAACCTTTATCAGGCCATGTTTAATTTGAAATATTCTACTGTTCTCAGGTCTGGTCACCCTTAATGACCGAGGTGCAAAGCTGCTTGAAAATGGTTAAAGACAATTTGTAGAATGTTTAGCACAGAAGAGCGATGTAACGTCAAAGTCAACCACATTAGATGATTGATTGATGACTGATATTGTTCTTTAATTGTATTGCCAAGAATCTACGATGACTCAACGTAAGCCTGAAGCCAAGTTCGCACTCAGCACGCCAAGCCAAGTGTTATCGGAATGGAACGTTAACAAATAACTCAATTATCTCAAGTCGTTTCTTTCTTTAACCTCTGTAACTATCAATAAACATCTTTGGGTTTGATATTCCCCAGCATCGACTTGACCACATAAATGTGCTACGTAAGCACATGCTCTGAACTTGGATTGAAGCAATTAGTGTTAAGAATCTATTCACAAGTTGTCTTAAGTTGTGCCGAAAAGCATCGATAACTCGGGCATTTCATAGTGTACGCGGAAAGGTCAACCTTGAACTCTCTTTCTCTCTCTTTTATGCGATCTACTAGATAGATCTACGATATCTGGTTGAGTCTTGCCGTTTGTATGTCCCAGCATGCAAACAACAGCAGCTGCATAGTCGACATTCCGCAACGGCCAGTGTTTTACTCACGCTAGCGTGATGAACGCACTTGTGTGCTTGTATCGATTTTTGTAGACACGCAAACGTAAACACACACTTATATGCGAATATATATATATATATATATATATATATATATATATATATATATATATATATGTGAATCCACACACAGAAACGCGTCTTAAGAGAACTACAACGTTAACAGACAAGACAAACAGCGCCTGATTATAAAGGATAACCAACTTCTATAAGGGACAACGCGTATGTCATCCAGTAGGGGAAAGCACGGCGACCAAGAAAGCAAGAAACGAACGAACGCACGCTGGCTGCGGCGTTCGGCTGGCAGTAGTACAACGACTAAGTAACCGCAATCAGAGCCATAATGAATACCACATCAAGGATGCTCTAGTCCCGAAACATCGGGCCTAGCTGCTGCTCTTCGAGAGAGCGTGGCAGGAGTGCGCGGGGCGCCGGGAACAGTCTCAACAGAGAGAGAGAGAGGGGGGGGGTTGCCGCCGTTATTATTCACGTGTGCCCCTGGACGGCGGAGGAATGAACGAGCCCATAGACACTATGGGGTAAGGGCAGGCCAAGTTGGGCTGGGGGTGCATATCGTGCTTGATGAGCCGCCTAGACACCGACCACCGTAGGCCGACAGACAGTCACTCTACTCAACTACGATGCAATCTAACTCGGAATTAGCCCTGCATGCATCCTGGCCTCCGCCGGCAGAGACTAGACTCCTGCCACTCGCAGAAACTCGCACTTCTTCGCTTCGAGAATGATGGTGACCCAACCTACAACTACTACAGCACAGCGGCAAATAGTAGTAACGACGTATTTATCAAAGACGAATAGTCAGTCACACTAGTGATAGCTATGATAGCATCATCGGCAGTCATACGCAGAATAGTAAGCATACAATAATCATATTAGCCATCATAACCGTAGTAGTACTAGTAGTAGTTGTTGTAGTAGTAGTAGTTGTATTAATTTCAACGGCGATACTGGCCACCGCTAACCACTGTAGGGGTAACATCAGCGTGATTATCAACACGACAGCGGTAACGAGTAGAAGAGAGGACAAGGATTACAGCGAAAACAACAAGAGCAACAACAGCGCGGTAGCAGCAGCATCTGATGCAACGACAACAAGCCGGCGAGCCAAAGGCGAGCGCGAGCTTAGTGAGTTATTCAGCATATCGTCCGCCCTCGCGTCGCGTCGGCCGAAAACAGACGAGGTCGTCGTTGGGGGGCATGAGGGCAGCCTCGGCTAGGGATGAAGCGAGGCGGAGTCCGCGTGCCCTTGTTGTTGTGTGGGCCGGCCAGTCTCTGCACTTGCCTGGCCTGGTCAGGAGTTACCTACACCCCGTGAATCAGCTCAGCCCCATCCGCCGCCCACACGCCCACCCCGGCCCAGCCCTATTCCCTCACGCGGATCATTCCACTGATGGGCTACGCAGTTGTAGCCGACTGAAGGGTTGTCTATGGGACGGTCAATACGTCCGATGCGCTAGGTCTCATCAAGCTCTATCTGGCCATCGAGCTTCGTCGAGTGTCTGAGCAGCGTAAAATCGGCGTAAAAGTAGCACTAATAGTGATAACAGCAGCAGCAGCACCGAAGCCGAAGTACGCCAGTAGGACAGACCCGTCATTAACCATGACTACACCAACCGTATGGCTCTCATTCTCATGTCGATTTCGGCTTTTTCTTGCTCTTTGACTCTCTGGCTGTATCGCGGCACCTCGCTGTCGTCTATCCTCACAGATTCGAGTCTCTTAGAGTAGTATTCTCTCTCTCCCTCTCCTTTTTGGTTTTTCTTCTTCGTTCCTGTCTATACTTACTGGTCCTACGTGCCGATATATATATATATATATATATATATATGTATATATATATGTATTCAGGGTCCTCCATAACCGTATGTACTTATTTTAAGTTTTGGTAGAACTCGGCAAGAAAATATTTTTTTCCCAATGGAAGAAGGCGGCGTAAACGTGCTGTGTAGAAGTGAGGATGAAATTTATAGAGGTTGTTATTCTGTTTTTTTTTTTTGTACAGCATAGTTGTGCAAGATCTACTACTGGGAAAACCAGTCAACGTATGAAGGAGCAAGATTTTCCGCCGATCATACTCCGGCGTGTTCGGCGAAAAATTTGGCATAATCTGAATGACACCCGACCTAAGCTAGCAAAAGGCGAATAGCGATATTATGGAATATCATACAAAAATCGATATGTTGTTAGTTCTTACATTGTTGAAAAATATTTTCTTGCCGAGTCCTACCAAACAACAAAACATGTACCTAACGTTCTGATACACCCCTGCTGAAGCAGGCCAAAATGCTAGCAAGTATGTATGCCCTTACTTTCGATATGGCGGCCACTACATCACGCAGCACCATCACTTTGGTAGGAAAATCATGGGCATTCAATTTGCTATTGCCTAAGAATAGCCCTCCCTCTCTCTACATTTTTGACCGTAATGGCCAAATTTTACGTTTCTGAACGTGAAAGCTTCAACGTAATACATAATTCCGCTATTCGCCGTTCGCTTATTAACTGTTTCTCCCGCAACCGTAGATTTTGCACAACTTTGTAGAGGAAAAAAGGCAGAACAACAACTTTCATAAATTTCATCCTCACTTTTAAAGAAGACACTTTAAAGATGACAAAAAAATTTTCCTAATGGAAGGGGGGGACCCCCTTCCATTAGGAAAAATCTTTTTCTTACCGAGTTCTACCAAACCTTAAAATGAGTACATACGGTTATGAAAGGCCTTATATATATATATATATATATATAAGTAGCCAATGTATAAAGTAAACCTTTTATTTTTTTATTGCATGCTATGCAATTATGAAAGCGCTGGACCGTCTATGACACTCGCAAGTAATGCGGACTACGTTTACAGAAGAACGAGTGTTGGTGTTCTAAGTACCGTAAAAAACAACAGTCTCACAGCAGACAGGCGATGTGGACCACAAGGTATGGGCGCAAAGTAGCTTTCTTTGACATCGCTAAGTGGAATACGTACATTTAAACTATGATAATATATATATATTAATCATTTATTTACTTTGTATTTGTGTCATCACCATACATTAAGGTTTAAACGTGTTGCCTCGAATCAAGCAAGTTCTATTTATCTGCTCATTCCATGGCGCCGATCATAGAAGCGACATTGCCTCTACACACTGCGAGAGACCTAAGCTGTCTCAGATATTCTCCTTGGCGCAAGTCCCCCGTCGTTGCTTCAATTGTTCTGTCCAGAATCCCGATTGAATTATTTCGACGGCGACAGATACGGCTCTCATCATATAAATGCAACATATATATATATATATATATATATATTCATGTATATATATATATATATATATATAGATGTAGATATATTATATATATATATATTAGATATATAGATATATATATTATATAGATATATATATATATATTATATATATATCTATATATATATATATATATATATATATCTATACACATACATACATGCATACATATATATATATATACATACATACATGCATACATACATATATATATTTTAGTCGTACGCGCGGGCTAAATATCTTCTTAGACGACGCAACTCTTCATATAAGTCCGAGAGTCCTGGTAACGAAAGTCAAGGAAATGCTTTTAATGACAAGTTTTGAAATAAGGTGGTCACCATTGAAGTATTTATGTGTGTTTAAAACGTACTTAAAAGGTACAATTTTCTACCAAGTAGATATCTGCAGAATATGTTTTTGTGTGTATCGTAGCAGTCAACAAAACGTTTAGGAAGTGCAGGCTTTACGTTGCTTTCCCATTTGGGGCATTTGAAATCCTTTTAATTTAGAGGAGCACGTGCCTGCTGAAAGTATAGTAATGTGGAACATTGGTATTGGAATAGCAATACTAGAAAATATATTAACGATTGCGTTCAATTATGTTGTAAGAAAGTCCGTTTTTTTTAATTATGTCAAATATGACATATACGGCAAGCTAAGCAATGTATGTTAGGGCCATTTTAAGATTCTATGGAAAGAAGTTTGCCTTATTCTTCGGGAACAAGTACTATACCTTGAGCATTTATGAGGCATCATGTTGTTACAGGGTGGATCAGTACTTAAGTATGAACACTAAGGGGTTCGTTCAGCATTGCAAAGAGCCTAAAAGAGCGGTCGATGCAAAATGAAATGGTTCAATAAACTTTAGGACGAAGCTTAATTACGTGGAACGCAATAATCCCACCGCGAAGCTAGTAAACTTAAAGATAAGTTGGCGGTGCTGAAAACGGAGTGGAGCAAGGTCTTAAAGTTAAAGTATAGTGGATTACTGCCTACCATAAGAAAAACTAGTGCACAAATTGGAAACAATCACCTCCTTGGTCAAGAGGTATGTCTATAAATCTGGACAATTCTCCTTTATTCGCTAAAAATGCTTGTTCGTTTGATTGTTTCCTTTATTGTTTCTTTGTTTCGTGCTCCATTTGTCGGCCTATTTGTGGCCCCTCCGTCACGTGCGTCAAGAAAGTTGCTTACAAATTATACATTTAAATGTACATGTGCACAAATGTATATATATATATATATATTTTTTTTTTTCGTGGACTTCAAGGCGGCCTTTGATACGAACTCGCGAACGATCATCCTTGACAAACTGGCACAAAGTGGAGTCCCACTGAGCATGCTAGAGCTTCTAAGAAGCATCTTGCAAGAGGGACTGGTAATAATAGACGATGGGGTTGCTGAGCACGCGCCGATCACTCAGACCACCGGTGTTGCTCAGGGTGATAACCTGAGTCCTCTGTTGTTATCAATGTTGGTAGGCGATCTCCCGGCGGGAAATACATAGTCGGCATTCACAAGTGGTAACGCTTATTGGAAGGTACTTTTATTTCTTACAAATTGATTGGTTTTCTAATGATTTTTTCGTAACGATAGCGTTCCTAAGATTCAGAACAAGGGGAGCACACACTCCCTCTCTCCACTCTTTTCGCATATTATACTCTAGATAACATTATTTCATTATAAATATATAAATGCTTCACGGCGTTGCTGCTCGTCGACCTAGTTGCTCCTCTGCGCGCCGTAGTCGCTCTATCGCTCATGCCCGTGAGGAAGTCCTGCCCGCCCCCTGGCACGAAGGTCCGGGTCCATCCAGTCTCTCATAGTTCCGAGCACTGAGGTCGCGTTACCTCTTTGGATCTCCAGGGACAGTCGCTGGGAGAAGAAGGCGTGCGCTTTCTTGTTCATTGTCGCCTGCCGTAATGCGTCGCCAACCCGAGAGATCAATGTTACCGTGAGGGGCCCAGGGCCACCCATCGTCTCGAACGCGAATGGCGAAAAGTGGTGCGCCCGACTTAGGTCCGCATACTTTTTCATCTTTGAGGTCTCAGCTCGCGTAACGGCAGTCCCCGGGCGGGACGCCCCGGGACGACCGACAAGGGAAGGGGTCAGAGAGTCGGTCACCGTCGCATCCCATACCAGGGAACGACCCTTATAGAAGGGTATCAAAGTCATACCGTCGGGGCGCTTACCGTCGTCTCTTGAAAGCCCAGTTGGTTCCAGGACGCACGGAATCCCCGCCCTCCGCAGCGATCTTGCAAGCATTTCATTGAGGGCAGTGTGTATGCTTATGTATGCCGATGACTTAGTATTGTTCTCCCAAAGTCGCTTTCACTTGCAGCAGTCGCTTGTAACTCTACAGGGCTATGTAAACCAGAACAAATTGGAGATCAATGCGAGCAAGACAAAAGCGATGAAATTCCGACGGGGAGGAAGACTGGCCAAAAGCGATGAGCTCCGACTGAATTCAGAAATAGTCGAAATCGTTCCGTACTTTCCCTACCTGGGGGTCGTGTTTTCTTCACGTGGCACAAACTTCTCCAGGCATGTTGAAGAAAGAGTCCGAAAAGGCCTACAATCCTTTTACAGTGTCAAGGTCCCATGCAGACTGTCGATGGAGGTTGCTGTTAAGCTGTTTAACCTGAAGATTGCACCCACAGCATCTTACGGTGTTCAGGTGATCTGGTCGTGTCTCACGAGATCGAACCTAAGGGCGTTTGATCAACTCAAGGCCAGTTTTCTAAAGAAAGCGTTGAACGTCCACCGCACTAGCCTGAATAGGTTAGTGTACTTATTGGCATCGTCGCCGTTATTCGTTGATGACTTACAGAGGATGTACAACCTGCCGAAGACGACGGTTTTTAGAGAACACGTCTTAAAATGGGAGAATAAAATGGCCGAAATTGACCCGCTGTTTTATGAAACGAGAGCAATGACGTCGGATTTGTGGAGAGCCTGCAGTTATGAGAACCGGCATCTAATCAC
Source organism: Dermanyssus gallinae (assembly GCA_003439945.1). NCBI lineage: Eukaryota > Metazoa > Arthropoda > Arachnida > Mesostigmata > Dermanyssidae > Dermanyssus > Dermanyssus gallinae. The sequence continues at coordinate 678,663 of QVRM01002562.1, read as the reverse complement.
CAGATTTGCCGTCCACGGCTTCCATCTGAAGATCTGTGTGCGCGAGAAGTTTCACGAAATCTCGGCGGAGTGTATGTGTAAACTTTGTGGCTGCCCGTGTGATCTATATCACCTTCAGCGTTGTGAAAGAGCAATTCCGCTGTCTCAACTCTGGAAATGCGATGTCTATGATGTATATTCGTAAACCAATCATTAGTTAATAAAACTACTACTACTACTACTATATATATATATATATATATATATATATATATATATATAGACGGTTGCATAAGCGATTATATAACCATATAAATCATACAACAAAATATGTAATTTTTTTAAATGTGTAAACATCCGTTCGGATGGCGAACTCTTCTTACTCCATAAAGCCGAACCCTTCTCTCTTTCTGTTTACGAAGATATGAACGTTCATTTTAATAACTACCGACTGTGTATATATCTGTGCTATAATAGTGCTATAATCAAGAATATATCTGTGCTAGATACGTCGTACTTTGTACGGTAGCTCTTTAGCGCCGTTTCCAGTAGAATGGATTTTCCGTTTTGTCTTAAGCTGTTCACCCATACAGCTTGTGCGTCTGCGGAAACCGTCGCTTAGCGGTTTGCTCGTGTTTGGCCTTTATCCTTTTTACTATGTACCAGCTATGTATTTACTTTCCGCCACCTGTCTTGTCCGCTTGCCGCAGACATCTGAAACTCTAGGTCGCAGCGACATGCCGGACAGGCCCATTCATGCCGTCGTTACGTCATCGCACACTATGGAAGATAAGACAGATGGATTAGCTAACACTGCAACCTACCTGCTCCATTGACGACAGCTGGATCTCTGCAGGGATATAGGGCAGTCAGTCGCCTGTCCACTACATATACCCAGGAATCATGCCTAGGCGCTTAAGCAGCGGGTCTCGCGCAGCTTTTACAGTCACGGCGGTTGGAACAAACTGTCGCGCAGAACAACGCCGTTAGGGGTCGTTGCAGTGTCGAGCCCGGTGGCGTAGTGCATTGCGCCTAAACCTTGCGACCGGAGAACACACATAGGTGCGCGGGTTCGAGCCCCACCGTTGCCCCACATTTGTATTTAAGGGGGTCCGTCTATAAAGCATTGCGAAACGCAGTCCCGTGGACGTTAAATCTTGGGTAAGTATCAGCCCGAAAAGTATTATAGGGGTCGTTGCAGTGATAATGCCACAATAACGTCCCACTTTCCCTCGAATTAGATTTGCGGACATGACACAACGAGTGTAAAATGGCTTACGTTATGCTATTTTTGTACGCAAGGCCTTCCACAGGCAAATAGTTATCTGTGTACGCTGTTTGAACAGCTAGAAGCTAGAAATAAAAAAAACTATGTAGTACAAACTTTTACGTTTTTGCGTGCACGTAAGGCATTAGCAGGCAAGTTGGCGCAATACAAAAAATATATAGAGATGTCACTGCAGTAGTTATTGCAGGCATGTAATTCACACTGGTGAGTGTTCTCGACAGGCGGCCAATGGTGGTGGCTTTAGCTTGCTACGCGCAGAACAGAGAGTCCACCTCTACCACTCGTAGGGTGAGTTCGCCTCAGCGCTAATTAGGGGGCCGAGTTTGAATGCTAATCAGCTCGCCAGTGGCAGAGCAGGTTGTGAGGCTCCACCCCCTCATCGGCTAGACTATGCCGCTTAGTTCCCTTACATTCACTCGTCGTCCTGGAGCACTCTGAGCGCCCCCCCCCCACTGTTCACTGATCCCGGAAACCCCTCCCGAAGGCCCCACCTTTTGTAATTAGAGGAACGACCGACGCGCCACGGGCACTCGGCCGCTGCTGGGCGCACAACAGAGGTCCTAAAGCACCCAGCGCCCGCCTAGGCCAAACTGGCCCTAGCCGGTACGTTTACGTAGAGAAAGAAATGCCCGGACGCCGCCAGTGTTGGTGCACCCAAGACATCAGCCGCTCAACGGTCGTTAGGCGGTGGCAGTTAGTGCTCAAATGAGACTCCATCTGCCGTTGTGTGCCCCCCCCCCATGACCCCTTTCGTATTTTTCCGGCATTCCCAGGCCCCAGTACAATCGATATCTCTCCCTTTTGCATTACTAAGCTAACGCTTAGCTCGTACACTTTCACAGTCGGTGCCGGCAGGACGACCCTCCGTTTGCACACGCATACGCGAGGCCAAGGCTCACAACCCTTTCAGGGGTCTTGTTCTGGATATGCTCTCATAACAGTCGTTTCATATGCCCCCCCCCCTCTTCCTCAACGCTACATGCCTTCGTTCTCTGCCAGAGGAGTTTGTGACGTTGACACAGCTTGGTTTAGTTGGTACGATCTTTTCTGCCGTGGCACTCGCATCGTCACTGTGCAGAAGTAGCAGCAGAAACGGCAGCAGCAGTAGTAGTAGCGGTGGCAGTAGTCATCGTCGACCTACGAGTGGTGGTAGTCAGAGCCAGGCGCTGTGGCTCTGTTCCTCTTTGCACCGCCTCCACGATGGCGGACTACCGCCAGCATCACCACCACCACCACCACTCCTGCTACCACTGTTTCTGCTGTAAGGCCCGTGCCACCGTTGTGCCGACGCCGCCGCCGCCTTCTGCCCCGTCCGTCCCAAGGCGGCCCCCACCATCGGCGGCACTACCTCCCGCACCCCTCCTGCCCGTATCCCCCGGCTGCCCCTCCACCGAATCCCGCAAACGAAGCCGGCCGGCTGCCCCACCAAGTGGCATCAGACAGACAGACAGCCCGCCAGCCAGCGGACTGTATATAACTCCGTTTGCAATTAGTGTTTCTCTTCTCTTCCCTCACTTCTTTCCCATTCATTCGTCCGCTCCTGCGTCTAACCAACCCTAGTCGTCTCTCCCAGCCACCCCTTTGTTCATGCTTCTCATCTCACTCACACTCTTCTAGCCGTTTGCCTGTCCGCTTGTCTTGCGCCGCGCCGCGCCTCGTCTTTCTTCTTCTTCTTCTCGGCCGCTTCCACCACCGTCGGTGGCGCTGGAGAAGTGCGTATAAGGGGAACGTTGGGGACGTTGGGGAAGAGAGGGGGAATCTGCCTCCAATGGGCCCCCAAACGGCCTCCTCCCGCTGGTCGTCGACGTTGGCAACGGCGCCGGCGGCAGCAGCAGCACCAGCCCTGCTTCCCCCTGATGGGCTGAGGACGGGAAGGGAATGGGAACGCGACGGCTCGGCTCGTCTCTTCTCTCTCCCAACCCGGCCGGCCCCCAAACAGACCGACTCTGACGCACTTCGGCGGCGCCGCCGCCGTTGCCGCCATTACCGCCAGCGGCAGCCGTTCAAACGGTTCGTTGACCTCACCGTGCTCATTACCACGTTGCCGTTGGAACCTGCAGAGGAGGAGTTGCCTTCCGCAAGATTCACAGTTAATTAGCATTTGGGTGCTGCACATTACCGAGCAGATGTGTAGCGTTGACTGAAGAGAAGTGAATGATGTAGGCTTTAACATATTGGGTCGTGGTACACGCGGTACACGAGCTCAAGCTGCTCAAGTGTAGGCGGTTGGCCCCATGCCGCAACCTCGCTAAAGAACCTTTGGCCGTTACCCTTGTGGAGGAGTGTTAATTAGGCTTAATTTTTACAGACGGGGCGAGAGGGCCGTCGTGCGATTGGCTGACGGCAAACGCAGCGCCCTCTACCTTTTCCCGACCCCCTCTCGTGTACCCAGTCCGGCCCCTAACGAGTTCCCCGGCAACTGAAGCCCCCAGACGGCCCTGATTGGAATTAATTATCGGACCTCATCTAGGCCCGAGCGAGTGGGGTACGCCAGCTTTCTGTTCGGCTGAGCCCGGGCCCGATCGAGTTGGGTTGGTAACGATGCAGCTCAGCCTCGGCGTCGCCGTTGAAGCTTTTGCTGTAGTAGAACAACCTAGTTTGGGACTCGAGCGTTCCACTCAATGGGGAGATTGAGGGAAAACTCCTGCTGGCAGCCGTTTTCCATTGTACCGCCACCGTTTCTCTGTACTTGTCTACCTTGGCGAAAATGTACGCAGACACTTTCTTGTCTGCAACCGCCACTTTTAACTGTCCGAAACCGATAGACGGACGTTCACACTTTTTTGTGAACAGTCTTGCGGGTCGGTACAACTCTTTGGATTACGTATTTAACTCATATTTTTCAAAGTAGTGCTTTGGTTATTGTTGCATCTTTAGGCACTACTACTAGTTTTAGTTAACACTATTAAATATTTAACAACTAGTGCAGTAAAAAAGTAATAGGTGATCATAGATATATATATTTATATAAAATCAATACATATATATGCATATAATTTTTTTAAAGATTTTCCGTAAGGCAATTGCCCGTGTACGGTTTATGTCATGGCTAATTTTAATCCACTCTGGCATTTACCTTGTCTAAATTAGAAACCATGCAAACCAATTTAAGAGTGGCCGGTCTGGGTCTCGAACCCAGTCCTCCCGAATGCAAGGCAAAGGCTTTGCCACTAAGCCGTTTTGTTCAGTATATATATATATATATATATATATATATATATATATATATATATATATATATATATATACATATAGATTAGAATCAGAAAAAAAATATATATATATATATAAATTGTGCTGAAACTTTACTTATATATGCTAGTGAAGCCTTACTTGTAGCCAGGAGACGTCGCCGTGCAGGGAAATAAAATAATTCGCTCGCAGTGTGTGACTAGATATTATTACTTCCGTTATGCAAGAGCCCTGGGAGTAGAGGAGAGACAGACAACGCAAAGGAGCATCCGTTGGGAATTTTACGTATTTATATGAAATCTAGAATAAAATGTGGAACCTTCAAGATCATGATTCGACTTATGATAATTATAGTTGTAACCGGGTCGCAGTGTGGTTTTTGTCCTGGCTCCACGGCTGTATAGTTAACTGTTAACGATACGCACAATCTTGATTTTCTTTAGATTAAATGGAAGACATCTTCAATTTGAGGGTGAGGCTCACAATTAGTTTGCAATGGTTTTGCACTCCTTGTGAATGACCCACCAGAAGCCACGCCTTTTCTCTGCCAGATCACCTGGCGGCACCTTAGGTTAATAAGTCGCCTTGCCTTCATCGAACTCAGCTCGGCTTACGTTGCTCCTCTACCGCTTATATACGCGTCGCGCTATTTCGAACATCCTCTTTCTCGGCACCACGGACTCTATAATTCTAGCCACGAGATTCCTGTCTTCCTTGGATATTAGAACTTTAAGCGTTAAGGGGCGCTTTACCCGGCTCTCTGTCCGACAAAAGCCTCGCAATGTAATTATCTTTGCCCGCAGAGCAGTACACAGAGGTAACCTGGGCTTGCTATCTTTGCGAGGCAGATCTGGAAGTTTCCATGGCCAGTCTGCAGCGGTGTCAAGTTGTACGTTACTTCTCCGTATTATATTGTACCACGAATGAACGCCCGTACTGTCGAGTGTTACCGTTATTTTTGCTATTTTTGCCTGTGTTTTTTAGAACTGGATCTTTATACCATTCTTTTATCTGCCTCATCACGCCAGGGCGTGGTTTTAGTGTGCATCAAGATAAACTTTGTTTGCAATGTGTTTTTGGTAGGCTCGCGTCTGCGTTGCCAGCTTTTCCTGCATCTCGGCTAGAACCTCTAGTTGTTTTTGTTCAAAGCGCCGTCCGTTACTAGACAAGGCATGAGCAAAGGAGCATGAAGTTGGCAATGTTTTCCAGCAATATTTTTAACTTTCGTAGCTCTTCTAGTATTCTCATCAGCTTTGCGGGAGGATTAGTCATCTTAAGGGCTTTCATTATGGTACACATTTTATGAGGGTGTGTGGGGAGGATAGTGCTTTGATGCCGTTGTTTCTAACAGCTTTAAAGCCATCAAGGGATTGGAAAGCAACCTTAAAGACCGCAGGAGCAGAAAAAGATCTGCAGATGTTTAAAAGTGCATGAAGGTCCATAGCCAAGCTATGAGGACGTTAGCCCGTCGCGCAAGTCTGCCAGCATCTATCCTTATGTGGCTTTCATCGGCGTTCATTAGGGCTTATGCAGTGATGTCTACCCCAGGTCCGTTTATTAGAGCTGGCAAAAATGCATAACGCATGCCCATGTGAATCAGGGTTATGTGGGACTCTTCAAATCACTAACAACTTTACCTGCTACAATTGCCCTTGTTAAGGTTCGTCTTTTAACCGTTATTCAAGAGGAGAGCGTGCTCCTTTTAACTTTGTGTAAATAGAAAATTACGACACTCATTTAATATATATATATATATATATATATATATAATATATATATATATATATATATATATATATATATATATATATATATATATATATATATATATATATATATATATATATAATATAATATATATATATAACAAATAAAATACTAGGTCAACAATACTAGTCGCGTACGCTCCGGGTGAAACTTTTAGTACGTAGTGGGCAAAATTCCAGAGGATATAAAATTATTGAAACTATTCAGGCAAGGAAAATGTTCAGAAAAGTTGTCCGATGTTAGGTAAATACGAGTAATTTGTACGGACTAATCCGTGCAAATATATTAAAGTATTCCCGTAGACCCAAATAGGGTACGTTTCTTCTACGAACGGAGGGTGGAGTGCAGAAGAGAGCTTTTTCTGCTATGCGGTTCGATTATTGCGGTTACGGCTAGGCGCATAAAGACAACGAGTACTTCCAGGTGTGACGACATAAAGCGTTGAGTTGTACACTGTAGCCAGAGAAGTTCTGTAGGTCATCAGTTATATTGTAGCGTAGATGTGTAGGCGCGTCTTACACCAAAGGGCAATACTATGCAGCGGGTCGTTATTTACAAGTGGCATTTAATGTCGGTAGTTTTCTTCACCATTAACCATTGGCACGAAGCTGTGGTGGCGCTCGTTGACAACATGGCTGCCACATTTAATAATGAGGTCAATCCTAAAATGACGAGCTTTAGGCACACGGGAAGCAAAACTTGCCTAATGAAGAATCCAATAGGAATTAACATATAAGTAACTTTCTAATGAAAATACTGATTCGGGTTTAAAACAGAACACTACGCGTACATCAATACGCAGACATTGCTCGGAGGCACTGGCAAGTGATACTGCGCTTGGAAAACAAGTACAGATAGCACCCGTGAGCATGAAGTGGCAAAAAAGTATTACTGTTGCCTAGACATCAATGGCGATCAATTTAACATCATTGATTAATAATCGTTAACATCAATGATTGTACAAAACATACATTCTTACATTGTCTGAGGCTATAGAAAAGCGTCCATTGTATCAGCGGTTCTACCTGAATTCTTAGTTACTAAGGCACGTCATTTCTATGTCACATGCGTGGTTATAGCACCAGCTACACATCTTAAGATAGAGACTACGGATTTACTGTGTACTCTAGAGCCGGCTTAACGACTGGTGTCCTTTTGTAATCAAAAGCCATAATCAAATAAGACTTGTTACTCTGCTCACGTTCATAAGTGTTACATTTCAAAAACGTATCAGTGGTTAAATAATACACAACCTTGATATAGGTGTTACACCGTGCAGTTATTATTAATCTTCATTCATTTAGTACTTGTTGATGGTGTTTGGTTTGTAGCACCACGTCTATTCATTATAGCTGTTGTCAAGGTCCCAAGTTTGCTGTTGACTCGTGTTTTGTTACAGTTGCTGCTGATGCTGCTGATCTTGTCGTTATAGCCGTTTGTTTCGCAAGTCTAGTGATAGCTGCGATTGCGAAGGGCATCGACTCTACTAGAACCAAATGAACACGGAAATAAGCTTCCTGTTGAAAAATAAGCTTCCTGCTTTCTGCAATGTCTGCCAGCATCTATCCTTATGTGGCTTTCATCGGCGTTCATTGGGGCTTATGCAGTGATGTCTAGACCAGGTGCGTTTATTAGAGCTGACAAAAATGCATAACGCATGCCCATGTACATCAGGGTTATGTGGGACTCTTCAAACCACTAACAACTTTGCCTGCTACAATAGCCCTTGTTAAGCTTCGTCTATCTCTTAAACGTTATTCAGGGGGAGCGTGCTCCTTTTTACTTTGAGTAAATAGAAAATTACGACACTCATGCAATATATATATATATATATATGAAGACACTTGTTCAAAACATTAAAAATGATTAAATTAAGCTTCCTGTAAAATTGCGTGTTTTATGCCGCTTATCAAACTTGGCTGTATCGCAACTTAATTTGACCTGACACGGAGCACCTGCAATGCCGATCAAGCTCGACTGCTATCGGGCGCTGCAAAACATGACGGATTTAAGAGTCAGGCGGCCTTCTCTGTTCGTTGTTTTCTCCTTTAACATAGACGACCGAACTTCGGCAGAGAACCTTTGATGAATAAAGGCTCTTGGTCTTCTGAGCTTTTTCTGTTTGTCTCGCTGCCTGCTTTAGCCTTCACGGCTTCAGTTGTGAGTCAAATGCCAAATGAACGCTCGCAGGCGACAGACACAGCAGTCGCCTACCCATCGGGGCGGCTCTGTTTTTAGTTGCCACCTGTCCTCTTATGGTCGAACGCGCCCGTGCAGGCGTCCGCTAGGTCGGCAGATATGCCGACCTGATTGAGCTGGATCTAGCTGATCTGTCAGGCTCAGAGCTTGATGCTTGAGCTCTGTTGCTGTTACGAACTGGTGAACGACACTTCGATCGGTTGAGACTTAGGTTGGAATGGCGTGGCGCTGAGCTGGCGTGGCGTCACCCAAACCGTCAAGCGTTGTTACCAAGCGTGTTCGCCTGTTGCCTGGCGCCTGTTTCTCTCGATCGGCTGGCCATTGTGTGGCGCCGCGAACCGCACACAAGGCGTTCCTGCCGTTCCTTGCCCGTAAGCCGTAGTAGCATAGTCCCGTTTATCTTCAAATGGACGCTCTACCATGGCAGCAGTGTTCGTCGTTGTCGTCGCCGCCGTCGTAGAAGTAGTAGTAGCAGTGCTAATACAAAGTGAGTAGAAAAAGTTCATTCAATCCGATCCATCACACAAATCTGACCAGCGAGGCAACCAGCCAGCCAGCCAGTCAGTCAGCAACGATGACATAAACGCTTCAGTCTGTCTACAACGATAGATGCAGACACCAACCACACACACACGGCTACATTTCCGCGATATCGTGATGTCGATCGTGTAGTCTCAGTCTCCCAGGTGCGCATGGTTTCTCTCTCTCGTCCCTTCTTATATATATATATATATATATAAATATATATTTATGTCTGCGTGCAATAGTTTAATTTACGCATGTAGTGGTAGTAGTAACACGCGTCGTGGACTCGTATACACGCTATGGCAACATAGTGGCGAGAATGAGCAGGACCAACAGCGAGAAAGGCAATGCGAGAAATAAAGAGCGCAAAACAGAAAGAGGCAAGATCGGGAAAGCGAGGGGAGCGGGTAGACGAGACGTTAACAAGAGAAGCAAACGACGACGGCGACGACGACGAAAGACAGATAGAGTTCGCGAGTTGAGAAGAGTTGAGAAGCGATAGTTGAGGCCAGCCAGGGCCACGACCGGCGGCGGCGGCTGCCTAGGTTTTTCTAACGCCTTAATTCAACCCGGCCTTGTAGCGTTTGTAGTAACAGGGTTGGTGGATGTCGTAGCCAGTCGCGCCTCGAGTGATCCGAACACACTGACCTAGTCGGCGTTGCCTGTTGTTGAAGGATCATGGTGATGATGCTGAAACTAGTTGTGGTAGTGATCATGGTGATAGTGTTGATGATAATGATGATGATGATTATCAAGGTGATACGTGTAAGTTGGCGTGTGCCTCTGGCGGTGCGCACAATGCGGCATCTCTCTCTCTCTGCCTGTATAGCTATCTCTCTGTCCCTCTCTCTCTCTCTCTGTCTATCTTCCCTTTTCTCGTGATCGGTCTGGATTTCTCTCGAACCACTAAGGTGTTGTTCATCGGGTCCCTGCCTCCTGCTCCGCCTCGGTTTGTGCCTGTTCTGCGTTCTCGCGCGCCTGCCCATCGCCGACCGTTATAGAAGCGGGCAGAGTGTCCAACGAGCGAGCGAGCGACCGGGCGGCGACGAGGACTGACTGACTGTAGCCGGAGACATCACGGATTACAATCTGCGGATTAGGCCGCCGCCGACGCCGCTGAAGAAGACGACGGCGATGAAGGTCACAGCAAGGTTGTGGGGTGGCCACCGCCACTGCTGCTGCTACCCTCGCGCGCCTCCTCGCAGCCTGTCTCGACTCATCTTGTCGTCGTCGTCGTCGTCGACGACAACAACAACAACGACGACGATTACAACGATACCCTACGAGGTCTTCCTTCTTCACTTCTGCTGCTCGCGAGATGATACCGATAAGGTATAAGTAGCACTGTGACGATCGTGTCGCGCTCGAGGCCGGCGGCGCGACAACACCGGCGACGCCACGCTACCATTGCTGCAATGATGATTACTACTACTACTATGCCTACTGCAACTAGCGGCGGGCGGCGGGCGGCGGGCGACAGTGTGCCCACCTAGGAGCAGGCAAAGGGCGCGGGTGGGGAACTACCTGGGGGTTCAGCGGAAAGGGAAGGGGGAGGGAGCGGGGCGCGGGGGAGGGCTGAGAGGGGTCGGAATCCCTCGGGCAGCCCACGAGCTGGGCGCGTCCCACGGGAGCAATGTGTGATCACCCCTTTGCTCCTGCCGCTACTGCCTTCTTGCTTCGGCTGCCACTGTGGAGACTGCTGCTTCTGCTACTGCTGCTGCTGTTCAATGCAATACTACAGCTACCCTTTTGCGCGCACGCGAGGGCGCGCGCGCAATAGACACGAGAAGTGAGAGAAAGAAGAGAGGCACAATAAAGATACTGAAAGAGGCACTGGGGGGCGTTGTGGGGAAAAGCGCGGAGGGGGGAGGAACGTGGTAAGACGAACACGGTACATAGCTACGGAGTACGAGCAAAGCGAAATAGAGACAGAAAAACATCGAGACAGCGAGAGGTCGAGAAAAAGATAGCGAGAGCAAGAAAGCAATCTGCACTGAGTCTAACAGGCAAAGCAACTCTACGCTCTGGCTACGAAAAAATATAGCTAGCTACGAGGAGCGATCAGTCTGTGTCGTATTCTCCCCCCCCCCCGCGCTTCCCCAGCCCGCCGGATCATGCACGTTCTTCGCTACCATATTCAGACGAAGACCTCGACAGTATGTACAAGAGGGAGAGGAAGAGAGGGAGGGGGAGAGAGGTGAGGGGGGGACATAGTGCGAGAAGGAGAACAGACATCCCTTTCGAGTTTTTAAATATTTGTGGCGCGAGTCGATGTCGTTTCTTTTTTCCTCGTTCCCGTGCTTTTTGCCGGGATATGGCAGAGCCATCCATCCGGTATGCCGAAGTAGCATCGTCGTCAGCCAGACAAATACAGCAGGGGGGGGGGGGGGGGGTGGGTGCTCCATAGGGGATCTACATTACTACTACTACCTCCTCCAGCCGGGGGTGCCGGGGAATAGTGAGGAGTGACTGACTAACACTGCCATCGCTTTGTTGATCGGCCCGCCGGCCTCCCAGCCAGATAGCCAGCCAGTGGCCGCCACGTCGACGACAACAACGACGAAGATGATCCTCGTGTTGCTTGCTCTGAGTGCGGCGGCCACGCGAACGCGGCCGCCGAGGCGCGAGGCGAAGCGGCCCGACCAAATGCGGATAGAAGGAACCGCGACCAGCCCACGAGACTGAGAGAGAGAGAGAGAGAGCTGAAACAGAGGGAGTGGAGGGCGAGATCGTGTGTTTGTTTGAGATTTTTGTGTGCATGTTTGTTCATTTTGGGCGAGCCGGCGCGTTCGACCCTGTTGTTCTGTGTGTGTGTGTGTGTGTGTGTTTGTATTTTTTGTGTGGCCAGCTGAAAGTGATCGTTTGAAGCTGCGGCAGCGGCAGCAGCAGTACCCAACGAGTGCGTGAAAGAGTGTCCATTAATAACGCGCGCTCTTGACGAGCCACTACTACTACTACGACTACTCTCGATGTAATTGCAGATAGCAAATCTCTGCGTGTCAAACAGCTAACTGCGCGCTGCGTCAATTAGACGCGCCGGCTGTGGCGCGCGCCGATAGAGGACTGCAGAGAAGCATTCAGACAGCAGACAAAAAGCCGCCGTCGCTGACAAACTTCGGTCAAGTGCAATATAGTCATATGAGACGACTTCCAACCACTAGATATATATATATATATATATATATATATACATAATCATTATTTATTTATGTGTAGCAAAATATACATTTGTGAACATATATATATATATACAGAAATGCTAACTGTAGGCGTAGCATAAGTGTAGGCATCTTTAACAAATGTTTAGATATCGGTGGAAGACAGCAGTAGAGCAATAATAAATAACTTACCAACCACGTTTTGGTTGATGTACTCTCAGCGTATAGATATGCCACTCAACCAAGGTTAAGCTGTTTTTGTCATCCAAAGCCAATGCAGGTACACAGTCGTACATACTACTTATGGCGTCGACATATGCTTTAATAGGCGTCATTGATGGCAACATGAATCAACACTGTATTTCGCAACTGTTGTCGTTTTTTTTGGCGTTTAAAATGACATTCCTTGGGACGATTATTGAAACTTTAGAAGCCGATATCAAAATGAGCCCGTTCTGATTACTGCGCAGCTAAGGCTGAGTGATAGAGCAAGCTAACTAGAGCATATGCAATTGTACATTTTGCTATTTACCCAAAACAATGTGTATTTAAATATAAACACAAGTCTTCCATAATACAATTACAATTGCTACGTCGGCCTGTTGGGGGGGGATACATGTCGTCAGTTTCTTACCTTGGCCTCATAGCCAAAGTGTGTATGTATAGTAATTAGCTCGATCGCGCCTAATAATGTAAAGGGAAGCTATACAAATATTGGTTAGTAGTTTGCCCGAGGAAATGGTCCAGCTTAACTAGACCTGGCCTTGTTGCTGGGATCCCTATCTTGGCATCAAAGAGATGAAGCTTGCGGAGAGGACCGCTGAGGCGACGGCATGACTCGTAACCGGAGCGTTGGCCCCGACGTCACTAATCCGGGCAAAGTGACCTAAGTAGGGAATTGTTTCGCCTGCTGGCCTAACATTGGCGTCTTACGTGGTGAGCCACAATTAAGCGGATTGTGAACAATTAAAGTGACACCACGGTCGTGACACCTTTGGTAAGCTGGGGCAGCACGCAAGTCAACGAAAGCGATGAGGGAGCTAGCTCAATTCGTCCCAATAGGTCGGTGGAAGTTAACCTTGCGAGTTTAGCCGCTTGTTCTTCTTCTGGTTCCTATGGATTATAAAGTGACTATCACGTTGGTGTTGATATCATTCGGATGGCTACAAATTGTGCCTTCGTCCAAACGAAATTTAGTCAGCGCCGCGGTACAAAAGGCTGCCATTTGCCCACAGAGTGCGAGCGAGTATACGAACACGATACACAGTAATACAGCATCTCTTCTGGCCCTTTGGTAGACTCTGGCCAACAAGTGTCACGTGATGCGACTCGTGTTTAATGTAAAAAAATGATATAAATACTTACGTATTTTATTGCTTAAAAACGTTACAAAGTAAGTAAGAGTTGGCCAGTGCCGCTTGACGCGCGATTCGATTGCAGCATTCTAACTACTTGGATAAGATAACCCATAAGCTTTACGTACAATGGGCGAGCGCCTTCGGCTATGACCACCAGGGTTTGGTTTCGTAAAATCACCAAAACTCATCTGCCGACTTATTCGCATTTGTCATGAAGCCATCCAGCTAAGATAATGTGGAAACGGAAGATGCTTTGATTTTAAAAGCAAAAATGATATTGTACAATAATCATAACCATCCTTACTATCGTCGTCATCACTATCATAATGAAAAGAGATTTACGCACGTTACTAATACTTAGACATCCATGCACCCCGTTGTTAAATTTTCCTTTTCTTAGACATGACCGATTGTAGTTGCTCATTCATTCACCTAATCTAAACAAGAAACCATACTAGAAATCAATCTAAACGTGGTTGGTACCGCGTTATCGCCCGCGACCATCCAAATTCTAAGTAATGGCCGTACAACTGAACTAGTTTCTTCATTTCATTGTCTCTTCGTAAAAAGCGTTTGCTAAGCCGCTAATGTGTTATCCAAAAACGGACGCTAAAATAAACTCAGAATGAGACTCTATTGCTTGATTAATTTATGTTATAAACTGCTTGTTGGGTCTATCTTTGTACGATATTAGACATACAGATATTTGCATCTATAATACATGAGCAACAACCTTATTTGAATTAAAATTGGACACTGACGCAGCAAATTAAATTAAATCGGACGCTGACGCTAGCTTCAAGTTGATCAGCTATGGTTGCGTAGCGAGCCGTCATGCCGCTTTTCTAATTCAAATATGTTTTTAGTTTTCGCTCTACTTCGATATTACCGAACGGAATGACTACAGATGCAGATGACATAATAGGAAGGCCACCGCATTTTTACTTAAACAATACTTGCTTTCTAAAACTTCTAAACTAAGGTTTGGTCTAAAGGCGTTCTACTAAACTAAGGTTTGGTCTAAAGGCGTTTTACCAGGGGGATGTTTGGTTTTTTAATATTGTTCTCCGCTAGAAAGTATGCTCCTGAGTGTACTCATACTTAGTCCTTCTTCTCTAAAGGGGTTTTGCTTTCAAGAGGAGCAACGTGTATGCACGCTTAGTTTTTCTTCTTGAAGACGAAGCCTTGTGACTCTGATAACCTGACTCATGGTGATCTTCACCATACAAATGATTATTCTTAAACCTGATTTATATATATGCAAAATAAAACTAGGCTAAAATATACACGATCAATAGGAATAATGCAAAAAATACCACGTAGGGTATAACGAAGCGATCGCCCTTTAAATGGCTCCTATTCCGTTCTTCCTTCAATAATTCCGCCGACCGTCCAACTGCCGCTGCTACCGAAACCCGCACAGTTAGGTTGAACAGTTAGCTAACAGCGCGCGTTCGTGCCAAACTTATCATCTGCTCTACTGGCGGAATTAAAAACGCCAACGTTGGCAGGATTCGTCTGTGCTGCTGCTGCTTCTGAGCAAGGTAAAAATTGGCAAAGAAATTAAGGGTGTGTCACTCAGAGCTGTCCAGCTACGGCGGCAGCAGCAGCAGTGGGTCTGGGGCGCACCCATACTTCGGGATACGTTCGCCTGCTGCTGCTGCTGCCGCAGGGATCTTGAACAAACCTCCCCTTCTCTCATTTCTCCCTTGACCCATCTCCCCCTTTTGCCTATCACCCCGCCCTCTACAAGACCCCTCAGTGATCGCAAACACCTCACATTACCCTAACAGGACGTCCGCGGGCGCGGTTGGGAATACCGAGAGAGCCCCTGTGTCGTTGTCGTCGTCCTCTGCAGCAATGTTCTGCAATGTTTGCTTCTCCCCGTATTTCTCTTAATGCCGTTTTTATCTCCCCCTTGTCCCTCTGTCTCCTTCCCTATGCCTGTCCCCTCATTCTTGCCCATCGTGTCTTTTCCATATTTTCTATTTCTCCCTGCCTAACTGCTTGATCTTGCAGCCTCCGCCGCCTCCGCTTGGGAGCAAAATAGGCTTCAGCTCGGCCGGGAGGGAGAGGGGGGGGCGACGATGAGAACAACGGCGACTACGACGCGGCAGGCGAGAGAGGTGCTCGTAATAGGTATAAGCTCGTAGAGAGGGATGGCAGTCGACGGCCTGGTTGGTGCACTTGTGAACAAATTCTCTACTCATCATTATCATGATCATCATCGTCATCGTCACCATCGCCGCCATTATCATCATCATCATCATCATGGCCATCACGATCATTGTCACGACCATACAAGCCTCTCGAGCCAGACAACCAGACAGACGGACGCCTGAGTCGTAGGGGGTTGTAGAACCGGCCAGGTCAGCGGTCCAGCTTGATGTAGTGCTCAAAGCGAAAGAAGAAGGGAAACAAGCAGATCGAAAAGAAGCATGATGATGATGACAATGATGTCGACAGCGGTGGTGTGATGGAGTGATGGCCATGATGATGATGATGATGATATGGAGGAGACATTTTTGATTCTCTATGTTTCTCACTCTCATTCTAGTTTGCCAGTTTGATTAATCGAGCCTCACCACCACCACCGCGTTGATAGCAATGGCAATGGCTGGCGGAAGCGGAGCGACCTGTGTAGTCATCATACCCCATTCACCTTCTTCTTTCACCCCCCTCTCTCTCTCGCTCTCTCTTTCTCTCTCGTTTTTCTTTCTTCGCTTGCCATTCGACTGAACGGCGGCGGCGTTGATGAGCGTTAAAGCAAATGTTGTCTTCGGGGGTTCAGCTAGTCGAGTCGAGCCAGTTCGCACTCCATTGTGTCATAGCGACTGCAGCCTCTGCTGAAGCTGCTTCTGTTGCTCCTGCTGGTGCTGCTCCTGCTGGTGCGACAAACAACGCTTACGTACGACACGGCGATTTCGTCGTCACACGTCGATCCACCCACCCGGTGGTTCGGAATCCCGTACTCAGTCAGTCGCGCCACTCCTTTGCCGCCGCTGGTGCGACACACCGACTCCTTCCGGGTTGGTCTAACAGCAAAGTAACACCGCAAAGGTGAGGTCTCAGGTTCTCCCTCACTACACCCTGCACGATGTGCGGTAGGAGGTCGCTACAACGTTTACGGGTACTTCCAATACTTTTATTTTTTCGGGCTGACCCTCAGCCAAGATTTAACGTCCACGGAACTGCTTTTGCAATGCTTCGCGAGACAGAGCCCATAAACACAAATGTGCAACGGTGGGGCTTGAACCCGTGCTGCACTTATCTAGTGTCTCCTCCGATCTCAAGGCGCACGCGAATGCACCACGCAACCGGGCTCGACGGGTACTGCTACTATCAATAATAGTTGTTTTCCTGTTGTGAACGTATGTTCTTCCTTCGTTTTATGACTCTAGGCAATACCAGCGCTCTTTTGCTTCGAGTTTCAGAATTACATTGCTGTGGGCTAGAAAGTCAGACTGCGAAGGATCTTAGTATGCTACAAAAGCTGCGCAGATTTTACTTAGCCAGCATTAGCCATTACTAGGTAAGTGACGTTCAACTTCACATGCTGCCTATACACTCTGCCTATACACACTGAAGCCATCATGTGGCGCAACACGACGGATAGCCCTAAGTCACGAACAAGGTTAAAGCACCTCAATTAGCCGAGCCTCCAATATCACCAGCTTAAAAGGATCGTTTGAGTCAAGGTCACAGCAATCTGGCAATCTGTGGCCAATTGAGGTCGCTATGTCGTGGCCTAATCCTTAAGGCCGTAATCAAGCTGCATTACATCTGATCTAATGGTGGCGCTTCCAGGTGGATGAGTTCCGACCCTTATTACCCCTTCCCAATGAACCATACATCCATACATACGAACCATACATATAATTTATGTATATATATATATATATATATATATATCTTAGTTTTTAATAAATCGATTTACGACGAGTCGCTGACAAATACTGAACCACTACTATATTGGAATAAGATTATTGTTTGTATTACAGGTTTAGGGTATACCCTAGATAAAGTGACAGTCTAGTGAAACGATACTCAAACTCACACATATGTAGTCAAAATGTCGTACTGTATAGCTGTGTGTACATATACACATATCTGTGTGCATGTGTTTAGATCTGTATTTCAGCTCATCTCTCAATGTAGATGTAAATGCGTTTGTATCTTATGGGGCTGCAAAGGGTCAACCATAAGTATCACTAAAGGCTCATAAGCATATTCCGATTGTCTAAGTAGTCATAAAAAATATAAATGGTAAGAAAAACTGGTCGCACGTCATGTTATGTTTGGTCAATGTGTGCAAATACAATTCGATTATTTGTCAACGCTAGCGTTATATATATATATATATATATATATATGTATATATATATATATATATATATATATATATATATATATGTATATATATATATATATATATATATATATATATACATATATATACATATATAGTATATATATAGTTAATCAATCAACTCTAAGCGTAACGAATCTTGAGCAAAGTGAAGATGTCAACGCTTGTAGCGATCGACAGGTGTACAAGGGTGGTGGTGGTGTTGTTGTTGTTGACGTTGTTGTCGTCGTCGCCATGTTCGTAGTAGTAAGTAGGAATAGTGGTCGCAGCCACGAAGCCTCGCCTTACCGAGGTCGTCGTCGTCATCATGCTCATGCAAGCACCATGCGGTCCGGGTTCGAAGGTTCGAAGTGCCTGGCTCTGTGTGTGTGTGTGTGTGTGCTCTCTTGGGTGTGTGTTTTGAGTGTCTGCATATCTGTTTGTATGTACATCTGTATGTACGAATGTGTGCGACATTTGTGTGTGTACTCGGGATGTTTGGTGTGCGGGGTGCGCGTTCGTTCATTCTTCTCATTTGCTCTCGTCGTCAACGCAGTTACAACTTTAAAGCAGCGATTTTTTCAATTCGACCACGCTTGTCATCTCAGCGCTAGATGAATACAAAGGACACGCGCAGAGAGAGATAGAGAGATAGTGAGAGACGGGAGGGGGGGAGAGAGAGAGGGGAGGGGGAGCCAGAGGATTGTCCCGGGTCTGCCGCCTGGCGACTCCTCGTGCGTCTGGCACTTTTAGTTCGTCCCCCCGGCGGCGGTGCGCTGGGCGACAGGCTTTGTCTGCAGAGCTTCGTAGCTGTTGCTGGTGACGGCAGCAAGCGTGTTCGTCGCGCCAGTGAAGACAAGTTATGATTTCAATGCCAACGCTGGCCTATCGCGATCATGACAAGGACTGCTTACTACGACTACTAACTAAGATTGCTACTACGACTGCTTCTGCTGCTGCTGTTGCTGTCGTTGCTGCTGCTGCTGTTGCTACAACGACAGCTAGAACGTTGCTACCAACGATGACGATAGAGAACAGCATCGACTAGATCTGAATGCGAATTGCACACGCCTGTTAGCTGGAAACTGTCTGGCTGTGTCTCTAAGTCGACGGCCAGAGCAGTACAACGGACCCAATCAAAGTGAGCTCGAGAATATCTATATATATATATATATATACAGAAGAAAAACACGAAGAGGAAAAAGAAAAAAGACAAAGAAGCGCACCCCTCCAAAGACCCCCGTGATGAGAGGCTAAGCAAGTCATTGTTGCGGCTGCTGTGGGGCCAACGATGCAGCGATGGCAACAACACCGGCGACAATGACAACAACCATTATTACCACCATGATCTACTACTAGTCTGACGACCACGTTACCTCTTCACTTCCGCTCATTCCGCAAAGAAGAGGAGGCAGGAGACAGACTATACGACAGGAGACTGACTATACGACTGTACGGCGGCCGGCACTAGGTATCGTTCTCGGCCCCCAGCCGCCGTTGAGCTTCAGCTTCGTAGACATCGCGCGAGAACACATGCAGGCAGGTGAGGGAGGGAAGGAGAGATAGAGAGGGGGAAAGGGGAAAGAAGGGGCGGGGGAGGGGGGACCAGCCAACCATCTCTCAAATGTTTCTCGACTGGTCGTGCTTTGCTCTACCGAAGTTGTAGTTGTTGTAGTGACAGCCAGTCGGCGGCGGCGGCGGTGGCATACATTTGCACACGTACATATAGGGACACATATAGAAGGGATATAAGAACATAGACCAAGAGGCAGACAAACAGTCAGACACGCAGAGAGAGAAGGGAGAGAGAGAGAGAGAAAGAGGGCGACAGGCAGATGAATACTACAGTAATCTGCGAGTATTTTACAATTGTAGCTGAGTTAAGAAGAACGGTTTTTTGTTGAGTTGGTGCGGCTCAAAGTGTGCGAGGCCACACGACGCGGTGCAAGGGGTGCATCATCATGATGATGGTGATGATGATGATGATGAGGAGAGTCAGAGAGCCAAACAACGAGGGTACGAGCCGAATACAGAGGCAAACACACATATGACAGTGAGCGAACAGAGGAGACAGACGGAGTGTGTAGGCGAGAGACTCAAAGCGGGAGACTAGTTCGGGTTAGTCCCAATGCGCCTGTTTTGCTTTTAGTTCATCTCATTCTAGTTCTAGGCTCGTGTTCAATTTAATCCACACCAACGAAACGGAATCGATAGCTTGGAGAGCTTTGGTACATGCAGCTATGCGCAGCGATAGTATAGAGAAAGAGAGAGAGCGAGTGGAGGACACAAACCGAGCGAAACAGTAGAAAAAAAGATGTGGTCAGCGTCAAGATGTGAAAGCTCAACCGGCAGTATCGGTGACCGTAGTGGCACGTGAACGAGTAAGCCAGCAGTCTCCCCAGGCGAAAGAGACAGATTCCAAGATCACCGAATCGATAAAGAAAAGATGAGAAATCTGCAAGGTGGCTGACAAGACCACCGACAGTACAAGTTGAAACAAACAAGGCAACTTGTCTAAAAACATTTTATAAATAACGCGATATATATATATATATATATATATATATATATATATATATATATATATATATATATATATATATATATATATATCCGTGTTGCTGTGATTATTTAGCAGCGTCTTCTGCAATATTGTTTCCCCCGCAAACGTCCTTAGCTCCAGATACAACAACAACACGGACTCAGGTGTCCACTGTGCGCGATTTAGGTTTTGCTTATTGCCGCGTACGTATGTAGACGATTTGAATAAAACAATCGATTCAGCTATAATGTATCTACGCAACAAACCCTTGCGCACGAGAAGGACAACAACGTTGTGCACAGAATGAAAAATCGTCAACTAACTGGGCTATGACGGCGGACCCCGTGCATAACGCCGGACACATAGGGTTGTATTTGGCTGTCCAGCCCACGCAGACAGAAGGGCAAATAGAGTGCCGATGCGGTTCCTCTGCACGATGAATGCACTCTTGTACACTCATATTGATTTTTTGCTGCTGCTACTATTACTACTACTTTTTTCTTTTTATTTATATTAAGGTTTTATTAATATAACCATTTGCAGCGGTACACTTTCACTTTACATCACTACTACTACTACTAATTGTTGTTGCTATTGCAAATGCTCTTCTGGTTTCTTGGTACTATGGTATTCCTGCCAGCCAGACCAGTTCCAATCACAACGTCAGGCTTTCGTTTCTTAGCAAAACCTACAGATGTGAGGCACTATGTGACACTGTTCTCTCTTTACTTGTAGTGTTCCCTTATGATGTGCTTAAACACAAGCAAGCGTGTTTAAGCCCAAAACACAAACCACGCCAAGTCACTATCTCCGCTTTTACTACTACCACCGACTGGATTGTCAGTCAAGACGAAAATAAGGTCAAAAACACTTTAATTTACATTCTTGGTTTCCACTTTGGTATGTTAGTTAATAGTGCAAACTAACGCACAACTAAAACTATTAAAAAGCGTATGCTAAAAAGCTTGAAAAGTTGAAGGCGAAGTTGCTACTGTCAAAGCGTCAGCTGCCGTCGCGAAGTTGTTGGCTAGCAATTAATGTAAATAATTGATATATTAGTAATTGTGATACCTGTGTATATATATATATATATATATATATATATATATATATATATATATATATATATATATATATATATATATATACACAAAGTACCAGTAGTGACGTTTGTTAGTGCCAACAGCCTCGCCCTGTAGTCACTTATCGACCATCGAAGAATATAGGCACTCAGTACAAACAGCAAAACGAATGCAAACTACAACAATTAAAACAGCATACTTCATAGTCAAGTTATTAATTACAGCAGTAATTAGCAGGAAAACACTGGACGCTATTAGCAAGTGAACAGTTTCCCCAAGGACCTGGCAAAGCGCATTAAATACCTTACAAAAGATCGGCTGGAGAGTCATTTTTGATATATTGTATAAAACAAGTATATATATATATATATATATATATATATATATATATATATATATATATATATATATATATATATATATATATATATATATATATAGGGTTTATTATTTCCAATATGTATATGTATTGCAATTACTAATTTATTAATTATAAAACATCTACAATGTTGGTCATACTATTATTAATCGAGTATCGGTGATCACTCAGCATCATCTTGGCGTTGCTTCTCAGTAGTTCCAATAACCCCTCTGTCGGGTGATAATAATGATAATAATAATAATAATAATAATAATAATAATAATAATAATAATAATAATAATAATAATAATAATAATAATAATAATAATAATAACAACAACAACAACAACAACAATGTGCTAACGACAAATAGATAGTATAAGATGTTATAGGGTCCTGCACAGTGGCTCTCTCTTATCTACGCCACAGTTCACTAGAGCCGGGATGGGTTGCCGAGCGCGCAGAAAACGTGAGAAAACTCGGGTACCAGAAACTGGAGACGAGATACAACGTAGTGCCAATATCTATGGTAACAGTCCGGTAAGCAAGGCAACTGAGGTACTCATCAGTGAGCTTGGCAGAAGGATTACAGATTTTACAGGCAATCGGCGCAAAGACGAGTTTTACCGGCAACTGTTGTCGCTCGCAGTGTGCCGAGGAACCGTCGCTTGTATTGTCGGTTCCACGGAATAAGCATTAGGAGTACACGTTCACACCTCACAAATGTGACGCCTAATCAAATAGTAATAACGCGCAGCGGTGGCAGCATGAATGACGCTAACGACGTACTAGAATTGACTGTTGTCGCAAAAGCAGCCGCCAACAATCACAATAATTACGATTTTCAACCAACATGAAACATAGAAGTTAGAACATGCATATTAAAAAGCAGACACACTATGCTAATAATAATGATAATATCACGATAGCACAATCACTACCATCTAATGACAACAAAAACAATAACTGCGATTACTACAATGGCTGTAGTGCTTTATCGAATGAAGACAGTATAGTAAAAACAGCAACAACACTCGTGATGATACTAAAGGTTCTACAGAACGAATAGCTCTGAGTGCAAGAACTGCTACTAGGCGATAATAAGTCCAAGACACACTAAATTCTCAACTGGCAACAAGTTGATTGTAATAATTATATATTTCAGATACACCATGACGCAGTCAGCATGTCTGTATTCGCGCTTGGCAAACGCCACCTTATAAAGACTGTATGCAATGAGAAGAACGATGGCCGTGTGACTATATATATATATATATATATATAAGTATATATACTTGTGTGTGTTGTTAGACGTGTGTGCCAAAGCCTACTCAGCAATCATTTTTGTTCTCGGCCTCGTGTCTAGCAGCAATTAGCGTCAAGGCGATGGCATCGCGTTTAAGTACAACACTTTAATAGTAATAGTAGTAGTAGAACTAGTTGTTGTTGTTGTTGTACTACTGCTACTATTAATGATTTTGGGAACAATTATTACAATTATCGTAATTACGTCTACGCCGAATGCGTGTGTTGTATTCTCGTAGTTCTTGTCACGGACGTGACACTCTCTTGAGGGGAGATGGGTCACGACATTTGATGAAGCCAAGTAAGAAGGCAACCCAGTCGAATGTTTTGTATGTTGTCGTTACTCAGACTGATTGATATCACTGACATGGCGCTGTGGTTGCAGCGTATCGACTTACAAGACTAACCAAGAAACACTCAACTAACCTCAACCACTTGGTGGACCGGATTTTAAGCACTTCAGGTGCTTACCAATGTTTTGACTTTCTCTTCATATTTTGTTATAGCCAATCAATGTCATTATGTCGATTTAAATCAACGCATCGTCGGTAATTGGGACTACTACTACTACTATTAACATGACTAACCACAGTACTACGATTTGATGAGGCCAGTCAGTACTAGGGATTCACTGCTGTATTCGGAAGTACAGTTTTATGTTTAGGAAACTTACACACGGCCTTTATGTTTATATTGTATGAGGGTGGATTGGCAAGCTCTAGTACTTTGAACTAAAAAAAAAAAGAAACCACCAAGGTGTTCCGGCTTGCTTTGCTTGGAAGGGCAATTCACTAACAACAGGCTACATAGGCCAAATTGCACGCCCATCTGTAGCGGGTTTTATTTTTTGATTGTGCTTTAAGGGAGTGAAAAAACGAGATTTGGCAATTTGTAAAGAGTCGAAAATGAAGAACCAACGAATTTGCACCAGTTACTGTGTTAAAACCAAATAATATAATATAACGTGGTGGAAATGTTACTAACTGCTCATGCTAATCAAGCAGTGTTTAGAAAATTGTGTACATGTGGTACCGTCGATTGCGCGACCGACGTGAAGACAGCTAAGACGACCTCCATTCGGAAAGGCCTTCAAGATCAATATCAGAAGAAAAGTTAAAAACGTTTGTGATATTATACTCAACGATCGTCGGGGACTTGTATATGTGTCAAAAGACTGACACCGATACTCGTTCCAGAAATGTTAAAGTTTCAGCAAATAAATGCCCGTCGTCGGGAAATGTTCGAATTTTAAAGCGGTAGCAGATCCGGGGTTGTTTCTGAGAGTGCTTACAATAGACGAGTCATGGGTGTATAATTTCGACGTCGAGATTAAAGCCCAATCATCTCAGTGGTGTTTCCAAGGAGACAGTCGATCGATGAAATTTGGACAGAGCAGATCCAACACAAAGATTCATTTGACTGTTTTTTGTACTACAAGCAAATCGATCGGGGGACGATCTATGCTGCCTGGTTTTATGGTCAATAAGAAAAATTCGGGCAAACATTTTAGAAAATTGCGCTAGCACGTCCGATGCAACATCCCTAGACGTTGGGCAAGTAACTCCTGGATTCAATTCAATTCAAATGCACCTTTATTTTGTCAAAGGGGGGTTTTTCCATTATGGCAACGCACTGGCGCACATATCTTTACTGATTTCGGATAATGTGCTCGGATCCCGCTTCGTGTAACATTGTCTTAGAGAGATAAAAATAAACTGAAGAGGCAGCGTTTCGAGACTATAAAAAATATATGAAAAAAAGTAGCAGGAGCTGCTTAACTCCCTTTCCAAAAGACACATTTAAAAACGTTTCAAAGAGTGGGAAAGAAGGTGGCATAAGTACTCTGAAGCAGGCGGGAGCTATTTTGAAGACAACAAAAACACTTTGGAAGATTGAATAAATATGATTTTTACTTTTACAAACAATGTATCCGAATTTTTGAGCCGCTCTCGTATATACACATATACACACCATCTATTATGCAGGCGCATATACATATATGCATAGTTAGATGCCATTGTTGACACTTTCATAGTGCAGAATTAACTTTGTTCCGCTAGATGTGTAATAGTTGGTTTTCACACTTGGCGCGCTCTTTCTGTAAAGAGGCGTTTAGGAACGGCCGGGTCAGGTGATCCATTAGAGGTGCGTCTTCAAGCTGCGGTAACAGCGGAGGCCGACTCTCGATGGGCCGCATCACTCAGTCACTCACTCAGACGAACCACCACTATCACCGCCAATGGCTGCCACAAACAACTGCAGCTACTAACGGTTCTACCACGACCGTTGTTGTTGTTGCTGTTGTTGTTGTTGTTGTTGCTGTTGTTGTTGTTGTTGCTGTTGATGTTCTTGTTGCTGCTGTTGCTGTTGTTGTTGTTGTTGTTGTTGTTGTCGTTGTTGTTGTTGTTGTTATTATTGTTGTTGTTGTTGTTGTTGTTGTTGTTGTTGTTGTTGTTGCTGTTGCTGCTGCTGTTGTTGTTGTTGATCGCAACTGGCCCGGCGGCTGTAGACAACCTTTTTTTTTATAGTAATATACCTATTCGTACCTAAATATTGTCGCTGATTAGCGTATAACTACAGGTTGAAAACAGCTGCCTCTACATGCAGTGTAAAACGCAGGCAATAACAGTAAACAGAAGACAGTTGTTGTTGCTGTTGTTGCACATATTGTTGTTGTTGTTGTTGTTTTCTTTATGTTAGTGTTGTTACTTTTGTGGCTGTTGATGTGGTCACTGTCGTTTGTTGCCGGTATTTGTGTTGCTGTTATTGCGGTTGTTGTTGTTGATGTTGACGTTGCTGTTGTCGTCGTCGTCGTCGTTGTTGTTGTTGTTGTGGCTGTCGTGTCTGTCTCCGCCAGCCAAGCGTGTTGCTAAGTTGGCCGAGTAAACGTAATTACATGTTTGACTTGTGGCTACTTGCCACCACAACAACCCTCTCGTCATCATCGAGCTGTCGTCCTGTTTGTTGGGCATTAAGAAGAAGGAGGAGCAGCAGCAGCAGCTGAAGCCCGTCACACACAGGTAGATAGGAAGTGATGGCGCTAATAGAAACGCAGTGAGAGAGCAAACGAGCGAAATATGACGATAAAGTGCTCTGACGACGATTATGAACGGACTGGTGATGAGACGGACCAACTTATTGCTGACCCTCAGTCTTGCGGCTTGGCCGGACTTGGTGTCGTCGTTCATATTGTTGTTGTTGTAACTGCTGTTGTTGTTGTTGTTGTTGTTGGTGCTGCTGCTGTTGTTGTTGTTGGTGCTGTTGTTGTTGGTGGTGTTGTTGTTGTTGTTGTTGTTGTTGTTGTTGTTGTTGTTGTTGGTGTTATTGTTGTTGTTGTTGTTGGTGTTGTTGGTGTTGTTGTTGTTGGCGTTGGTGTTGTTGTTATTTTTTGTCTGTTGTTGTTACTGCTGTTGCTGCTGTCCTTGTTGTTGTTGTTGGTGTTGTTGTTATTTTTTGTCTGTTGTTGTTACTGCTGTTGCTGCTGTCCTTGTTGTTGATGTTGTTGTTGTTCCTGTTGTTGCTGCTATTGCTGTTGATGTTACTGTTGTGATTGCAATCATCACTATACACCCCGGTATTACTAGCACCATCAACATGACTGTTGCTCTCAACAATGCGCTCACCATTAATCTCGCCATTACCATCAATGTTACCAGCATCACCGTTATCGTCATCGAGTTTGCGTTCACCGTCGCCACTGAAAACGCCATCGCCACTGTTGTCACCAACAGCATTGCCCTTTGCCCTCACTTACGTTACCACCGGCAACCTAATCAACATTTCCACCATACAACACCGAAATTCCCCTGTTCCCGTATCGCTACGTATGCATATGCGCATACCGTCCAAAGGTTTCATCTGAACCGATTATGATCGCGGTTCGGCCAACGTCGGAGCAGTTTCGCTGGCCTTCCTGTTTTGGCCTGCTTTCCAGATGTCAACGTGTACTGTCAACCTGGTGTGTTTGCAGCCGGCTAGCTGCGGTAATCAGTAAATGACTGAGTATCGTCGTAGCTGCACTTAAAACAGCCTTCACTTCAGCCTACTCTAAACATCACCGATGTTATCACTAGCGCCTAATGCTGCTCATAGCAACAACAGCAGCAGCAGCGCTAATCTTATCCGCGAATTAGCAGTCGTAGCCACTATAGTCTCGCTTTGCTAACTTCCGACGGTTGTTCGGTCGACTGTGCAACGTAAGTGGCTTCCTGTCAATATAATTAAGTAATAGTCGGAATATAGATAATACTAAATTATAACAAAACTTTAAATTGACAATTAAAAAAAATAATAATACTAATAATAGTAATAGTAAGTATTACTTAGGGAACAGATTTAGTTCTTAAAGATGTAGCTAAACATAATCATGATTGGATCACAGAAGATTGACGTGATGCGCAGTTTTTGAAGCCGATGCTGCCTTTATCTGTCTGTAAGGATATATGTATGTATATATATATATATATATATATATATATATATATATATATATATATATATATATATATATATATATATATATAAGCAATGGTATGCATGCACGAATCTGAATAGAGATCAAGGCGACAAATGTGTAGAAATTTAGTTGGCAAGGGCTAATATATATAGCATTAGCTCTTCTCAGTCCGTGACTAATTGCTAAACGTGTGCAGGGGGATGGCTAAGTATGAATGATCTTCAGTGTTATAGCCAGAAGAGCACTGGATTGGCGCAGAAGAGACAAACAAATCAGGGAAGAACGTCAACTGTGTAAAGTCAGTCAGCTGCTGTTCATGATGGTGATTCGAAGGTGGTGAATTGAACTAACGTTCGCTGTCGAACAGACAACAAAGCCCGAAGGTTCTTGTCCGCCCCAGATGTCACGCCAACTAGGGCAATCCAGCTTGCCACCCAAGGCGAACGCCCGCTGGAAGTGAGCTCAACTAATCGTCAATCCCAGCAATGCCGAACGCATAATTAACACCTGTCCCACAACGATTCATCAATATCTCCGGTGCATTTGCCAGCCAGAGGCGGACAAAGAACAGCGTGCCGATGAATGGCAGTGGCGCCCTGATATTTTGTTATTTTGCCAGCAGATAACCCTTAGCGTGCGAGAGCAATAGTGCGAGGAGGCGTTCATGCTAGCGTGCGCACGCGTTTGTTCGGTCGGCCTTTAGCAGGGCAAAGGCAGGCTCGTATTGAATAGCGGGAATGAGTCCTTTTCCTCCCCCAGAGCGGAGCCCAGATACGACGTTGTTCTTGCTTACATTGTAACAGCAGCTGTACTAGATAGGTGTACAAGTATCTTGTAGTGGTAGCAACAGCAGCAGCAATAGCAAAAGCTGGATTCAGAAACAAGCTTTGTCGTCTTTTTTCGTGGCCTTTGAGGAGTGACAAGTGACTTCGCCGAAGACGCGGAGCAAGGGAAAGAGGATTTAACCAAAGCGGTCGTTCTTCTACCATCGATTGTGTTATGATACGATGGTCGTAATCATCGACGCTGATCGTATATCTGTCGGTTTGCATGTGTGCCTGGGTATTCTGCTGGCCGAGTTGGTCGGAAGCAACCCCGGTTTACAAGCCGAAGGATGTCCATTCTATCATTATCATCGTCGTCCTTCTCCAGGCAGCCGAGACTGTCGACGTTTCACAATCAGCGCTCACTTATGCAGCGCAGCGAGCGGCTAGTGAAACGAGCGTGAACCGTGGGCCAACATGGACCAGGCGGAATAAACCTCAATTGGAATAAAAAAGCATAATCCTGGATTGTCCTCTAGCGACGGGCCTTAAAAATACTTTTCCACGGGACTGCTTTTCGCATTGCTTCATAGACGGACCCATAAATACAAATGTGTAAAATGTATGTATGCCGCTCTAAGCGTCCTTGATATAAAAGGGTGACATGTGTATTTATGCATACATACCAAGCGAACAATAAATCAATCAATTCATATGTTTTTTTTCTTTACAAGTTACACCTCAATCGCCAATGTGGAGCGGCTTTTATGGCAGTGTGAAACGTGTGGTGCACTTCAAGCCCCAGAAAATGCTAAAAGGACTGATTCATCCACGCAAAATTTTGCTCTGTGTTTAATTAAATAGACACGTGCATTTACTGTGATCAGTTCAACTAAATGTTTGTCTCCCTTCAGAGGAAGAAACAAATCTCGTGAATCGAAAGGGAGTTACTTTCCCCCAAAACTATTTTCCAAGCTACATTTTCCATGGTTTAATTGGGGAACTGAGCAAGATGGCTTACTGGCAAAGGTTTTGCCTTGCATTCGGGTGAACTGGGTTTGAACCCCAGACCGGGCTCTTAAATTGGTTTGCATGGTTTCCAATTTAGACAAGGTAAATGCCGGAGTAGAATAAAAATTAGCCATGACATGAAAAAAAACCGTACACGGACATTATTAGCCTTACGGAAATTTTAAAAAAAATGCCGCGTTCAGCGTGTTCACCAGACATCGCACCGACGGAATACCACCTATTCAGATTCCTGCAGGACTTTTGACAGAATAATAAATTCAATTTACCAGAAGCAGTAAAAGAAAAACACATGGAGACTTTCCTCGGGTTGCAGAAACTAGGATTATTCGTTATGGGAATCGATATCTTGTCCAGGGATAGAGATTATTTTTGACTAATATAGATAAGTACTTTTTGAATGAATAACTCGTCCATTTTTTTTTTAAATTCATTTTAAATATTAAAAATACAGTTACTTTCTGTTCTGCCCAATGTATATACGTACTCAATTGACTTTAAGTACCTACAAATGATATATACAATTATGCTTGCTATATTAAAAACGACTTATTGGATCCTGGTGGCGTCTTCGATTAGTCGTAATAATTAGGCCAGAAAATGTTGTGGACGCCATATTAGTCTTATGATGTTCGTGCTGATGATAACAGTTCTAGTAGTAGTAGTAGTAGTAGTAGTAGTACAAGAATAAGTTGTAAGTGTCGGCATGCATAGTCGTTTGGGGGGTAGCCGCAGCTAGGCGCAGCACTTTCCTGGTTTCGGTATGCAGGTTCAGTCGCAGACAAACGTACGTGTTTCTTATGTTAGAACACGTGGAAGTGTATTAGTAACGAATTAAAAAAAAAAACATAACACACGCCAGTGGCGCACTTAGGCTCTGTGATTGGTTATTCTACGATGTCGCAGAAGGTTTTTGCTGAAAATAACCCACGTAAAAATTCAACATCATAGCATAAAACAAGAGAAGTTCCACTAAATGGGCCAAAAAGAAGGAGACCTATTGGACCCTGGAATAAAGACTTAAAAAGCTTTATATAGGCAAAACCAGATAAACAAATATCTTCCCTGGCTCTCTAAAGTACTTGCCTAAAAAGCAGTTCCGGGGGGTCACGCACACACACCGGGCCGAGTCCGACCGTGTTGGTTGGAAAAGGTTTAAAAGTATTAGTAGCAGCACCGAAAGTATGCTTTCCGTCAGCCTTACGCTCGATTCAAACATGGTCAGTGAACAAATTTGAGAAGGTACTAGATAAAGTGGGATTAGCGGTGACAAAACGCCGGCTCCACACAAATAAGAAAACCCACTGGCTGCAAAGGTAGTGCGAATAGCTCTGAGGGTACGTCACGATCTGATGCAAACTGCGAAACTGCGAAACTATAAGGATGCTGACGAGGGCTGACAATTCGAGTATCGATGACATCATGTCGGTGTTGCGTAAGTCTCCTAAACTGGCGCAAAAGCGGCCGGGAGACTCTAAAAAACGACGCTAACGAATCGCTTGCAATTACATCGAAACGGATGAGAAGCGCTTCGATTTTGATTTTCTAATCAGAAAAAATAGATGCGAGGAAACTTCGTAACGCACTTCGACTTAGTGGTGTGAAGAGGCCTGACGGGCTTGGTTTATGTCAATTACGTAAATACCAAGGCAATGAAAGCGGTACTTTGAAAGTGTAGCCGAGCGTTACGGGACAAGAGAAGAAACTAGAAGGCTACTAGCGAACTCTGACGTTTTTGACGCTGCCCCGAGCCGAAGAATCACGGCACTACAGAGTCGGCAAAAGAACCTAGCGTGTGTTCAACATAGCGTGAGTTTCGGGAACGGCCCAGCAGACATCTCATTACGGAGATGATACGAATAATATAAAAGTGGAACAAATTAGTATATAATTAATTTCAGTTCCTTAGACCTGGCGCAGAAAAGCCCACAAAGCTTTTCGGTATTACTCAATACCCAGTCAACTCCAAGTACTCGTTAGACACGGATGCTTCAAACATAGTGACGACATTTTCCCCAATTGTGCATTGTGCAAGAACCATGAGGAAATTGGTGCGGAGCTTGAATTGAAGTCCGCAATTTGATGTAAGAAGAAACCGATTGGTCATCAAGGTGGGTAGGCGGCGCGCGACAGAACGAACGGTTACCCAGACGCCGCAGAACGATAGTCGTAGCCTGTCAATCGGCCTACGACATCAGCAGAGGAGAGTAGGAGACACTAAGGTGGCCACGAATGTCCGAATGATATTCTGCACGGTGAAGCTGGGGCGACATAAACCATCATTAACAATAATGAGTGAAGTCCGACTGCTTAGTTTTTGAGCGACTCGCTTTTATGATTTACTAGGGATGCGGGAACCACCATCAACTGTCTCAGCTGCATTTCATACAACTAGAAGACAGACGTTTGCTAGCAGTTGAAATCAAAGATTACGTAATGGTATTAACTTCTCGTCATATGCATACTCGATTTGAGTAAAGAAATAGAGGACAAACAAATGAACTTATCGTCATGAAAAGGGGGCTTATAGAAAAGTGTTTTAGTTGAGCGCCACATAACGTTAAAGCATCGCGAGCTGAGCATTTAAAACAACAAAGTGATAATGGTATTTTTTTGTGACTATTCATTCATTATTATCATGATGGCACTAAGTGTCATAGTGCATCGTACGCATCGTGTCGTACGCATTACAGCCACAACGCATACTACTTGTAACAGAACAGTTTATACCACACGTGGCATAGCTAGCATGATTCATCTCGCAATATTAATACCAGATGTGATAATAATAATAGTAAAAATTGTGCGACTAGAAGTTTGCACCAGGAGCAAGCAATAAGCATCATTTTATTACGCGATTATAATCGTTGGAACGGAGGGAGGGTAGCATAAGGGGAACGTGGCGGTTTCGATGAAGTCACGACTATCTGCCGTCCTATGCTGCGTTCGTTGTCTGTGGCCATCGCGTAGTCTTATTTGTGTTGCGTTATTGTTGTTGCTGTCGTTGTTGTTTTTACCGCTGCTGTTTGAAGAAGATAAATCGTCGTCAAGTTGATGTCGTCGACCTCAAATCTAGCCGGCTGCGTCAAGTAGCTTTTGTTTGGCTTCTGAATAATAATAATACAAAAGAAAAGAAAGTAAATAAACAAAATACAAATATTAATAATAACTGCACGAATAAATTTAAATATTTACAACCCGTGTACAGCGAAACTGAGCTGCTGCCCGAGCTGACGGACATACCCTCCATTCCTGGTGGCATTAGCTTTACGGCGACGCTACTGTGTGTGCGTGTTACTGGTGGTGGTGCTGCTGGTGCTGCTTATTTACACGTTTGGTACAAAACGAGCGAAAAGAAAAACAATCTTTTTCGCCAGGGCCCCAAAGTCGATGTAAGTATCTACACGCAGATGTGTGTACATATGGACATATACAATACACACACGTATCTTTGCGTGTGTGTGTGAGAGCGTTTGTTGTACGAACGAGTAGCATCATGCTAGCTGTAAATTGTAAACGACAATGGTTACGTACACAGATATGTGTATGCGTTCAACAGTGCGTTTCTCTTTCTCTTAAAAGTTTGCGCGGTGCAGAAAAATGCACGCACACAGCAATCGCCAATAAGCTCTAGCTGGATAGTTGACTATGCCAGCTAAGGAAATGCCGTGCCTATATGTACATGTTTGGTGTACGGCAGCCAGCCGCAGCAGATCGAGATAGGAAATACATAGTTGAGCACGGCTGAGATGCGGAGCGTTATGGATTTGATCTCGTTGATCGGGCCCGTTTGTGTCGCCGTTTGTGTCGAGTATTGTCGAGTGTAGTTGTGGTGGTGGTGGTGGCGGTGACTGCGAAGCTGGGGGATGCGCGAACGCCTCTAGATCGCTCTTTGCGTCTCTTCTTTCTGCGATCCCTTTTCGATAGATTCCTCTCGTTGTTCCATCTCGTTTTTCCTGCCTTTCTCGGCATATTCTGTTCTCGCCCCCCCCCCCCTCTCCCTATATTCATTTATCTCTCTCAATTGCGCGCGCGCCCCCTCTTTTTTTCTCTCGATCGCTCTCGATGTGTACGTCTTGTCATGCTATGGTCTTTGGTCGGCGCCCGTTCGGCTTCCAATTTTCTCTTCATTTCTTCTGTGATGTATTCTCATGTGTGTATTCGACCACTTTCGTCTATTTAACGTGTGGCGGCAGCAGCGGCGGCGGCAGCGGCGGGCGCACCGGTGTTAATTACTCATCTCGGGACGACGTCGGTGTCTGCATGTGTGTTCGTGTGGCGGCTCTCGCTGCGCTCGACAGGCTGCTTGCTGGTCGTTGTGGCGGCGACGGCGGCAGCGGCGGCAGCGGGCGAAATAATAAAAATAATTGCCTCTCGGGTTGCAATTACGACAGACAGTTCGGTTCAACATTACTCAGAATTGGCCGAGTGACCAGAAACGAACGGCGGCGGCAGCAGCAGCAGCAGCAACAGCAGAAGCCATACCAGCGGCAGCAACAGCAACAACAACAACAACAACAACATTAGCATCATCAGCAACAACAACAACAACAGCAACTCCATCATCATCAGCAACACCAACAACAACAGCAACAACATCATCATCAGCAGCAGCAACAACAATAACAACAACAGGTACAAAATGCCGGCGGGCGTCTTGTATGCTGTTTGCTACATACAAAATACTCTTCCCTTATGCTCGCGCATGGTGTTCGCATCCGGCCAAAGTCGGCGCTTTGGTAACACTAGCAGCAGCAGCAGCCGCAGTAACTGCCGCGCGCCCAACGAGAGTTCTACTACTACACGTCAAGACGGCGTTCTAGAGCGTTAGCTAACTGGTTAGTGACCAGTTAACGAACGACGCGACTGACTTCTTCGTTACATGTATTCTTTCGAGTTGTTTGATACCCAAACAAGAATTGTTGTTGTTGTTGTTGTTGTTGTTGTTGTTGTTGGTGGTGTTGTTGTTAGCTATCAATCAATCAATCAATCAATCAGGTTTATTGACGTGCCCAACAAGTTGGCAATCTGTCACCTTTCATTCAAAATATACATAATATACGAGTCTTTGTACCGATCAAAAGTGTGTACGCGATAAAGCAATAAAATTGAGTATAAGTAGCACAACAGAAGTTTACGAATGTATGCACAAATCAGGAGTGTAAAGCAACAAAATTGAGTATAAGTAACACAATACAAGTTTAAAACTTTAGAACAACCTAATACAAGTTTAATACCTATATAGTAAAATAAGTTTAAAACAATTCACTCGGAGTCACTTGTTTCTTCGTTCTTCAGCAGTAAGAGAAGATGTCGTTTAAAAACAGCGGCCCGGCTTGTATTTCGAAGCGCCAACGGCAGCTCGTTCCAGACCGTGGGCAGCATGTTGTTGTTGTTGTTGTTGTTGTTGTTGTTGTTGTTGGTGTTGTTGTTGTTGTTGTTGTTGTTGTTGTTTTTGATGTTGTTGTTGTTGTTATTTGTGTTGTTGATTGTTATTAAGTTTTGTTTCTGATTCTACTGTTGTCGCCTGCGACGGCAACGCCGGTATGCGCCTTGACGGGCCGCCAGCCGTGATTGAGGATGGTGGATCTTACCGTAACCATCGCCTTGCTGAACAAACCACAGTATTGGTGGCGGCGGCGCCGTACTCGGAAACAATTAGAATACTAGCAGCAATAGTAGTAGTAGTATTAATGGTTGTCGAGCCCGATGGAGTGGTGGCTTAGGTCTGCGCCTCGCGACCGAAGGAGACACATAGATGCGGGGGTTCGAGCCCCATCATTGCACATTTGTATTTATGGGGGCCCGTCTATAAAGCAATGTGAAACAGTTCCGTGGACGTTAAATCTTGGCTGAGGGTCAGCCCGAAAACTTTACTAGTAGTAATAATGGTTGTTGTAGTTGCTATTGTTGTAGTCATATATTTAGGCAAGTTTGTAGTGGGCCTGGTAGAATGTTGTATAGAAGGATGTATGGGAGGATGGGGGGGGGGGGGGGGGGGTAGAGTATATTTCGTCGGTCTGAAATTACCTCGGCATAACCTTGATCAGCCGTTCGGATCCACATTGCCACAATACAAAACGCTTCCTTTTTACAGCGGATTATTCCGTGTTGTAATGGCATGCAAAATGAAAAAGACAGTTAAAGGTATAACATCATTGACGAGTGGACCGTTTCAGAAGAACCTTCTGTCACTATGTGGTGCAATATCTAAGTTGCACCCTTAGTCCCGATTCAAGTATGGACAGACAAGCTGGAGAACGCCAAGAAGCATATATATTTCACTGGTCTTCTCGCCATCCGGGTTATCATGCAGTGCAGAGAACTGGCACATAGCTGGGCCAGGATTATAACCCTCATAAACAGAGCCTAATAAACGAAACATACCTGGCGTGTAATGTAGTAGTGTTACAATACACGCGGTAGCGCCAGTCTTCTGTTATCGATGTCAGACACTGAGTCATAATGCTGCATGATGCAGGCACG
Source organism: Dermanyssus gallinae (assembly GCA_003439945.1). NCBI lineage: Eukaryota > Metazoa > Arthropoda > Arachnida > Mesostigmata > Dermanyssidae > Dermanyssus > Dermanyssus gallinae. The sequence goes on along the minus strand of QVRM01002562.1, from coordinate 642,824 downwards.
AGGTTGCCTGTAAAAATTGCGACTAGTCAGGAAATGTAGCTGCAAACTGGAAAAACTCGCTTAAATGCGTTAACTGTAAGGGAACTCACTGTTCTCTATCCACCTCGGACAATCTCAGCAGAAGTTGAAAGGCGAAATACCTGAATGAAATGTCGTATGCTTCAGTAAATGAGAGCTGAGCACCCGGACACGGTGAATGTTGAGGCCAGCAATACTCCCTCGTCGCCACTGCAATCCGAAGTTACAGGAGAGCAGAGTAACCCAATCGTAGCAAACCGTATGCTGTTGTAGTGAGAACCATTGTTGTCGGCACTGCTGCTGGATAGAAACTTAAAGTGGAACTTCCCGGCGCGACTTCAATCTCGCGCAAGTCATCTCTACTCTGGCAGGTCTACTTCAGCATGAGGGGTCTGAACTGGATGTCATTGTGGTGAGCGAGGCCTGGTTAAGGAGCGCTAATAATGCTAGCCATGGTATTTCTGGTTTCAACTTGTTTACATGAGGTAGTGGGTCGGAGAGACGCGGCGGCGGAGTCGAGATCAAACTGTACAGTACTTTCGACGTTTTTTAGTAGCAGGGGGAACAGTATGGTCCAGAGAATTCATCTTCAAGTAAAAAATGAATTCCGATTTCGATAATTATACTGTTGACTTCTACTCTAGTCATTTCAACCATAGAAGGGCACTCTGCTCAATGTTTTGGAGGACGTTGTTCCTGTAACCTCTGCCCTCTCTTATTTGCTATTGGGAGACTCGCATACTAACCTCCATAGAAGACGTCTCTGTGACGAATATTCACTCTGCTTCTCTTCTAGAAATTATCGCCGTGTTATTACCGAAGTAATGCATCCGTCATCGGGAACATGCATTGATTACATTGCGGTGGCAAACTGTAGTAAAATGTGTTATTCCTGCAATCTCGTTAATTAATTTTCTGATCATGAAAATAATTCTGCTTAGGATTTGGCCGCATGATATCGGTAAAGCTTTGTGTACGCGGATGCATTTTAATGCTATTTCGGCTCGAACTGCCTAAGTTTGACGGCGATATTCGTACCGCCCTTGTTTGACGTGTGGAAGAGGCTATCGAGACTTTCAAAGTTTGTGGCCTTATTGTTAACGACAGCAAAACGGTTGTAGTGTTCTTGCATATGCCTTAGAGAACCGTTGATGCCCAGCCGGTCGCATTTGATGGCATACAACTCGCTTTGTCTGAGATGACCAAATGTTTATTTTTATTTTGGTCTGAAAATAAAAAAAATCTCAAAGGGGCCCAAAAATGAGACCTTGAAATTACAGCATCACATGGCTGCTCTTGCATCTAAATGGTATTCTATCATTGGGGCGCCGAGAAGATTTAGACAGATTGGTGTTCCAAGTAAAACTTTCCTTCTCGCCTATAGGAGGCTGCTATTGCCGGTATTATATTATGCTCTTTCCGTATGGACGGAGGCTATATAAAAATATCTAGTCGGACCCAAAGCATCTAGAACGACGCTCCCAGGGTAAAGTTTAGCAGAAGCTGCGGAGATTCTGTAGCTTATCTGTTTGTCGCGTACGAATTGCTTGGATTCGTGACATGTGTTATGTGCGTGTTGCCCTGCTTGCATTAAAAATGATCAGAGCTAAGATTCCATCAGAATTATCTGTGAGGGAATTTGCGAAGGTAGTTGTGCAACATGGGGCCAATATGCGTTAGGGCAAATATGTATATGTAAATATATAAAAATATCTGGATTGATGTAAACTTGTGTAAATATGTGAACACAGTTTGATCCGGGTCATCCGTCCCCACAGGTCATCTGCATTTTAGCTTCATCCATACACTTAGGAGTGGTAGTAAAAGTAAAGTTTTCGGGCTGACCTCACATTGCTTCTTACACGGAACTTTATAGATGCAAATGTGCAACGGTGGGGCTCGAACCCCATGCGCTCCTATGTGTCTCCTCCGGTCGCGAGGCGCAGGCGGAATGCACCACCAGGCCACCGGGCTCGACTAGGAGTGATATTAGTAGTCCTGTTTGTACTAGTGGTAGCAGTATCAGCAGTAATAGTAGTATAGTCGAGCCCGGTGGCGTGGTGGCTTAAGTCTCCGCCTCGCAACCGTAGGAGACACATAGGTGCGCGGGTTCGAGCCCCACCGTTGCACATTTGTATTTATGGGGGTTCGTCTATGAAGCAATGTAAAAAACAGTTCCGTGGACGTTAAATCTTGGCTGAGGGTCAGCCCGAAAACTTTTAGTAATAGTAGTATAGCACTGGCACCTGTCGCAGACGACTGATGGCAAACAGGCGTGAACAGGCCGGACAAAGGAGGACATTGTCTTCATCATTATCATCATGAGCATGATCAATGTCATCACCACGACAACCATCATCATCATCATTATCAACAGCAGCAACAAAAACAGCAACAACAACAACAGGGTCAAGATGAGCAGAAGCATAAGCCGGAATCATGGACATCATCGATCGCCCACCTTTTTTCCGTCACATCCCCCCTTCCCTTCTGCCAGCCCGCTCGCCGCCGCCGCTGCCATCACGGCTGCATCCATGAATTGTCCCTCGCCGCTCCTGCACGTTGATGTGACGCGTCTGATGACTGTTCGTACATTGTCGACCATCGTGTCGACGCCTGTGCGACCATCTTCTATAGGGTCAAATACATTGTTTTTTACACTGAAGCGTGCACGTACGGACGTCCAACGAACATGCAACGTATGTTCGAGCGTACATACATACGTCCTGGCGTGCTTCAAACGCGCCCGTATGCCCGCGCCACCGTCTCCTCCCATTCGCCTTTCTCCTTCCTCTTCTGCCTTCTCTGAGTTTAGATTCTCTTCGCGCTGCCGCTGCTACTGCTGTGGCAGTACGGCACGGCCGGCTTCGTCACAAACGAGCATGGTGGCTGTTGATATTGGTGCAGCTTCTGCTGCCAACGCCATCATGGACTCGGTCATCATCTCAACGGAGAACAACAACAACAATATTGGCAACAACAACAATAGCAACAATAGTGGCAACAACAGCGGCAACAACAAAAACAACAGCAACAATAACGACAACAACATCAATAAGAATAACGACAACAACAACAACCAGAACAACAGGAATAGCAATAACAACCACGACGACCATCAGCCAAATGGCACCATCAGCCGAAACGAACCGCACGGACAGTCGACAATAGTCCGATCGAAAGATTTGAACAACGCCCGTCCACACGCAGCGCGTCATCTTCTTCGTCGGCGTCGCTGATGCTGCTGTCGTTGTCGTCATCGTCATCATCATCATCATCTCAACATCACGCAGATTTGCCGCCCGCCGCAACGAAAGAGATTAACAGTCGAATAGATTAAACAGCGGAGCCGTCAACAACGGTGACTGGCTGGCAGCCGCCGCCACCAGCGGCTACAGTAACGACGCCCGGCAGCAGCATCCCAACAACTATCACAGCAAAAACAACAACAACAACAACAACAACAGCAACAACAACCAAAACAGATGCTACAATAATAACGACAACAACAACGACAACATCGTCATCAATAACAGCGACAACTGTAGTTGCTGCTGCTGCTGCAACAACAATGACAGCCACGTAATTATGTACTATCTTGTATATTACACTGGTTACGCAATAATGTCACTGAATACCATGCTATATATAGTATTGGCTAAGCAGTTGTTTTGATGTCAATTCCAATCGTATTTGTAATCCCTGATCTTATTAGTAGGCACTGAGTTAGTCTAGAATATTCGGATAGGCTCACGGATGTCCCGAAGAGACGTAGGCATAACGAATGTAAAAAATTCGTTTCCAAATTGACCAAGGACATATTCGTAAAATGTTTGCGTTAAACTTACGTATCACTTAGACTTCCAAGCGATCTGAAGGAATTCGGCAAACGTCAGTTTTTACTCCAGTTCGAAACAAAATAGCCAAAAACTGGGTTTTTCTGGGTGCATATAGAAGTAAACCATCATTATGAAGTCACTTGGACCTGCCAGCCACCAGGAGACAACAAAATGTATCCACGGGCTGATACAGTTGATTGAGGGCGTAACGGGAAACCACCGCGAGGCGGATTACCTGAGACAGCCACTGCCTCTCGTTGTACGTGAGGGTAACATCATCGCCGTCCGTCAGTCTGATGTAATTGCGTCTTAGTGCTTATAGTCCAAACAATATATGCAACATGTGCAACTGATATATATTCATATATATATATATATGCATACATTATTTAGATACTATTGTAGTTTGTTCAAATGATTGTGTTGATGTACTTGTATATATATATATATATATATATATATATATATATATATATATATATATATATATATATTAATGTGTATAACTGTTTCTCTATGAACGAACGGCAAGAGTGAATGCAGACCTATTAAGGGCGGTGGTTGACTTTTTGTTCGGTTTGGCGCGACGAGCGCAACTTTAGCCGACAAAGCGTTTGCTGGCCACGCGACAGCGAGCGCTGTTTGCGGCGAATGCAATAAGCCAAGAGCAAAAAAAAACGAGAAAGAATTATAGAACGAGAGGGAGAAAAAGGGGGACAGGGAAGCATGTTCCATTTGAGTCGCGACGTCTCCCGTCGCTGTTTCGGCCGCTGCCGCTGCCGTCGCGTCGCGATGCTGTCAAGAGTGCGGATTAAGGTTATGCTGCGGGGGCGGTGCCTCCGACGCAGGCCAACACCTCACGTTCAACTGCTTACGTCCCAGTCTGACAGATAACAGCAACAGCATCAACACATAGTAACTCTTCGAACGATGACTGACGATAACGACAAACATAATAACAACGACGGCCAATACAACAACAGCAGCAGCAGCCACAACAACGACAACAACAACAACGATGACGACGACGACGACAACAACCATAGCGTTAACAACATGTTATGCATTACAACGAGAGGACAAAAGAAATAACACGCCAACAAAAACAACAAAATGGCAGTACAATCAATAGCGGCAACAATAACTAAGCCGATAACGTCACTAACCACACAATGCAGTATTGGGAATTATAGCACAAGCTATGGCATACCAATTACATGTAATCAGTGAACAGCCCAAAGAAGAAAAGGAATAGCAAAGATAACAATCTCAGCAAAACTCTAAGTTAGTATAGCATAGAGCAATTGCAACAACAACAACAACGACAACAACGACAACGACAAATCAGCCCCAGCAGGAGTACGAAGCACGGGAATCTAAATCGTATTTTAGAATTAGTAAAAAATATTAATTAAATAGTATTAATTATAATCACAATAATATTGCAGACCATAAATCAACGACAACTAGTAATAATAAGTGTAAGATACATTTAAAAACCCTACACTGTTGCGGCCCGAGTTGGCGTCAAGCGTGCAAAGTCTTTGACACGCCAAACAATGATAGCGCAATCGGTTGAGTCGGGTAGCCGAATAGAGCTGTCACGCGGCTATTAAGAGAAGCCACGGGAAAGGGGTGTAAGACCGCAAAATGAGGACTCGACCACTAGCTTCTGTGAAGCGACAGAAGAACAGCTTACTTGGGCAGGTAAGTCCAGCAGCAGAAGAGGACTGACTCTGTTTTCTGGTCACCTAGTTATCGTGGTCGTGGTCACGAAATGGCAGCCACTGTAGCTGCTAAACACGCGGTTCGTGACCGAAACATCTTGGGCACAGTCGCACCGCTTTTCGCCTGACTGTTCCAACGGAAGCAGGACTGACTGTTCCAAGGAATCTCTCGGCGGCTCTTTGACGGTTAGCGGTAACTAAAGGTGTATATTGAATTAAGTTTATTGTTGCCCACTGTTTGGTATTCACAATTGTGATAAGCGTTTCTCTGTTCCCCTGGTTGGTCTAGGGAGTTGCTGAGCTTCCTACATATAGTAACTGCATGAGAATTGCCTCGTCTCGGATCTCATCTCGTGGTCATCTCGCTATTTGTTTAACTCTTTGCGCATCTCTCTTACACCTCACGACTGCCAAAATATATGGGGCGATTGTCATGCAGTTTTTTGTCGTCTAGCTGTAAACAAATTATGAGTACTACTTCCAAACGAGACTCTGGTGTCGTCCGATCGGGCAACGTATTGCGTCGATCTCGAATTATTTGAAAACAATACAACATGTTCACTAGTGTTTATATTCAATGAATGCGATTTAAATAGTAAGTATGCAAATGTTGCTAAAGACGTTATTGTCTTTAAGAAGTTTGCCTCAGACAAAACTGTGAACGAGGCAGTCAACGTTTTTCTCCTCTCACTTGTACTCGCGTTTAAATATGTATAGCAAATGTTAACCGTTCATATAGTCGATAGTTCTCTGGGTAGGAAGTATTTCCTGCATTTTCCAGGCAAACATATGGTTTTGCACGTTACATATAAGCAATTCAGTTTTGAAATCCTTTTATCGTGCGGGGATTAGTTGCCTTTACATCAGATCCTCATCTACAGGGTAAGCCCGGCTCGTAGGCCATTCATATTCTATGGTCGAGGAAGCTGATGAGGCTGATCGTGACTCGTAACACTTTGCCTCGAGCTGTTTGAAGCATAGCAACATAAGCTGTTTTGCGGTTGGCGATGTTGTTACATTGTACAGTTGTCTGTGGATTCCCAGCTAAATATTGACTTCTATTCAATTCTATTTTTTCTTAGTGTATGTGCCGGAACTACAGTCATTTTCATGGCTTATGTGTTGAAAAGAGAAAAACTGTAATAGATTAGACGCTCTATCCTGGGCTGCAGGGCGTTCCAAAAATGATAGGTGAGAGTCGGCTCGGAGTGGAAAGTACACTGTTTTTAGCTGCCAATTGGCATCGATATTAGTTCATCACGCCATTCGTCGTATTTAAGTTAGTTACTTTGGCACACAGACAACCACTTGTAGGTCCTATTTAAGATTTTTGGGGGTTTTATTGAATACAGAATTACCAACAACAACAACAATGCACAAATGAACGACCGACGCACGCATAACGTTGGTGGCAGCAAGAGCAGAGCAACAACACCAATTACAACAACACACTCCCGCCAGTAATAATAACAACAACAGCAACAACGCCAACATAACCACCGGCAAACAGGCATGGCTATCGCTGATGGTATTACTACGGGAGCCTGTCCAACGAGACGCCGATGAGAGCGAGCCGAGGGCGAACACCAACGAATTGAGCCAATTATTCGCTCAAATGGTAATTTCGTTAAAATAATTATTGCACTAAAAAACCGAGCCAAAGCGTGCTTGATACCCGCCGTACAGGATACAAGATTCTCCACTCCTCGAAGAAAGGATAGGCAACGGAGACGAAAACGACGACGACGTATAGAGTAAGCGAGAGCGGGCGAAAGGGAGCAGGGAGAGAGAGAGCGACGGGGGAGATAATGTTCGAGGCCGTGCGCATGACCCTTCTTGTCAATGCGTGCGCGTAAGAGAGGGGGAGAGAACGAGAGATTTATATATATATATATATATGTATATATATTGAGAGAGAGATATATATGAAAACTCAGAGTCTGAGAATATGAGATAGAGAGAGATTGAGTGTGTGTGTGTGTGAGAGAGAGAGAGAGAGAGAGAGGGCGGGGGAGGGGGTGACGGTTGTGCAGCCAACAAGGCCCAGCACTGAGGTTGAATCATGCCCAATCTGACAGGCCAAGGGGAAGAGAGCTGCGGCCGTCGTCTTTGCCTTGTTTCTTGTTGTTGTTGTTGTTGTTATTGTTGTTGTTGTTGTTGTTGTTGTTGTTGCTGCTGTTGGGGTTGTTGCTGGACTCGGTGGTAATCGGCACCGTTGTCGTCATCATCGTCGGTTCAACGTCGGCGTCGTACGAACGAACATAACACGGGCCGCTGCCGTAACAACAACGGCGGCGGCGCCGGCGGTGGTGGTGGCTGAGAGCAGCAGCCGCAGCAGCAAAGATTCAACGAGAAGCGAACCAACCCGAATGGAATGAACATGGTGGACAATTAAATCCATTAAAGTAGGTTTGGCCGCCCGTCTGCCTGCGTGTTTGCTCGCTGGCGACTCACTGGTGAAGATTGGTGAAGATGGGTGAAGACACCGCCGACGCCAACGACGATGAGGAAATAGGAAAAGAAACCAGCAGGAGAACAAGAAACAACGACGAAGACGTAGAAAGACAGACAAACGAACAGACAGACGATAGTAGATGGTGCCAGTTGACGGCCTTTGGGACAAGCTGGTATTGGCTAGTGCTGGCGAGAGAAAATGCCGAAGAACCAGTGCCGGATTGAATAACAAAACACAAACGGAAGGGAAATAGAGAGAACCAGACTAAAAGGAAGAGAGAGAAAGAGAGAGCCAAGCTAAAAATGGTGGGTGGGGTTGAGAATGTATAGAGAGAAAGAGATAGGGAAATAATGGTAGCGAGACTGGGGGGGGGGGTCAGCAAGAGAGAGATCAAAATATAGTGTGAGAGAAAGATATATGTACGTTTGAGTACGACCAGGTAACGAGGGGGCTATCTACCGTTGCTGCGGCTGCTGCTGCGGGTAGCCGTGCTGGAGGAAAAAGAGGCGCGTGATAATGCTGATGATTATGATGTCGACAATGATGCTAATGATGATGATGGAGACGACGGCGTCCATGATGATAATAATGATGATGATGGTGGTGGTGATGATGATGATGACGCTGGCGGGCCCTCCAAGCCGACCAGCCGTTTACGCGAAGTGTGCGTCATTCTATCGCGATCCGTCTGGTGCGTGCGCAATGTTCACATTGAGCGGCTGAAGTACAGGTCTATATAGGCTAGGAACAAAGAGGTAGACAATAGACGATGACTCGCTCTCCCAACGATCACCGTTTTTTCGCCGTGTTATGTCGGACGCGATGGCTGGGCGTGTGCCTGAGGGGGCCAATCGACTGTTTTGGTTAGTGCGAGGTGAGTGCGTAGATGTATGCGTAAAGATACAACCACCGTTGATCGACGAAATGCAACGTAATTCCGAATGGCTTGAAGGGCTATGGAGGAATACGGGTTCAGCGAAAGGTTTGCGAATGTCATACTAGTTACTGATGGCTTCCAGTGACGAACATGAATCAGATATTTCCTATAACAGAAATATCAACAAACCTCCTGTAACAAAATTATGTGTAGATACGTACCAGCATAGGTCATATTTGATAACTCACACTGTATACAGCAAGTAAAATCTTTATCATGCTGGGCGAGCATATAGGGGTCGATTTGTAGACATGTGTTTAAGCTTATTACAAAATTAGTCACATCCACTAAGAGGCTGCTACCAGCTGAAGGGCGTCACCGGCCTTGTCATACTGCATTTCATTCCATAGTAGCGACATAGCGCTGAGTTACACTATGTGCAAGTACCATTATTGCTTGCTTCTAAATACCCGTAGGTTCTACAAAGTATAACTTATACCATGAATTAACGTGGTCACTATGTGCCGAGTAGATCTAACTAACCTTTCCCATCCTACTAACCTCGGTAGTGAAAAGTCAGAATCGATACCTATATATATATATATATATATATATATATATATATATATATATATATATATATATATATATATATATACTGTTTCTATCTATTTTATAAACTATTAGACATGGGCGTTTCAAGTAACTCATATTATCTACGAAGCTCTATAAACTGGAGTGGTGTTTTTTTCTAGGTACAGGTATATTAGTTTCTACTTCGTCGAACGGTAAATGGCCATACATTTAGTTAATCTTTTGGATTTACCGTTATCCAGGTAGAACAGTTGCGCCGACCGACAGCTTCGCTCAGTACAGTTATATTCCGTAAAAAGATGCTATCATTTTTAGAAGTGACGCAGGGCTGTTTGTAGTGAAGGGCTTTGCCATTAACAGTCGTCGTCACTGGTAGTAAGGCGTCACATACTCTGTTGTGCCTATGCGTTGCACATGCACATTAGATCGTGCGTAGATATATATAGAGTGACACAAAAGTACGTGAACTTGTTCACGTGCTTCAGTTTCGGCCTGTTTCTCCTGAAAGTCTTGGATTCCGCTAGCCGGCCGCCCGGTCTGAAATTTAAGCTTCAAGTCTTTTGCATGTTAATTTCCAGTTCTACCTCACGCACATTATACGCATGAGATGAGTAGACTTGTTGCAGGTCAAATCGGATAAGCTATATATAAAAAAGATGATCTGCGGACGTGATTACCTTTCCGAATAAATGCCTGTCTCAAAGTGTGTCGTTCAATAAATACAGCATAGTCCTGAGACTTCGCGAGTTTTCGAATCTGGGTTAAACGCTGTCTGGAGTGGACAGCGTTTAAACCACACTATACCTTGGACAAACTGTTTGTTATCGAGAGCGTTATCTCGAGAATATTCACATTGACCAGGTTAACAACAGTCTGTATATGTAATTACATCTTATGTATATATAAAGGAGCGATAGCCTTTTATGCTATCTATCCTTAATTATTACATCGGTTGTAAGTTTGTTTTGTATGCTCAATAATAAATACTTGAATTTATATAAAATTGCCGTTTGGGAAGGACGGTGCTATTAAATATATATATATATATAAGTCGAAATGTTCAGTTGGTTACTAGTAAGCTTCACTCTATTTAGCCGTCTAATTTCAGGGGAATCAATTCCTGCTGAACATCTCTTTGATGCGACAGCAGTGTGTTTTTGTGGGTAAAAGGAAGATAGCAATAATATAGAACCTTCTGCGTATTATTGCTCTTATTATTTGTAACTTAATTACTTGTTGCTCGGTGAAGCGTGTTGATGAATGGAAGTCTCATGGACATACCGAAAACAGCATAATAAACCACATAAGCAGCTGTGCCTTTATCTTTGAAAAGGACAAAAAGCATCCGTTTCTGCGAAACCTAATTACCAATGGTTATGAAGAGATAATTTACAACGTCAGTTGCACAAGGTCATGTCCGTATTGAGTGAGGCAGAGGCCCAGCATCATTGCGAATACGGAGATTTGCTGAAAACAAGTTGGCCCTATAAGCTTCTGCAGAACATATATATATATATATATATATATATATTTCTGAACACGTGATGTGCCAATCTGCTACAAGCTGCATACGGGTACGACGCATTAAAACTAAAATTGCATTAAATATCGCAAAATGTTGCTTTTATCGCCGTCCCACTCTAGTAGTAACTGCTAGTAAAACAAGAACAAAGAATATCGTCAAGAACAAAAAGTGACGATCGAAGGAAACATTAATTACAATCTTTAAACATGCATTTTTTCAAGCATTAATTACAGTAAAATAAATACTGCCACCTTGCTCCAACTTCGCGCGGCTTCATGAGTCAACCATGCGATCAGCAGTCCACGGTCCGTATGCACACAGGATGTACATGTATGTACAATGTTGTTGCAGATGAATGCGCGTGTACAGGTGCACACAAATGTGTGTTAGCCCAATTATATACAAATGTGTGTTAGCCCAATTATACACAAATGTGTGTAAGCCCATACGCTGTGCCTTTTGTTTCAGTTAGCGTTAAATTATAGCAAAGGACGGCGGCGACAGCCTGTTGCACGCGTCGGCTTCATCGTCATCATCGTCGTCACCGTCGTCTTCGCCGTACATAAATGGGCGAATAAGGCATGAATGGGCAAATAGTGAGTAACGCGTGAGCGAACCAATTCAGGTTGTACATAGTACGCCAGACGTTCTTCTTCTTCTTCTCTTTGAAGTCCTACCTACCTCGCCTCTGCTCCGTACGCCGAACGTCGTCATCATCGTTATAGCCTTTGTCGCTGTCGATGAAGCAGCTGCTGCTAATCCTCTCCGGCGACAGTCAAACGGTAGCTAATCAAGTTGCTGTTACTTTTACTACTTGCGACTGCCACCAATCTCGCATGATAACGGTGCAGGCAAACCTAAACAGTGACAACAGTATAGTCAAATACACACTTCTACAGAGCAATTGAATAATAGCCAGAACTCACAAATTGCTGGTCTGGCTAGATCAAAATATTTACTGACTAATTTGCAGCTAGTTGCTGTTGTTGTAATGTCCAGCAGCACATATATTATGTCAGCTACCCTCTTCCTCGATAAATCGAGCCTTGCCTCAATGTATTTGCTATTAACCGCTTCTATAATATTTATTACACGTAACTTATCAAGTAGTTTGACAAGCTGACAGCACAAAAGTTGCCAAGGAACGACCTATCTGATCTAGACCGTCAGGGCGTTGTTGTTATAGTTCTTGTGAGTCTAGAACAGTACGCTGTAGATGCAGAACTGTCTTCGCCGAGTGCTGCTCGTACTATCTTATGTTTTGTCTTTTTTTACCTAGCCACTGCCGTTAGTTCAGTCGGCGAGGTTACACCAGCTGACTGCTTTTCCGCTTTGACTGCTCGGCCTACTGAAGTGGTCAGCAGGCGGATGCTGCAGAGTTACCGCAGATTCTGCCTATCGTCGAGCCCGGTGGCGTGGTGCATTCGTCTGCGTCTCGCAACCGGAGGAGACACATAGGTGCGCGTGTTCGAGCCCCACCGTTGCACATTTGTATTTAAGCAATGCGAAAAGCCCGTGGACGGCTGAGGGTCAGCCCGAAAACGTTTTTAGATTCTGCCTATCGGGCTTTCACTTGGTTTCAGCAGCGAGCGCAATAGCGAAATTTGTAGGCTGCAGCTACTCGGCATACGACGTCAAACCGACGCAATATAAACAAAGGCCACATTGTGAACTTTGATTAGATCTTTTATAAGATGTTTAGCCGTACAACTGTGCAATTAATACATAATTGCACACACGCATACTTAGTAGTGCTTCTGATTTTAAACAGGCAACTAGCAATGTCGTTCTGAGCTTTCGGTCCCGTAAGTGATCTAAATGACAACCAACCAATGAGTCATCATAAGAAATGTTTTCCTATATAAACTATGAATTACTTTTCCATGAACTCAGATACCAAGTAGACGTAGTTCGTTTAGCTTTTGTTTGCGTCCTGCCTCGTTAGGTCTCTAGCCAAAAATAGGACTTTCGAGCTTACAGCATTTGCTAACGGCTCAAACAAATATAATCATGCCAATATGTCGATCTGTACTGCAACCTGCCACCCACTGACGCTTGCACCATTTTTGTTTACGGAACAAGGCTAGGTCGTGCCGGGGCAAGCGAAAGCCTGTAGTAGCTGTTATCTAGCCAGTACCTGCCACCGCGTTACATAACTGGTGGACGAGTGGAGTGGATTCCGTGGAGTTGGTGTGGGCAAAACAAGCCAGACAACCTTTGCGACGGGGGTCGTGGGGAGTTGTTCTGCTTAGAGGGTTTGGCGACGGCGGCTGCGGCGGCGGCGGTTGCGACGGGGGTATTTTCTCCAGTTAGGGGAGCGCTCGTGTGCAAGTGGCTAGGGGACGTGCAGTGGTGTAGTAATGGGGGTGATGGTGGTGGCGGCGGCGGGGGTTACTGGCGTAGTAAGTAGGCTGAGGCGAGACGGCTGCGAGGAGGTTGACGCGTAGATACCGAGGACGGCGACGGCGACGAAGACGACGACACAAGCCACCACTTCCGCCCACTGATTCGCTCTTCCTGATTCGGCTGGTCCGTCGGCTGTCGTCGGCGTCGTCGGCGGTGGCGGTGGCCGCTAAGCATTGCAGTGACAGCGACAATAGCGCTTGCCGCAGCCGCCTCAGCAGCGGCAACGTCTTGAATGGACAAACTTCTCCCAGTTTCTTCTCCTGGTTGTGGTCGTTGTTCGAAGCTGTCGGGAGCCAGCCAGCCCGCCCGACCGCCTACAAGGCACGGCCACAACACTATTGATCATCATCATAGCCACATCCGAAAGAAAGCCGCCACTCGGAGCCAGACTATCGATTCAAGGCCAAAGTGGCATGCACGATCATTCAAGGTAAGCAGGTGCTACAATGTTAAAAGTTATATATATAGCCATTATTGCTGCGAACAGAGGCAGAAGTCAAATCGGCAGTATTTTTTGCGGTAGTACTAACAACTAAATAGGTGTAGAGGTCTAGATGTTGCTCGACTGCTAGCCCTTCGCCGCATTCTCGCCGACGTTTTCGGCTGCCGTGGGCTAAAGGGCATAGAGTGGAGGGGCAGGAAATGATCAAGATAGAATAGATAAAACGCATTGGCGTAAGGTTGTCTGTTTGAAGACTGGGAGCGGCTTTAATTACAGAAGTACGTATGATCGCACAGACGGGGCCGTTAGCCGCAAAAGATCCCTAGAAGGAAGGCTTCAAGCGAGCATAGCGAGGACATGGCGGAAGGCTGAACCACTAGGTTAGATGGGGAACTCCGAGCAGCCGATGATGAGGATCAGGATGATGAGGATAATGATGATGCTGATGTCGGCGTAGAAGCCGGGGAAAAGATGGGTTAGGGCGTTCCACATCACGGGCGCTGCTCAGGCTCCAAGTGCCTGCCACCCGCCCATCCGTCCGTTCGCCTCTTGCCAGGAGAATTCCCCCGCGTATGTTTCCTCTTCTGCTACGACTGTCTGCTGTTGCTGCTGTCGCCGACGCCGCTGCTGCTGCTGCTGCTACGACCACTATAATGTCTCTCTGCCTGACGACAAACACTACGCAATCGAGTACAGAGACGTGTACCAGTTCGTCAAATTGTCTGTTACGTCATGGTAAACTCATCAGCCAAAAATGTCTATATACCATAAGAGAAATGTTTTTTTTTTCTTCTAGACGGCAGGAATAGTACCTTGTAATAGTACTCCTAAATCTCGACTTTATGAATACATCTACATGACGAATGTATATGCTTATGAAAAACAATAATCTACATAAGGGCAAACCACTGATGTGTGCTTGGCTTTGTCTACAAAGACACACACACAAGTGCGCATTCGTTGGTTCGCTCCCGTAGCACACAACAAAGTTTGCAGACAAATTGCCGAGAAGCCGGCAAGCATTTTACGCTGTTGTCACCGTTGTTTTTGTTGTTATTGTTGTTGTTGCTGCCGCTTTTGTTGTTGTTTTTGCCGTCCACTTGGTGACTTGTGGTGATGGGATATTGTTTACGCCGCTAATAACCTCATCGCTAGCCGTGTGGCCGGTAGGCCCAGGCTTTGCCTTCTACTTCACTTCTGCTACTATGTCTGGCACCGCCGCTGTCAAGGCGTCTACGGACGGGCCACAAGATCGGGTTACCTGGCCGCCTCCGTCGTGAGGCGGCACCACTTCTTCATCAACAGGCCGTGCCCGGCCAGGCCAGGCCGGACCAGGCGACTCGGCTGCTCAGCTAGCCATTCGGCCAAAGCGATGACAGATAGTGGTGAAGGCAAGACGCGAGCCAGCACCGCCAAGAATAAGCAAGCAGAAATGGAAGAAGGAAGGGAATGATGGCCAAGTGACCATCCACCACCACCTAGCTAGCGACGGTAGAACCAGCAGCATCAGCAGCAGTAGCTGCAGTAGTAGTAGTAGTGATCGTAGTTCTACTAGTAGTAGTAGACGAGTAGGGAGGGGGCCCGGTTTGCCTGCCCTTCTATACACAAGCACGGTCGGTCCCTCAGATGGCCGGGCAAGGCGGGCCAGGGCTCGGCAATATCAAGCGGGGGACTGCTTCTGCTGCTGCTGTATGATGGCGAGATGGCGCTGCAAGCAGCCGGCACCGCGTAAAGAGCCAACCAGCCGCAGTCGTCGTCGCCGCTATGGCCGTGAGCGGCTCGGGGGTTGAAGGGGCAGAGGGGCCGGCTAGGTCTCCCCCCCCGATGTCGTCACTGACGGCGTCGTCCTCGTCCTCCTCTAACTGTGTATAGCTGTCTGGTAGGGTGAGCAGCAAAGACGACGATGGCGACATCGTCGGGCGCAGTGGCGGGGGCGGGGGTAGCGAGAGCAGCAGAAGCGGTGGCGGCGGCGGCGTAATTAGTGAGTACGCCAAGAGGGAATGAAAGAGAGAGACATCCTAGGGGCAGAGGCTTCTCTTCTGCTTCTTCTGTTTTCTCTCCTCTCTCTATCTCTCTTTCTCGTCTTCTTTCCCTTTTAAGGAGTGTGAGGGCCCGGTCAGGCCGTCTGTTCGTTCCACCCCAGACCATTGCCTGCAGGGCAGAGCGCTCTGCATTATAGCCATGGGGGCCAATCACACAGGAGCCCCCGAATGCGAAGCTGCTGCCGTCGGCTCTGGGCCTCTCATCTCCCTTTTCGTCCCGACCCCCGTTTCTCCTACCCGGTCGTAGCGGCGTCAGAATGGAAGGAGACTAGAGGAGAGAAGAACCGCCAGCACCAGCACGGCGGCTGCTGCTGCTTCTGCCTTCTCCTTCTGCCGCCCCACACCGCTCACTCCACCTCATACCCGCCAACCTAGTGGCAGTAGTCGTCGTGGTAGCAGCGCCAGCGCCGGCAGCAGCCTCCCCTTGGCAGCGACTAACTCGCGGTGGTGGCAATGGCGGCAAGAGCAGCAGCAGCGGCGTAATTAGCGCGACGCTCACTCGCTGTGTTGTGTGTTGCCCTGCTAGCCAGGGGACGCTCCGCTGTGCTCTTTGCAATCCTCCGACAGTCGTGGGTGGGGGGGGGGGGGGGGGGGGGGATGGGGTCCAGCTTGCAACGAACGACGACGGCACCGGGACTCGTATGGCCGTTGGTCGTTTGTACGGCTGGGGGAAGCCGGGTGATATCGGGACCCTGGTTTGAAAGTATGTGAGGGGTGGTGGTAGTAGTGGAGAGGGCAAGACGGCGGCCAAAGCGACTGGGGTAAGTGGGAGTAGGGAGGGGGCATGGGCGACGACGCGCACAGACGAGGATGGTGAAGAGAAAGAGAACTAATTGCGGCAGCAGCAGCAGTAGCAGCTGCCGAGCAAAGCGAAGTCGTCGTCGTCGTCGTCGCCGCCGCCGCTGCCGCTACCGCCACCGCCAGCAGGGCAAAGAGTGGCCCAAACCACCCTCTAGGGCGAGCTGGCTGACTCGTTCGCTGGCCTGCCGGGCCGCACCGTCTCTGTATCGATCCTCCTTCAAAGGCCTGGTCTCGAAGGGGAAGGACGGGGGAGCAGGAGCGGGAGGGGTGACAAGACGAGGGCGAAGGCTCCGACGAGCGGGGGGTTGGGGCATTCCGATGGAGGGGTGGTAGCAGCAGCAGCGGCGGCGGCGACCGCCGAGGTGTGCTGAGCTGCTCTTGAAGATCGCGCCTGCCGATTGCGTCGGCTCGTCTTGGCCATCTGGTTTGTTCCAACCTTGCTAGTGCCATAGTGTCGTTTGCACATACAATGCACGGGGCCGGCCCTTCATGCTAAGGCAACAACTTGCTGGTCACCACTTATGCCCTGTGCCAAATCTACAAATGCATTCCTGTCTAGCTTCAACTAGCTCATGGTCAATATGCGAAAGTAAGATTCGTTAGTGCCGTAAATTGAGCGAACGCGGCTATGTGGCACAGGACTATCATATCTTTCCGTAGGCCTTTTAATGCGCTAACAAATTTATTACAGGAGTTCAATGCAATGCAATACAAAGCAAGATTCATCACGAAGACGGACGCGTGGCGACGCCGGAGGCGGTCTAATCAAAGAACCCGTCGCACAGAGGGGCAGAGTCGTTTTTTAAATAGGTGGTCCCTAAGCTAGCTGGTGTTAATTGGGCACCATTTTTAATCAAGGGCAGCAGCGGTGAGGCACATCGCGTTCTGTGGGCGGGCCGTTGTCTGCGACAGAGGGTGGGCAGTGTTAGGACCACCTACAATTGACCCGTTTCATTATCCGTGCGGCAAGCGTCCGAGTGGGTAGGGACGCATATCCAACTAAATAAGCATCGGATTATCAAGTCTGTTAGAAGAACCTTACGTACATGCAAGGGCCTACAATGTAGATAAACTATAACTGTCATTAGTTTGATACAAAGCGCCATACCGAAATAGTCAGACATATTTTTGCATTTTTTTTGTCTATATTCGTATAATCAGCTATTTACATAAATCAACTAAGTGCGATATGACAATACAATGCAATTTTATAACGCTATTGTTGTTATTAATGTTGTTGGCATTATCGTTACAGTATAACGACAATTGCTGGGTATTAGTTAGTTATTTAACAAGTAAAATTAACCCACAGACATAACTAATCGTGCCGTCAAACAAACAGAGCTGTCTCCTTGTTATACAACCCCGATTTTTTCGCCGATGCAAGGCATTATGTATTTTACTTTTATAGGCACTAACCTCAGACGAACCAGAAGAGGACTCTTGGGTGATGTCTGCCAACTAAGAAGAAGTTGGTAAAAGGGAGCAAGGTCAGATAGACAACTGCCATGTGGGCGAACTGCTTCGAAGCAAAGGCAGGCTCTATTGAAGGGCCCACGCTTCTTCCGCTTACAGTGACCTTCCTGTTCGGCTTCGGGTTGCGAGACAAGAGGGGGTCTTAGGAGCTTGACGAGTGGCTAGCTTTGGCCGTGACGACGAAACGGGTGGTTGGGCATGTCCACGCAACAGACGGGGATATATGAATGAAGAAGGAAAGGAGTCGGAAGTAGGAAAAGAGGACACGCGACCCTAAGCTAGAGAAGGTCAAGGTTAGAAAATACCATCGTCGACGTCAGACGAATCATTTTAGAAAAAGGCACGCTGCTATAGAAAATCGCAATAGAGTCAACATAGTTATCTCAAATCGAATTGGCGAAGCCGCATTTTCTGGCTTTAGTCACATTCAATGAGGCCCCAACTGATATTGTTGATCAGAAGTGGCATCAATAACAGCCGTTTCGGCATAGAGTAATGTTGCGCAATTGTCATAATCACTGGTTCTGAATCAGGGCAAACCAGGAGACTGAAGGATTGAACAGGTGAATTGGGCGTAAATCGTAATGGACGAAAAGGCGCAACTAAATAAGGTAACGGTACAAGCCGTCGCTGGGCATAAAGGCAAGCATAAAAGAGTTCTTGGAGGATTCGGACCCTGGATCCATCTACCGCCGTTGGAACTAATGAGGCTGGGTGTTGCTGGGCGGACCTCGGTCTGCAAAAGCTGCGAGTGGCTGGTAGCAGATGTGCTGAATATCCTTCAGCCCCCCGGCAATTAGGATATGCCGGACAAGCAGCCTAGACGGTCGCGCCTTTACAGCAGTCAGAGGAAGAAAAAGAAGAAAATAGCCGCTAGGGGAGCCAACGGTCGTGGGGAAGGAATATAGCTGCGAACGTCGTAGTGGGGCAGGAACGGAAGGGTATAGATGAGAAGGCCCCAACAGAGAGCAAAGCTCGAAAGAGCGGAGAACAGCTTTCTCGAGGGAAGGAGAGGTTTCGGTTGAAATCGGGGCCAACGGGGCCTTCAATGGGGGTCGCAGGAGGAGTCGCCACAGCAGCAGAGAGATAGCGGCGAAGAGGAGAAAAAGTGTTTGGCAAAAGAGGAGTGCTAGCCTCAAACAGGCTTTGCCGTAGCACCGCAGCAGCAGCAGTAGCAGCAGTTGCGGCGGTGCCGGCACATCCTGCTACCGCCACCATCGTCGGACCACCAAAGTACTCGCAGTTCTCAAGTCTAGCAAACAGCGGAGGCGGCAGCAGCAGCCCATCAAAGTTTTAATTTTTCCCTTCTCGCATCCGCCGTTGCACCGTTCAAGGAAAGGCAAGAAGGATGGAAGGGAACGGGATCAGCAGAACGACGACGACGACGAGGAACGAACAGCGCCCCTCACTGGATGAGGAGCGGCAATGGTCTCGTGAGGAAGCGATTGGGACAAAGCAAGGGGGAGAAGGCCGGAAAGAAAGGTTCGAACGGGTAGAACCGAAATGACGGCCGTGGTGGTGGTAGTGGTGGCCGCTAGTGGGCAGCGGCAAAGTTTATTCTCGCTAACCTCGCCACCCCCCCCCCCTTGTGTTTGCTGGGCACGCCTCCGCGGCGGTCCAATGGTTTGCCACCACCACCACCTCCACTACCCATCCAGGCCCCTGGTAGTTTCCAGCTGACCCCTTCTTCTCCGCTATAGTTGTATCTCCTACAACCGCGCTACCCCTGTCGCCACCCGCGTTTCTCATCCTTCGCCCGCCGCCATTTTGGGTCATCATTGGGGGAAGGCAAGCTGTCCGGGGGGGCAAAAGCTTGCCGGTGGTGCTTTCTGCTTGTGCGCGCGCCGCGTCGGCCGCCGCCGCCGCCACCACCACCGCGCAGCAGCAGCAGCCGTTTGCCTCCGTTCTTAATGAGGCCACGCCGTTGCCGCCTTGGCAACCCCAGCCCGCCTCCCCCACCTTTGCCGCCGTGGCCGTGCGGCACCGTTCGATGCTGCACCGCCTGGAAACAACATGCCACCAAGGGTTTAGGTCGACGTATTTTCTAAGAATGCTGCGTACATATACTATAAATAAATATAGATGCATCTATGTGTATTATATATATATATATATATATATATATATATAGATATATAGGTGCATATATGTGTATTATATATATGTCTGGCGTTATGACAGAGTTTATATATGCTTTCGAGTCGATATACGTGCAAATATGTGCAGACTTGAATTAAAACTATAATAGAATAAATATTATAAATACGGCCACTTCTCCGTTTATAAGTCTGTACTTTTCTAACTACACATTGCTCAATACGATAGAGCCAACTAGGCAACTAACAGGTATTTCATCAGTTATTCCTGTACGCTCACGGTATTCCTTTTTAAGTTTATTATGATGCTGCGCGGTACTTAAAACTTTACCGTCGGACTCAACTCTACGCGATCAGTTTTTGGACAACGGAATGCACGCCAATGCCGCTGACGGACGACGAAAGTTGTACTCAATCTGCATTTTGAAGAATACGAACGCCTTCTTTACACTGCCAAAGCAAGAACGTGATTATATATCGTACCATATAGAGCTGTCTCTGCACGTACTACGTAAGCATATGGTAGGTAGGTTGATATGGGTTTTAGAACAATTTCTGCTAACAGTTACGCTTGAGGTTGCAATGTTTCACTACATGCATACATAACAACATTTATAAAAAAAACAATTCTACAACTAAATTTCTTGCTACTAAGACCACATCACTTCTTTATATTAGTATATCGTTATAGGACTAAGTGAAAATGTTTCAGCCGATTAATAAATGTTTAATATTTATAGTAATACAGATGATTCGATAACATATATCCTGTGAATTGAGAAAATCGGCAATACGTTTTGTAATCAAATTATTAACGTCTACCTGTGCACGCGAACACGGACAGCTATGTGGATACAGGGACAGTAGCGACTGAAGGCATCATACAGTAGAGCGCCGCATCTCAGCGTAGGAACAAACTGGGTAAGCAAGCGTTCTGAGCATCTCTGAGAATGTCTACCGGATATTAGATGTACGTCATCGACCTCTGGCAGTTGGACGAACGGAAACTTAAAATAGGCCTCTGATAGGAGCCCAGAGAGGCAAATGGAGACACAATGACACAAATTGTGGAGGCGGAAAGGTTCGCAGTGACAACACATAGCTTGTCACTTATAGCCAGAAGCAGTACGAGCCACTAGTGGGCTTCATACCAATATCCGTACTACCGTAGAGTGGCCGTATATGGTCGTACATACATTTACGCATACACACAGGCGCACACGCATGACGCACGTATGCGGTTTGTGGGTGAGTCTATAAAAGGCATACACCCGCTTGTTCGTATAGTGCAGTTCGGCTAGGAAAAGGAGCAACAGACATTTTTGTTGTTGTTGTCGAAAAAAGAACTCGAGCAACAACAGCAACAGCAGAAGCTCACTATGCGAGAAAAGGCGACACGCGACGCAACACCTACGGAACTGCGGAAATACGGCCGAACAACCGGTAACCGCAGCACCTGAGCAGAAACAGCAGCAACAGCAGCGGCAGCACTCTGCAGACGTAAATGGGAGGGGGGGGGGAAGAAAAGGAAACCACAGAAAAACGTACATAGCTAGAAACAACGCGTCTGCCGATTTAATATAGGCACAAAAAAACAAAAGCCGACACAGAAGACCGAAGACGGCGGGTGCAGGCAGGTCTAACCAAACGGAGAGACAGCACAGCCTGCCGAGGAAAACCAGAGAGAGGAAGATGGATAAATTGCAGCAGGGACGTTGGGTATAAAACGCCGCACGCGCTGATTACTATGCGCTTGCGTTGATTGCCGAATAGAAAAAGAACTAAGTCCGAATTGTGATAGGTCCGTGGAAAATAGCTAAGTTAAAAGGTTTAGGCGTTGATGTGTGTCATACTCGTATATATGTATGTGCGTATGTATTTACGTATGTATGTATATATATATATATATATATAAGAGAGAAGGCAAACAAAACTATGGGGATAAGAGCGGCATAGGCGTTTAGTTATTCAAAACACTATTATAAGGATATGCGTGAGGTGCAGGGGGGGGGGGGGGGGGCGGTGGGTTGAGTTTATAATGGGCCGGTGCATCTAATTGTACATCAGTAGTACAGCGTAGAGAGCAGTAGACGGAGAAATGTAATCTGCGCGGACAGACATACGAAAACGGCCACTGGAGGAAGAGAGAGAAAATGAGAAAACGAATCATAGTAATCATGATTCACTACATTTTACTGCCACACACAGTAGAAACGAAAGAGAGAAGCGCTGGAATTACCGAGAGCCAACAGTGCGGCTACGGCAAGGTTCTAGCGGTTCAGCGCTAGGTAAGAAAAATGGAGTCGCTTAGTAGGGGTCGCAACACCGGAAATATACCACTGTAAAAAGGACAAGCTTATTTCGACCAAATCAGCAGCCACCATTAATACTGCTTCTGCAACCACGGCTCTTCTTTATGTTGGTTGCTGTGCTCAGCTTGATTGCTGATGCGTCCTCTTACGCAGGCAGCGGTTTGCGTCGAATCGGGTGACTACCACGCATTAACACCACCTGCTATAAACAATATTACGCTGCCACTATTGCTGTCGCTGTTAGCACTGCTATTGTTTTTTCTCTTCTGTTGCATACATAATACGCACGTTATTCGTGCCGGATATGTGGTTAGGCAAACTGTTTCATTCCCTGGACGACTACGTCACTATTATCAGTATGTCGCCCTAGGAAAATTTGTAATACGTTTGAATCCATAGTGTATGATACTGACTTTAATTTGTGTGGTCCAATTTCTTCGCCAAAAGACATTGTGGTCGACCGCTGTCGTGCCTGTCATTTAGTCTAGTAGTCCTATTATTACACGTTGTTTCTTCTTCTTTACTGCCATATGCTGTTTTGTTTAGTTTCTATGTCGCGACAGCTTTAGTTCGAAGTTATTCTGTTATAATTATTTTAACAATAACGTAGTTTTGCTACTTCTACTGCACTGATCGCCCATGCGATCTGAACACCTGTGGGAGATATCGTTAAATTTTCTGTGATTTATTACACCACTCTTTGGAATATGCAAACGTGGAGGAACGTGCCCGTTTGCACTAGATCCTGCATCACACCAACTTTTGTATAGTTTTTAGTGCGATGACCTTAAATTCATTAACAGATTGCGTGCGTGCCAACTTGTGTACGAAACGTTATTGAATACGTGCAGACGTTTTGGTGGATTTTGCTTACAACACGGACAAGAGTTCGGTAAGACACCAGACCTATTTGATCAGATTTTCTTAGCGGATCTCGTTCTGTCAAATGTCTCTCTCCCTTTCTAACGCCGGTGCCACAGCGTATTCAAAATTGTTAACTTAATTTCAGTTTTTTTTTAGATATTAAATTAAACTATAACCTGCAAGCAGAACCCCAAGGCGAATAGAGTGCGTGCCCAATTGGTTACCAATTGGCCTTGTTTTCCATAGCAATTGCGGCTGCGTCGGCGAATATTTTTTCTGGATTTGCTGAAATTATATCGTTTACCGCTTGAGGTTGTCTTGTTTGGATTTCAAACCAATTGCGATTATTAGTATTCACAAGCAACTAGTTAAATGCGTGTACGTAAGCGGTCAAATGATTGGCATAATTTAGTGTAGCGGTAACATATCTAATAAAAGTGACACCCAGCTTATTAAACACTATGGCAATAATCCGATTATCCACTATCACGTATTTTCTTCTCCTAAGTCGTAAATAAAGGGCTTTTGGTATCGGTAAACGTGCACGTGCTCTTTTTGTGTTTACCCAGTTTTTTTTTTTAAAAAACAGTTAACCTTCGATAAACCTAAGTCCCGTTGTGCGTGTGGCTTGAAAAACAACAACAAAACATAATTAAACCAAAGTGGAGAAGGCAACTCAAAGATGACCCATGAGTAAATGGGAAATTACGTTGAATATGTGGATTTAACCCACACTTGTGTACTTGTTGACCCGCCCTTTTAAGAAATAGTGTTATTTTTTAGTGTTTTGTGCTTCTCTTTGCACAGTGCCCTTTTTCCGAGTACGTATTAAAGTGAGTCGCATACGTATCCATGTGATGCTACTACGTGCGTTCTTCGTAGCAAAGCCTACGAACGGGAACTGCTGAGTTAAAAACACGCAAATAAATTATCAAGTTCATGTTTGCGCTAGTTATTGCTGGCTTGCCCGGTTTCTTCGACGCGTAGGCAGTTCTTCAAAATCCGGGATAATTTTGAACTGTCACGACCAAGAATAGCTGCTTCCGTCTGAGATACGTCAGGAACAAGTACTTCCAAAAATTTAGTATGTGGCACCTAAACAAGGCCAGTTTAAGCGTTTTATGACGTTTGGGTACCATACCATACCACTAAAGATTAGCAGTTCTACACATCAATGAGGCATTAGGTCGTTAGACGGGTAGTTGTTACAGAAGCTTTACAGCTTGGCGTAGTCAAATGCCACTGTTGCTGATACCGCGTGTACGTCACTGCTCTGCGGGGGTTTCTGTACGCACAGATAAATAACGAACACACAGTTACACAGTAATGAATGAGTCGTTATAAGAGAGAACGCCACAATATCGATGTCGATTATCAAAGTGTGTGCAGAATGCAAATTCTGCTGCTCAAAGTGTACGTTCTGTGCGTTTTAGACAGATTCAGATGCAGTTCACGCGAGTGTCTGCGTTTTGCGCTGCTCCATGCTGTTGTCTGGTATGCGCCATGTACGTATGGCACCTATCCCCGATATTGACCTCTTGCTGTCATTGCTGCTGCTCATTTCTGTTTGAAAGGAATTCAGGCGTGGAAGATGTCGCAAACGTCAGGAGCGTGCGGCAAACCGTTCTCGCCGCCAATAACAACGAAAACTCGTTGTCCCTATGACTGTCATCTACAAAACAAAAACAAACGACGCAGAAATTCGGCGTCGTGAGATCGGGTGAATCTGATAGGTCGATCGGCGCTTGCCTTCTATTTTTTATTTTGTCTTGTTTCGCTTCTTTTTCTATTTCTTCTTCTTCTTTTCTCGTAATTAGAAGTGCTATGCTGCTTCGTCTCAATGGTGATCGTAGTCGCGATGGTGATATTCGCTTTTATCTGCATCGTCCTCTAACTGCCGGCGCCTAGCTGACTTTGTTAAATATCTGCAATTATATATATATATATATATATATATATATGGAGCGAAACAGAGAAAGATAAAGAACTATACGTCAAAACGCAAAGGCGGCGCGCCCGCATTGCCATGGTCGCATCGGCCAATGTTTATTTTGGCGGCGATCGAAGCGGCACAAATTGACGACCCTCACGCGGATGGGCCCTCTCCTCTAAAACGACGACAGTTAACAACGAGCGTACACTTTCTCGAAGCTGAATGGGGGCCAGACACGCGGGCAGGAGGGGTGGGCAGGGAAGAGAAAAACAGCGCGAAAGAGGGATATACACAAACATGTACACTATGGCCGACTCATATACGTTCGCACGCAAACTTACACAGTCACTAGAGATGGATGAGCCTTAACGAGACATCCGAAGTCATTAACAGGCCGGCTATAATAGGTCGTGCTTTTCAACCGCTTGTTTTGACGTTCTTGTTCCGCCATTTCGTCAGACACCTTATCATAGAAGCAGAGTTTTGTTTCCATGTTTTTCGTGCCTATCTGTTTTTCGCATCTCTACTCGAATTGCTCCTATGAATTTCCTACAATAAGTAGAACCAACTTTATTGAAAATCTACAAAATCGTGCATAACACAGTATCTCATCGTGTGTGTGTTCGGGAAGGCGTTGCGCCGAGATTGAACCCGGGCGTGAGTAATCTCGTGGTATTGAAGCGATCATCCATTTCCTCTACCATGATTCTCAGACATCTTCGATACTTTTGGTTGCATATGCTGCGCATCCTTGTCATATGTATGCGTTTGATTCCTTATTGAATTACCAGCGATAAGCTTAGTGCGGTAGCACGAAACAAACCGTCGTCGTAGCCGGCCACCACGCACCGTTCGTCGTTTTATTTGGGCCATTTCCACTAGCCTTTCTACCAGTTTCTTATCCTCGTTGCTACCTCACCCCCACCCCCCACCACTCTGTGTTTTACTTAGCGCGACAAAGCTGGAAGAGCTTCTCAATGAACAGTATTCATTGGTAAGCGCCTTCAATTGTCGCTTGTTGTTGTTGTTGTTGCTCACTGAGTCTCTATTCTTGCTGCTGCTGCTGCCGCTGCTACTGCTGTTGCTGCTGTTGTTGTTTCTCCGCACGACGCGGCGCGTCGGCTCTCATTGTAGTGTCGCCCAATTTGAGGCCGGTAAATATACATAGAGATTTGAAGAAAGAAAGGAGGACAGAATGAACGATAGAGAAGACGAGGGGGGATGTCGAGCCTGCAAAACGAAGCCAAATGAGCGATTCTGGCAGTGTCGCAGCCGCTGCCGCTGTCGCACGTACCAGCACGCCATGCACTACTAACTGATCGGATCTGATTGAGCCATTCGGCGCAGATACGCAACGCCGCTCTCGTCTGGCCAGCGAGGCCACGAGAACTCGCTCGTAACGAACCACGCCGGTCTTCGTGCACGCGCCTTCTACTATCAGTCTTTAATCACCATCAGCATCCGCAGCATCATTATCATCATCATCAATATCATCAGAGTGATGATGATAATTAACGTGAGGCTGGTCGTGGTGATGCTGAAAATGATGATGACGATGACAATGATGATTACGATAATGATGGTGACAATGATGAGGAGATCGTGATGATGAAGTCCATGGTGTTGGTGATATTGATGATGAAGACAACAATAAAACTAGTAATAATAATAATATAGTAATAATAACCGCCACTACCTCTACTATCATTCTCATTAGCATCATCATCATCGTCATCGTCATCATCATCATCAGGCACATCATCACAGCGTAACCAGGGCCCGGATCACAATCGGCATCTTCACTAGCACTACAATCAGCAGCAACAGCAACAGCAGCAGAAGATGAAGGCAGCGGCTTTAGGATCATTATTGGCGACTTCTTGAGCGCGAGCAGCATGAATGATGGTGGCGCGATGTCGACAGTGGCACTACCACCATCACCGCCACCACCACCACCATCTTCTCTGCAGCTCGGCAGCATAGTTCACGCAGTCGCGCCCTTTCAGATCACAATTAACGCAATTGGGAGAAATTCGCGCGGTTCTTTTTGCTGTTGTTGTTGTTGTTGTTGTCGTGGTTGCTGTTGTTGTTTCGGTTGCTGTTGTTGTTCTGCGTACGCGGAAAGAACGTATAAGCGTCGGCTGACTTTCGTGATGATTCTGAGAGATGAGCATCGGCCGAATGGCAGTAGATACCGGCCGATACCGAAGTCAGCGACCAGGTCGCCGTTTCTGATCACTACTCAGTTGTGCTGCTGCTGCAGCTGCTGTTGCTGCCGCCGCTCGGTGCTGTGTCGACCACGACGACGACAACGGGGCCCCTACGGCGCAAGCCGGTGTCGCCGCTGAGTCGCCGAGGACAAATGCTCGAATTGCCAACGACGACAACGACGACAATAACAACAACAACAACAACAGAAACAACACTACGGCAACAGCATGACCCTGTTGTCACGCTATACCGTCGAGTAAAGAGGACGATGTAAGCAACAATAGCACCAACAGTAACAGCTTCAACAGCAACAATCATCATGTAAACGCGTTACGGTTGTCTTTGGTGTCGTTGCTGTTGGTGACGGACGAGTTGTTGTTGTTGTTGTTGTTGTCGTTGTCGACGCTGGCTGCACTAAGTAAAACCGTCGAACAACAATTATACACCAGACCCGATGGAGCCAGGACGACGGCCGCCCTCTCCCGCTTCACTGACGAGCTGGTGGCAGCACGATATCCACGGTCCTATCAGTGCGAACGAACTCCCGAAGGCAACAACAAGATTGGACGAGTCAACGTAACGATGCGCAGGACCCTCACAACACGAACCAGCTTGAGGACGACGAGAAACTAGAGAGGAAAAGCAAATGGGAAAAGCGCCCGGACAGGACGCGAGAATGTTTAGAATGACACGTCGGTGGCGTTCGGCACAGGGTTACAGAACGACAGGATTACTACACCCCCGAAAACCCGGCAGCACAAGTCGTCGGACTTGCATGTTGATTTCCTTGCGTACACATGTACATATGCATACAGGCTCTATGAGACACATAAAGGTTCCGTATTGTTTTGTGTCGAATTTCGTAAAGCATTTGTTGTTTAGGTAATACTGTTCCGCTCTCCCTTCCTTATATATATATATATATATATATATATATATATAGTTGCTCTCAAATCAAGTTGGCTATATATACAGGGTGTTGCAGAAATTTTTCATAATAGAATATACAAATTGTAGAGCTCGTTAAAGCAAATATTTTTTCCAATGGAACATGGTCTCTGAGAAATCTTGTTTCGGAGTGAGAGCGAAATTACTACAATTTGTGACACTAGTGTTTTTGCCCGACATAGGAGCATAAAATGTGCTGTTGCGAGACAACCAGTCCTCCTATACAGAAACTAAACACACTGTCGGGTTCGTGAGAAAATTCTGCCGAAGAATATACAAGACCGGTCAGAAGATGCGACACGGTCGTTTAGAAGAGAATTCGTCAAAAATGAAGTTTTTTATTAGCTTTCACTCCAAATACTTCAGAATCATAACCCTACGACCACCCACGTGTTCAAAGCTAACATATTCAGCAAATGCGCATTTCACGACGATCATTTTGGTACCAAACTTATGGCAATACGAGCTGTGGTTGCAGAGTAATTACGATTTTTCGGTGGGATGTCCAGATTAAGTGCATGAAAAATGACTGTGTGGCGACGTTCACTACCGCCGACGTGTCGCGCGACAGCCGCAGCGCGTCATTTTCATGCACTTAATCTCGACATGTTCGACGAAAAATCGTAATTATTCTGCAACCACAGCTCGCATTGCCGTAAGTTTGGTACCAAAATGATCGTCGTGAAATGCGCATTTGCTGAATATGTTAGCTTTGAACACGTGGGTGGTCGTAGGGTTATGATTCTGAAGTATTTGGAGTAAAAGCTAATAAAAAACTTCATTTTTGACGAATTCTCTTCTAAACGACCGTGTCGCATCTTCTGACCGGTCTTGTATATTCTTCGGAAGAAGCAGAATTTTCTCACGAACCCGACAGTGTGTTTAGTTTCTGTATAAGAGGACTGGTTGTCTCGCAACAGCTCATTTTATGCTCCTATGTCGGGCAAAAACACTAGTGTCACAAATTGTAGTAATTTCGCTCTCACTCCGAAACAAGACTTCTCAGAGACCATGTTCCATTGGAAAAAATATTTGCTTTAACGAGCTCTACAATTTGTATATTCTATTATGAAAAATTTCTGCAACACCCTGTATATATATATATATATATATATATATATATATATATATATATATATATATATATATATATATATATATATATATATACATATATAAAGCCAACTCAATCTGTATACGGACGTCAAAGACCATGTACATTCAAGCACATCGCCTTGGGCTTCCTCGAAGCTCCCTCCGAGTCAAGACGTTATACCGCGTTGTGTGAAATCGATGGAGGAACCTAATTTCGTAATGATGTAGCAACATCAGTCATGACACGACTTACGCTCGAACTTTTGTGACTTAATAAGGCACTAAATAGCTTTTTGCTCTTTATAAGCTTTTCTCTTTGTAACTAAGGTTATGCTTTATAGTTCCATGTGGCGACATAGAC
Organism: Dermanyssus gallinae; assembly: GCA_003439945.1. Taxonomy (NCBI): domain Eukaryota; kingdom Metazoa; phylum Arthropoda; class Arachnida; order Mesostigmata; family Dermanyssidae; genus Dermanyssus; species Dermanyssus gallinae. Next base: position 612,802 of record QVRM01002562.1, on the reverse strand, counting down.
GAGTCGCACAGACGCCTGCATGCAGGCAGGCCAGGATATGAACACAAGACGTTTTGCATTATTTTGCAAGTGTATTTTACATAAACAATAATCGACATCAATAACAAATATCGACAAAACATCTACTCTTTAGACGAAAACGTGTCTGTGTAGAAACAGTAACGTGTTAAGAATGCCTGCGGATACCTGCAAATCACAAAACAACGTTTAGTTGTAGACAACTTATCAGAACTAGATTTGCCGGCAAAGCATTCTTCCTAAATTAGAGCATTTGCTGTGATTAGCCCGTCGATAGGCATCGTCATGTTTGTCATGTCCCACCTAAACTTCCCTTTACAAGTTCAGCGTGCATTTTTTTGTTTTAAATGGAGCAATGTTTCAAATGCGCACTTGCAACTTCAAATTACAACAAATTTAGAGCCCAATAGGCGGTATTTATTTGTGTTGTTGATGTCGTTGTTGTTGCTGTTGATAGTGTTGTTGTGTTAGTATATTGAATCTCAAGTCAGTGTTGCTGTCGTTCGGCTACTCGGTATCCACCGTCGTTATGGGAGCACTTTTAATTGCCCATGCCGCGTGCGTTGCTGCGGACGCGCCCCTCAACAGTGACCGATGACTCCCATCAGTAATCGCAGTCAACAATCGACGGGGCACGAGCCAGTGGCCAAAGGTACGTCGTAGACTGTCTGTGGCTGCGATGCACAGCAAACACTATGACGCTCGGGAAGAGCTGGCCGACTGAGCGCCGAACAACACTGATAATAGAGTGCACCATATCGCGCATGAATGAGCGACGCTTAAGAGCATGCCGAAGACAGCGAAACAAAACTGCAGCTCACTTCACTATCCAACACAGGCAGAGTGCCCGCTGAAAGAACAGCGATCAGAAAAAGCAACCTTGCTACTAGACTGCTGTATCATCATCAACCGCTCATCACAACTCCGCACGCAATCAACACTACACCGATGTCGAGTCGTCCTCATGTCGTTTGTTAGCACACACCCATATATATATACATACATATATGTACAAAGTAAAAAGCTAGAACTACGACGGCCGCGTGTCGATGTGCTAAGATTCATATTATTTAGGCAGTTCAAGTTCCTCTACATGGACGTAATGGCACAATATGTGTATTGGTATAGACATCAGACAGATGCACAACAGCTACATGTTTATATACATGAAGCGTATAAAAATATTCCGGATAACTAGTCATTGAACGTGGAAAATATAAAAACAATTCAGCACCGTCCTAAAGCGCTTGATCATTATCGGCGTATTTTGATAATTGTGTACAGCAAGACAACTTTTCGAATGCACATGCGTGGCAGAAGCTAAGCTGCTGCAAAAGTCTGTTCCAGGAGAAGCAAATATTGTGTTTTATGTATGCAGTACTGCATGGCCTTATACCATAAAGGAACTAGCTGTGTGTGTCAATTATATATATATATATATATATATATATATATTGTTGTTGATCGAATTTTCTTTGAACGATGCTCAGTGCGAATAGATGATAAACCAAACACCGCCGAGAGTCAGCGACCGTGCTGCCATAAGGACTGTTGGAAAAACCCTAGATATCTCAATATGTCCGTTTAGGCTGCTGCTCTACGCGCCTCTAGTATAAAGGGGTGACATGCGTGTCATTGGGTGAAATTTCCAACATTCGTACCTTCGAATACCAGGTAGCAATTTGAACCGCATCACGCGCGATAGTTTGAACGCCGCTACGTGCAAGTTTCAATATCCGCCACCCACAACAATGGCCACCTGCTGCAAACGCACGCGTCACTGCAGTGGCGACGCAGAAAACTAGTCGGCAAAACGCAGATTATGGACTCACTAATCTCTAAAGCACTACGAACTGTAAGCCTATAACCTTTGCCGTTTAGTTCTTGAAGTAGATTCCACCTCTACTAAAACAAAAGAGCAATCAGTCGACAGATTGACCCCCCCCTCTCAGGGTTTGGTACTGTTTGGGAGTTCTTTAAGGCTCTGGGGGGAGTTGTCCGCTCTACGTGTCCGACATGATCTCCGAGATCTGTAAGGACCTCTCGCAATCTCTTCTAGCGACGAAAACGCGTCTTTCTTTTTCCAGACGGGTTTTTCTCTCATGATCCGGTCTAGGTGTGATGCTCCTTCTTTCCACGATTGGCTTGACGTCAACATCCGTGTTACGAGTGTTTTAGTGTCAGCTTCAGTGCATATGCGGAAGTCCGCCGGAGGTTCGAAAGTCTTGGGCATCCTGCGACCGTGTGGTCCACATCGTCAGGTACACAGAACACAGATGTCTGAGTAGGACTTGTGTATCCTCATCATGTATGGTGCAATTGGTTGTGTCCCGTTACAGCCTGTGTGGGGTACATGATAGCGAGCCTTGGCCTAGGCCGCTATGCCATTCATGCCCACTACCTCGACAAGGTAGCGGGTCTAGTCCGTACGCGATGATAAGGCGTGACACGAATACTGGACCACTCCCAGTGCTCATAGCCACAGAGGTACAAGAACCCGTTCTCAAGCAGAGGCTAACTACAAAACAAAACGCAGACCTCATGCAAAAGGAACATCCTGCGCGCAGCTATGCTGCCACCAGTCTCAACAAGACAAGTGATAAAGCTCCAAAAAGAGCTTTATTCGTATCATAAAGGTCTGACATGGACGATACCCTATTTGAAGAACTCTTGCCCTAATCCCCAGACCGCAAGATGCACTGCTATACTTTAAGGAAAACTAATTTTCTATAGAATCAGGCCATCCTGATAATTTAGGGGTTGGAAACATGTCAGTTCTTGCTTGGCAACTACATTGACCCAGTAATGGCTGAAATAGACGTCAAATAGCTTCAAGAAGAGCTGCAGGTAAAATTCGACTGACTGTGCTCGGTACTACTTTTGATGCCATTGGCAAATTCCTCCAATAAATGAAGAAGAGACCTTACCTTCAAGCTAGTCTCAATCCAAATGATCAGAATCGTGGTCAAACACATACGGCCACTATGTGTTCAAATATTCACCAGCGAAAACGAATCTAAGTACTGGATAATAGCACGTTACACCCTTATACCAAAAGCAGGTAAAACCGCAGGGGGGCCCCTTGACATGGCACCCTGTCTATCCAGTGCAGCTGAACGCTTAATCAACGGCCGTTTAGAAACATAACTAGAAGACAAGAAAGCACTGTCGGAAAACCAGAGCGCCTTCCGAGCCCGAAACTCCACATGCTCGGATACCAGCAAAGTTCTAGTCATAGTAGACACTGAGTAATGCAACAATAAAAAACCGGTCGCATTTCCGGATATCCCTCTAGATATTGAAAACACGTTTAGTACGCCTTTGTAGGCCGCCATAAACGAAGCACTTGTAAACACAGGGCGCGCCTCTATTTACGGCGCACCCCAGTGTCGTACCTAAATCGCCGAGCATTTACTTACAAAGGCGTATACTATGCAGTCCAAGGGTCCTTACTGGAACTAAACATATGGAATAATACCTCTGCTCAAAGGAGCAGCCAACGGAGCCCTGGCGAATATCCGACTTTACATTCACACGAATTGGTTTCACAAAAGATGAAAACAATGCTTTTAAAACGGCATAAAGCGCCCTATACAGACTCTGAACTTAAGCCTGAAAGGGCACCCAAGCCCATAGTTAAGTATCTGGGTGTGATCCTGGATGGGGCTCCTGCAATAACACCTCATGTGCGCTATGCTAAAAAAAGCTACCAGAGATTTAGCCGAGCTGCAAACAAATCAGCCGCGGACTAGCAGAGCAACAAACTTCCGGCGCCGTCTCTTAGCATCAACCGCAGATAGCACCATGCTATATGGCGCACCCCTATCGCACGGCTACCAAGCTACATTTCGTTGTTCTACAGTAGCCATTCAAGTCCTCTCTAGACAGATTCCTGGGACCTTATAGTAGACGATCTAGCTTCAAGATGCCCCTTAATCAACCTCTGGGCGGAAGGACTACTAATCAGCAGAAGAGATACCCTAAGCAAATGAAACCAGTGATGGGAAGCAACCAACCGGGTCACCCTGAACACTGAACAAAATAAATTCTTCCGTACTTCACAAAATGGTATAGCCTCATACACCCCACGATGGCTGCTTTCAGTAATACCTTAACTGCATTGGTAAAGCTGGTTCGCCCTTATGCCGTATGTGCAACTTAAGAGAGGCTAACCTGCAAACGCTGTGTCTTTTTTTAATACTAAGCGAGAACGATTGTATTGGATCCTAAAACTGGAAGGTCCCTTGACAAGCCAAGTTCTAGAGGCGCTTTTCAAGGGTCGTGAGTCCTGGTTTATGGTCGTCAGATGTGAAAACTCCCTTAATTCGTTCATCATGGGAGGCCAATATTATTAAATTGTCGTAGTTTATTTGAGGACTGTCAAGGCTTATTAGTAACACGGTTAGGTGACTGCTACTGACTCCGGACCAACAACTTAACACCTAGTCTATCAGAGATAAGAGTCGAAATACTTGCTGTCTTAGCTTATTAGGCGTAATGACCAACGTGCTCATAATCTTAAATGCCCTGCTCTTAGAACTCCTGCGGCTATGATAAGAGCTAATTCTCCACTGCGTCGTTCAGCTCGTCGTTCAAGCTGGCGCACTCTTTTTAGGTGGAGGTGACGACGCATGCTTTTATTACATGCTGTTTTACTTTGTCTCTGACTAGAAGTAATGGCACCAGCTTTCGTCATCGGTGGTGATCCGCTTCAAATTCGCGGATCTTGATGATACTGGAATAATTGTTGCAGCGCTAGCCCCACAAGCACTCAATTTTCTCACTGACTTATCAGATACACAGTTTCCCCAGCATTGGCCACCATCCAGCAATCAATATTGGCCGGTTGAACACCTACAGCGCCAAAAAATCGGATAACACCTCGCTGGCCTTAATCCTTAAATTTTGTAATGGGAGCGCTCTGATGTACTCGCACTGCTGCGTTAATTAAGCGGGACACACAAACGCCTGCTTTCCTCGTCCGTCACGCACAGGGGCTTTTGCATGCACACATTATTCGCGTTCCTAGAACCCCTACTACCTTATCCCAAAGCAGCCTATTCGAATTTCAACCGGTTTGGTTGTTATGACGTTTCGTATTTTCTCATTTGAAATAACTTTTTATATGTGTAATTTGAACTAACCGTATGTATAAGGTTATTCTGATGTTTTGTACTTCTTTTTATTGAACCAATTTTATATGTATATATGTGTTAGTCTTGGTTAGTCTGGCGATAATTACGTATTGGTCTGTTTCTAGGGTGGTCAGTCAGTGTCTATGGCTGCGCAGCAGCAGCCCAGAGTAGCGGCGATAGTTATGGTCGCCATTTTGTTGAGTCGAGAACTAGTCGCAGTGGAGCCGAGTCGAGCAGAATAAGACAGGCCAGCGATTGCAGCAGAAATGTCAGCACTGGGGCCGTCCGTTCAGTCGGCTGAAGCATTGTGAAGACTATCGGACGGCAAAGCACGGGGATCAGTCAGGCTTTAATTATGACACGGTGCCGTCAGGGAGGAACACCGAGCGAAGGAAAGAACGTGGGAGAGTAGAGAACAGCATTTTCCGGGTGGCGAGAAGGGACGCGAGTAGTGCCCTCATCTTAGGACAGCAATGGGGGCGGCGGTAAAAGCAGAGGAACAAGCTAAGAAATAGAGAGAGAGAGCAAGAGAGGGAGCCTTAAGGGACGGAGAAACAAGAGGAAAAATGAGGGAGATCTTCTTCGGCTGGGAGATCTGGCTAGCTAACTGCCACCACGACTGCTGGCTTGACCTTTTTTGCTGTTGCCGATGAGGATAGGGGGAGGTTTGCTGTTTTTCGCGTTGATTTTCGATGCGGAAATGGAGCACAAACTGTGTGTGCGTGTGTTCTAAGGACAAGAACGACGACAGGCAACGCTAGCCTATGCGCCGGATCTGGATGAGTGTTGGGGCCCGAGAGAGAAGCGCTGGGCCTTGCGATGGAGGCTTAGTGGAGGGCAGGGGCATTTGCTGATAGGAAAACGCAAGAGGTAGTTACTGGTTAAGATGGCTGAGGGCGGCAGCGACATACGACGACAAACCGACCAACCCACCAAATGATGGGCAAAGCGAACAAGCGGCCGAAGGGCCGGAGCTAGCTCTGCGGAATCCCGCAGGGCTCGGAGTAGTAAAGGGAGAGGCATGGGTTAGGCGAGAGGGCAAAAGATGTTGTTGTCATGATATCTGCGAAAATGTTACCTAACTTTTCCTTTACATTGTCAGCAGTGGGAACAAAAAGCGAACGAATATAACGGAAATAGCAAATGCCAACGTAGCAGAAGGGTGTGTTTCTCGGTGTGCTTAAGAACAGGGAAGACAGCAGACTAATAAAGGAACAAATAGAGCAACATGATAGCAGAACGATTTTTTGCGCTAAATGAAAGCGTAAAAATTATAAAAATGCAAAGCATTGTAAAAGCGAACAAAAAACAAAAAATGAATCTTAAATAACATACAGCAGATAGGGGAGAGAAAGGATTTAAAACACGACATTAACTCCGTGTACACGTGTGTGGACGCGCCTTTAAGATACATTTCATATTCTGTAGGGAAATCAGGGTAACACGAGGAAACAACAACGGCGCTAACAAAAACAACAGCAAGCGTTTGGCAACGTTTGTATACGCGATAAAATACAGGAACGCAAGTAGAGGCGATACAATACCATATAACGTTTTATAGATTTAAAAAAAAAATTAATTGCAAACATTGTCGCACTGAAATGTTGAACCCCTCGTACAGTTGACCCTTCTGTGCGTTGCTTATAAATGTCGCTGTCACGAAGCTTCCTTTCACATTGGCGAATACTTTTTTATTTTGAGACAGGTATTTTTTAGGCTTGATGTACCTGTTGGGATCAAAATGATGCAACGGGTAGCATTTGCTTTATTTTTGAGGGGAGACTGCTATAGTTAAATAGTTGCTCTCTACAAATATTGACCGGCCTTCATGAGGTGTCATGATCGTCATAGTCAGGCGCGGAGATGAGATGCTTTGGGAGCTCCACACATACTTCAGTAGGAAAAAAAGACCGTGGCATCTCTGTACAGGCCAGCTCCTGCTGACGAAATGCTGCTTGGATGAGAAGATAAAAAACGTAGTAGAAGTAGAGAGATCAAGCGAGCGAAATGGAACGAATGATAGAGAAATAGTGTTGCCGAATGGTTAAGGCAATTCGTTTAAATGCCCATGTAGCACTAAATGGTGAACGTTAGCACAAGCTTTAGAAGAGATGCGCGTGTATTCTGCCTATGTTACTGCGAACTGGCTAGACGGTATTTTGCCACTAAATATTACAAAGAATAAATAGCAGTCACCCATATGCCATCTTATGCGATGTAATGCATGGTGCAAACCATGTTGGGTCCAACTTTTGAACTTCTTTTAATCTAGTCTGCCGTTCTACGCCTAAAGTAACGGACGAAGTTTGAGTTTTTTGGAGGGCGAATATACTTATTTATCCAGATTATATTAACAATTAAAATAAAAGCTGTGAAAAAAAATCCTCAAAAAATCCGAACAAGTTGAATAAATGTTAATTGGTTTTTGACATTTTTTACAGGACTATCTGGAAAATGCGGTCGCTCACATGGTCACTACAACGAGGAAGCTCCCTGCAAGCGTGGGCCGAAGTGTACGGAGTGAAAGCTACCCACTAAAACCAGTCGTGTCTCTTTCCTCCAGTCTACTAGGGGCTGTTTGCGCATCACGTCAAACAGTGAGGGGGAGTTTACTGCTCCAGGCGAGCGTGTGTTTTTTTTGTAAGCCACGGGGTTGGGACGGCCCCTTAAGGTGCTGGCCCTCGTTTTCTCTTGTAGTATAGATTTAGAGACTTTATATTTCAACGTGTTCAAGTAGGAGAGCGTTTTCGTCGTTGTTTTCAGAGGTAGTCTAAATTAAAAGCCAATATCTTCATTAAAAGTGGTGTATGCGTACGCTGCTCCATCTTTGCTGGGCAATAGTGTGTTGTGGGGTGTACTTAATGCTTTGGCGCAGTGGATGCACTTGGGGCTGGGAGACTTACCAATCCTACACAGATAGGACTGGAAATTGCCATAGTCTGTCAGGGTCAGGTCGTGTAGAAGGTAAGTTTTTTTCCCGGTCGGTTCAGCCAGTCAGTTTGCAAAAAAATTAGAAGAAGAGTGACAGGATGGGAAGACTGACACCTGGAGCACCCTTTTGTAAGCCGTCCCACTCCTTGTGCCAGAGATCATTCCCAGCGAGAACAGAGGTCGTTGCTGCGCTAACCTTTGGGTACGCCGCGACCACCCTGAGAGCTTCGGCCGTCTGGGCTCGACGTAGGCGTGTCCTGTTAACGGCGAACTTCAGGGTATTGGTGAGCCATGGCGGAGAGCAAATGCCGTACAGGGCAATTGATTTCACCGCGCATATGAATATTTGTCGTCTAGATCGTCGTGGCTCATAAATCGTAAGCATAAGTCATGCAAAGTTGTTGGCTTTTTACTGCCTTCTCTGTTGCTCGCCGCACGCGTTTAGTACCACGGATATCTCTATCTAGGGTCACTTCGAGGTATTTTACCTTGATGACGAGTGTGATTTCCTAGTTTTCTAATAGGAGGTAGAGGGTGAAGCCCTCCTCCGCTCTATTAGGAGTGTGGCCTCGTTATTAGCAGGGGCGTGGGCGAGCCCCGCCATCTTCAGTTAGTGGGCGACATCGGTATGTGCTTTATTCGCACGGCCCTGCAACAGTTCGGGCCTAGACGGTGAGGACGGGGTTGTCGGCACAGACTAAACGGTTGGCCCCACGGGAATGTCCCCTAGTCGCACCACGTCGTCGTTTGTTATCTTTCATAGCAGGAGGTCAATTATGGAGCCGTGTGGCACCTCTGCAATAATATTAACTAAGTTTGTGGGACTGTCTCATCCGGCTCTGTAGGTAGTTTGATATGATTTGACGTATGTAAATGAAACTTTTTCTGCGCAGGGCCTCTAGGATTACCCTCTACGGTAGGCTGTTAGAAGTCTTTTGACTTCAAATAGAATGACAAGGTAGAGCTCTTGTCGTCTAGGCGAGGACTCGCAGAACAGTTTGGCCTGTGTATGCATCCGCTTTGGCGCCGATTAATCCGCCGACTGTTGAGTGGCGTTTCACAACGCGCCGTTCCCTTGCAAAGTCCCGAATGTGTGCATCCGCGATTGGTGGCAGACAGGGCGGTAGAAGCCAGGGCACTGAGGTACGAGGATCGGGCCTGCGGCTCTTCATGCGCCAGGGAACGAGCCCGGCCATAGCATCTCCGTCGCCGCGGTTGCTACTGCTTCTGAGAAATTCTTTATTAGCATTGTAACCACGGAGACCGGAACGCCGTCTGTGTTCGAGGCGTGCCGCAGCATCTTGCACCCCTTGCAGAGCCACCTCTGGGGGTCCTCTTCTTTATCCATGGGGTCTGTAGATAAGGGGCGCGGTCGAAGTGTAGGTGTTGGAGAAAGAGCGCTTCAGTTGCTTCCTGCGCCTCTTCTGGCATTATCTCTACACTGCGCTTGAAGGGGGAAACCCCATAGTCATCTTGTACAGGCGGCCCCAGAAATTGTCCTTTACCTCTTCTTAGAGAAAGACCCTTTAAGAGCGATTTTTCCTTCTAGAGATTTCATTGCAAAGAAGGACCCGCAGCCGCGACTCAACTCTGTTATATCGGGCAGTTTTTCCCTCAGGCGCAGATTGCAAGGTACGGCCGCCTTCGCCTTAGGCGCTTCTGCCTTAGTTGTTCGAGCGCGGTAGTCCACCAATGTATTAACGCCGTAAATGCTTCGCACGCCGTATTTAGAAGACTCCGAAGGCCCGTCGCTGCAGTCGGTAGGTCGTTCGGTCCTATAAAGACCCTTGGGACCTCCGGGCTCTATTCGGCTCTCTGGCGTCTGACGGACATATACGGCGTTGGAGGAGTCGGAGGCAGTAGTGACGTTGAATTCAATGATGAGGTGATCGCTAGAACATAGCCGCGGCATTCGAATCACCACGACAACTCCTCTAGATGCCTATTTAAGTCGTCAAGTAGAACAATGGGGATGCAGTAGCAAAAGTATAAATGCTAAACGTTCGCTACATCGATCCTACACTCTATCCCCCCTGCTTCTCGTTATGGCTTAGAGTCTATCAAAGTCAGCTACTCCTTTGCATTTCGCATGCTCACTTCATGAATGTGGAATTAAGTGTATTATGCCCAAATATCCCGAGCAGTAACGGCTGTAATATGACGTCCTCGCATGCATTTCTCCACAGGCCTCTTTGTCTATATGCTCATATACGCGAGGGCACGCGAGTGTGCCTACCATTTCGACGATGATCTTCAGGACCACGACAATGGTCCTCTCATCGATGCTCGTCCATAAACCGGGCTTTGGCAAACTAATGTATCTTGCCTTAAGCGCTAACTAATTTACATAGTCCTTAGTGAATTCGCTAACGACTATAGTAGTGAGTGCGTATCTACCAATCATATTTTCGGCTTATATATACATACATATATGTTCTCCGCAAGCTGACCTTCTAAATAAACCAGACCCTTACTTGTGTAAGTTCTGGTGATCGCCTTTAGCTGCTGAATCGCCTTTAATTCATATGTATTTCTGATTTTAGATGTTTATAAATATAGTTGTTTCTTGCACAAAAATTGCCCGAGGTCTAATGTTATCAGCACATCATGTTTTACATAGATGTTATGCTGAACAAAGTTCATTAATTCGTCACTTTTACTCGCTTTCGGACCGATTCCTCTAACTCAGATTTTTAGAGGACTAACTAGAAAATGCGATTGCACACACTGCAAGCGCGGGCCTGTAGTGCGGGATTCCAACCCACTAAAAACCAGTCGTGTGTCCGTCTTTTGGTCTAACTAGAAACTACTTGCGCAGAGCATCAAACAGTCAGGGGTAGAGAGTACTATTCTTGGCGGGTATATTCCCCGGGAGCCACGGAGAGACGCGAGCGAATTAGGATTTCTCAAAAGCTTGTCAAGCTTGGTAGGATGTTGATTCCGTCATTTTCCTAATAATGTAACGTAGGTTAAAATCTGTCATGACTTTTAAAAGCTTTAGTAGAGGTACGCGCGGCTCCGCCCATGCTGGACGGAGGACCGAGGACACCCCAGAACACGTCTCAACACGGTGTGCTTTGGGGTGTCCTCGAGCCATTGCTGCAGTATGCGCACCTGCTGGGGCTTGATCCTAAACAGGTAGGACTGGACGTCGTTGTGGCCTGTGAGGACCTGGATGGTGTACAATGTGAGTTATGCTGCCGGTCGGCTGAGGTCTCTTCTGTGCCTCTTCTGGCGGAAGGTCGACCCTTCGTTTGTAAGGCGGGCATCTCCTTGCCATCTTGTACGGGCGACCCCAGGAATTATTTTTAGTTCTTTAAAAAAGGTTCTCTAGGGACCCACAGCCTCTTATACTCGGCTCCATGGTGCAGGGTATCCTCCCACTCGGGTGCGCGTCGTCGGGCGCGAGTAAAGAAGCGTCGCTCCTGGACACACTGCTTCCTCAGGTGTGCGAGCACCGCTGTCCACTAGTGCTTTGGCATGCCGCGGCACCTCAAGCATTCGTGCTATGCTCCGAGGAAGCCTTAAGGAACTCCCAAAACTCGGCGGCTTCCTGACGTCTCGTAGGCAAACGCAGGGTTGAAGGCGGTGGCCTCATGCTGGTGATCACGTATAATTCGATGACATGAGATTCACATAATGATTCTTCATTATGTAAAACTCTCCAGTTTAAAAGCCGATGCGAAAAAGAAGATGCGCGAGAGTCCGATATAGACAAGAGGTGCGTGCAGCTCTATAGAATCTGGGAGCATCTGTGTCCGCCAACTATTCGCGGAATACGTGTCTCCTCCGGTTAGTAGCAATAGAGCTGCGGACGCTAACAGAAACAATAAAATGTCATGGTATAAATAAAATAATGTCATTTTGTTTAAAAGATACGGCTAAGTATTCAAAAAGCTTGATGTAATATTTAGCGTTAGGGCTGCAGTGGTATGAGCAAAAACGCGCCACCTTCGCCACGTCCATCCAGATAAAACCATAGCCGCCATGTCTCGAGATCCGGAAATCACAGCGGCGATCAAGTATGATGCTTGTTGCCGTTTCGCTATTCGCGACTTATCTGAACGGCGCTCTTTTACCCACCGGACGTTGGGTTCTCTGACAATGAGTCTGACCTGTTGACCTGCTGGTCACTTTTCAAGCTGGCTGTGGGCAGCCCTATTGCGGTTGCAGCTTAGCCGTAGAGCTTAAAAAAATGCGTAATTTCTAAATGTAAAAGAAAACTTCATATTAGAGGTCTTAAAGGCCCCGGGGTCTATAAGGGGTAATTCTTGCTCCTCTGGGTTGCGGCCCTTCTAGGTGACCAAGGTGAACGCTTTGGCATCCGCCGTGATGGCCCCGAATGTAAATCGGGCCGCTGCGGGGTAGGGCATTAGTTAGTCTCGGGGCAAAAAGCGTCGATGCCGGTCGGGTGCTGAGCCGTATTCCACGGCGACAAAATTTCTTCAGCTTTTTTTCCTGAACTTTGGGCACGCAGTGATGTTAGCTATGTACCCTTGTTCGCCGTACTTGTAGCAATATCTATGACAGCGTTTGATTTTGACTTCCTCATAGGTGCTTAAAGGGGTGGGATGCTTTATTCGTTGAGACCATTAAAATGTCAGGACGTTCAACCACTCTGAGATGCGGCACAAGAGCTACCCCATTTGAATTAGCTTTATGTCAAGAACCTTGCCTGCTTTAGCCGGGACCACTCGGACCAGAGTTGTTTACCGACTGGTAACCCTTTGGTGGGAAAGTCGACCGTCAGAGGTGTCCTTGATAATTAGACGTCACCAAGAAGAACGATGCAAGCTTACGTCCATTTCCACAGCTGATTTCAGGGCCTTGAGAAAGATGCTGGCCCCTTCTTCTCTGCCACCTCTGCCACCTCCAGCCTCGCGTCTTTGCTGGGTAGTTGCTGAACGCGGTTCATTCTGATGTTAGGTGTGTTAGAGTCCACTCTAGTGCTCCCGGATTATGTTCGCGTAGGTTTTGCCCTCGTTTGTTTTTTAAAAGAAAGGTAGTTGTCTGTCCTTCGCATCGTGGAGGTGACAGCAAGGCCTAGGCTGCTGCCGTCTCCCCGGCAATCCCTGGACTAGGCAGAGCAAGTTTTGCCATACCACTTTAGCAGAGAAGTCATGGTCACCAGGACCCGAAGGGGCTCTCATTTAAAATGCTGGGCCCGAGATGTGTTACTCTCGTGTTGGCAGTTGGTGGCCAGTCTCCGGCGAAAAATGATTTGAGGTCCTTCTCCGTGTTTCCTCTAAATCTATACTGGTGTTACGTTGCCCGTTCACTGGATCGGTCTGTACAGATTACTAACCTATTTGTCTAATAAAGAGGTAACTGGAAAATGCAACATGCGGATGCGGACACAGCGACAGAGTTTGTGTTAATAGTAGACTGACACTGCGGGGCTGTAACCTACTATAAACAAATCCCTCCCCTTCTGCCTCTAGAGGCTAATTTCGTATGCACTACTTTAAAAAGATAAAAACAGGAAATGTAATCTGCTGTTTTCAAAATCTACTTTTTTATATGGACGGGTTCGAAACGCTAATGCACTATTGGTACTGGCTTCGGAATTGTGTGGCACTACCTCGAAGCTAAGTTACACCTAGGGCCCAGGAAAAGGCAGGGTTCCAGCATTTGATCAGCACGGTTCTTAGCAGTTAGCATGCACTGAAGTGCCTCTGTGGCTTTATCCCAGAAGGTACACGACGGCGTTGGGTTAGGATAGGTAAAGAAGTATCTAAATGTGTGTTAAGTGCAAGGCTAGTTCTAAAGGGCCACCCTGTGTGAGGCTGTAGTGGGGGATTATAAGGTGGTATGCTCCGAAGATGTTCTGCGTTTCCCTGGTAATACTAAATAGGCAGGTTTGCTCCATTCTGATGCTTAACAAGCTCAAGCTAAAAGTTGCCATGGGTTGTGAGAACCTAACTAAGTAGAAGTCTAGTTCATCTAAGCGATTTAACCATTTCCGTCTGTTTGACACGCGGGTCGCATGTCAAGGCAAGATTTCGAGTTTTGTTCTGTTGGTTATCCGGCTGCCCTTTTATCGCTTTTGACTTGGACTGGCTCGTTCTATCAACTTATATTCTGTGAACTGTATATTTTAGGGGGAGGAGGGCCATGAAGGGTGATGCCGTCGGTGTGGCAAAAAGTATGTAGCCTTGTATGTATAAAGATGCATCTTATCAGCTCCGAGCAGGGTGATCGCCAAGCGCTTAAATTTACGTACGCATGTCGCATATGTCACATGTTAGTGCATTCAGTCGCACAGCAGCCTCTGGACGATATAACTATAGAGCTTCTAAACAGATGTCTGGTTGGTCTTTAGCGGACATGGATGCGTTTTTTAATTGACAAGAGGGTAAGTAGTGGGACCTGCATGAACGCTTGGTAATCTACAAATCTCTTTTATTAGCCGGCATATTACAGTCAGCATGTCTCTGCATAAAATCTACTTTACTTGGTTCCCAAATACTTAGCAGGAGGGCTGTGCTAAAGGACCACTGTACGCTCTGGCATTCTGCGAATTGATCAATGCGCATGCGTTTTATTTAGATAAAGCAAATAATGCATACCAGAATGCAAAACTTAACCAGGTACTCCGCCGATATAGCCCTGGCGTGGTATGCGCAGCTAGCGCGCAATACTTCTCAGGCTTTGGAGTGCTCGATGGCAGGCCCCATCCCAGGCGTAGGGATCAATTTATTGTGTTCAAACATGTTACAAGTGTATGTGTAAAACCTTCACAGAAAGATTACCACTTAAGTTTTGTTTTTGGTTATTCTACACTATTACACGTGTTTCCTGTTAACCAGCCCACATAAAATTGCCACATTTCCGAACAAAAATAAATTTTACAAAAAGACGAACAGGAGGGTTTACCTGTTATCGCTTGGGTCAATTAAATTTAGAAATCGAATATAGGCAAAATCCCTCTCTAAAAACCTCTCTAACCCTCCGAAGTACTTGCCTAAAAAGCAGTTCCGTTGGCACATGCACATTGGTTGGTTAAAAAGGAATTATACTTAGATTAAATATTCTGCCGGTACAATTATAAAGCATTCCACTTCTGTGGTATGGTAAATGCTAATAAGAAGCGGTAGAACTGTTTTATAAAAGTCAATGTCGCAGGCTTAGATACCAATGAAGTGCCCTTATGTTCAGTTCAAGCGTTACGCTTTCTAAGCTTGCCAAAAATAGAAGGTAGCTCTGCCATTTTCCGTCGCGTGAGAGTCACGAAAGAGTAGGGACATACACACTCATTAATAAGGAATACGTAACTTCAGCAACGTATATATATATATATATATAGGTCCAGAAGCCAGTTGAGATAAACTAAATCATCGTCGGCTAGGTCTCCACGAGCTATTCGGGCTACGACAGAATTGGGAACGATGGGACAGGCCCATCTAAAAACAGACTCTTCCAGCATTTGAGAAGATAACGTAAAGTCGTGACGAGCAGGAATAGATCTCTCTTTGGTCGGCAGCGCCTCGATTGCCCGCTAGATTTCTCTGCCAACGTTGCGTCTGCGGCTACTGCTTCTACAACTCCTGAAGCTTCGCCACTTTTCCTCGCCTCCACCCCCTCCTCCCTCATTCCCATCATTCGGCCCACAGCCGCCCTCGCTTGCCGGTCGACCCCCGATGGAAAAAGATATGCTAAATGAGGCAATTTGGTTAAGTACAGAATTCGGTGGAAGAAGAGATCGTGGTGGCATGAAGGCCCCACGCGGCAGCCGCGGCGACGGCGCCGCGCTCAGTATGGCCGCTTATGCCGGTTGCCGCTGATGGAGCAAACCAGCGAGCAAAGCGATGAGACGAGTAGTTGCTACCGCTCCTACTGCTACCACTGATGCTGCTGCTGTTGCTGCTGCTCCTGCTGACGCTGCCGTCGACGTCGAAGGAAGTGGAACGCGTTAAAATAATCCCTCCCTTATCGCCGCCGACCGGGCAGGGCGCTAGCGTACGCTGACGACGGTAGTGACGCCTCCGCCGAGTTCTGAGCTAAAGCGGCGACGGCGGCAGCAGCAGCGGCATCGGCAGCGATGATGACGAAGAGGAACATGAAGAAACCAAAGAAAAAGGACGAGAAATAAAAAGAAACGGCGACGAAGAAATCGCGAGTTTAAAGTATTATAGCTACCAGCTTATACAAGGCATAAGGCAAACACAAACGCACCCACACAGTAGTCGTATTCAGCCTATATATGACGAGGAGAGCCCCAACCCCCACGGTCCCACCGCTATGGACCAAGTCAGTCGCGCCTGGAGTAAGCCTATAGTATCGAGAAGAGGGGGAGGGGAGGGAAGAGTAGCAATAGTGGTCGTAGTCGCGGCAGTGGTAGTCTTAGTAAGCGTAGTAGTAGTAGTAGTAGTTATGATGAGGGCTGCAGGATGAGAGGACAGCCACGAAGTAGAAAACGACGACGAAAAAAGCCCCTAAGAAGCAGGCAGAGGCAAAGGAAGACGAGCGGGCCCGAAGGAAGGAGAACTTTGGCGATCCTCTTCTTTATCTGATACTCAGCCTCACTCATGCTGCGCGTGATTAGGAAGGCACACACGAAGCATAAAAATGTACACATCACAAAATCTTCTCTTTGAGGCAGGATTGGTGCGCGCTCGAGCACGCGATTACCACGGTCATCGCTACCGTTTCCCGCCTTCGCGACGGCCACCTTTCCCATCATCGGAGTCGTCGTCGTCGGGCGACTCTCCACTGTTCCAGAGCTGCAGACCAGCTGGCTTCTATAGTCCTAGAACTCACCAGCGTCGCAAGAAGGTAGTTCGATCGATCGATCATCACCCCCGTAGCCAGGATTCCTATCTGCCCATAGTATACTGTCCACCTGTCCCAGAGTGTTCCGCTTATGTAATATAGTGCGCGCTAACATGGCAACTATGCTTACAGCGCGTTCATTAGTCACATTAACAGTAGAAAAGTGGCAATCGTATCGACCGACAGTACCAAAGATTAAGTGTTTTTGACCACCTTGCCAACGGATACCTTCCAATCGCAGAGGTCCAAAGCCGCTTTTGGCATTTGAAAACGTTTTAGTGAATACCAGTCGAAAAACTGAGATTGTAAACAGAGTTGACTGCGCGGCCATCACTAAAGACACAGTTGACGTTTGCAATAATAATGCTAGCGGCTCTGTTCGTACAGGAAATGACGTTGTTCGAAACGACGACAGGAAACAGCTATTTAGTGGAATATTGCCATTCTTACGGCGCCGGCAGCGTACCAGTGGCAAGCAGCACAAACAGCAAGCATTCTGTACATTCATACACACTCCATAGGTTGACTCTTGATCAACAGTTTTTATTTTTTTGGTATATGAGGTTTGGAAACCCTAATGCACACTCGGTTTTGGTAACTAACAGCACGTAGCGTAATACTTTCACCCACTGAAAACCTCAATCCTTTCCACTCCCCCCAGAGTTCGGAAATGTAAGACACTACTTTGAGAACGTGCGAGAGAACAGTACGGTCTTACAGTATGCATTTAACGTTTGGTAATAGCGACGTTGCGCAAATTTCTGCACACACAAACATATGGTAGCGTCCCATATCACACTCTCCACAAAAGCAACAAAGACATCCTCCAATATTAAAACAGCTGGGTTTCATACATATGTGATGGTGGTATCCATGCCAAGTTATTCAACTGGTTAGCGAGCGGTTCCTCTGCATGGCCCTTTTCTATCTCTATGAACAAAAGGCCCCGCCATCAATATGTTATCCGCTACAATTGTTATTTAAAATGTCTGTTCTCTCTATGTGCTCAATATAAATCTAGGATATCCGCTGTAAATAGTGTTAAGTGCAAGATCTTTAATGAAGGTTCTTTCTTCACACATCTTTTAGGCAAGTGTTGGGGGCCTTAATCCACGCTTGACATAGCAGGTTTTCAGCTTGTCTGACACAGCAGACTTTTAAAGCACTCAGGGTCAGGTATGATGCAATTGTGAAAAGACAGTATGTTGATACAGGGAGTACTTAGATTTTAAAGCATTATATAGCTGTATTTACGTCCACATCATGCATATTGCCTAATAAAAACAGTGCAGACGTAGCTTTTGTTTGTATATTCTCAATATGTCTGCTAGAAGAGAGCTTGGGGTTTAGTGTGGCGCCTAGATACGAAAAGTGGCCAACTCATTTTGAGTGGTTCTCCATATACTAATAGGCACATAGCGCTAATGTAAAACTTCAGGTGTTCATTGAGAATACGATCAGGTCCTGCTGATTTCTCGTTTTGCTTCGATATAAATGCGACATTGACTTCGTCCTTAATAAAATTAACAACTTATTCTAAAAGGTCCAATCTGGCGTTATGACTTCTCTTTTTAAAAAAATTGTGAAGTAGGCTCCCTACTCTTCGTCACTTATCAACTGAAGGAATTGGCGTTCTTGGAAAAAGCAGTGATGGTTTCTGCATGCTTGCCGAGACTAACATAATGCGTTGTTATTCCTTGTAGAGCCGAGTCTTTTCTTGCTTCAATTTTTTAAATATACATTTTAATTCAGCCTGCTGTTTAGTTGCCATTGTGGGTTTGTACGAACAGATCACTCGCTTTATTTGTCGACACTTCTTGTCGAACCACGGCTTGTGCCTCGACCGTTTATAGTATCGATGGCAAAACAATGTCAACTGTACTGTATCCGTTCCAACTGAAATATGTTGAGGCATTACATTTTCCATGAATGCTTAATCCAAGTTCCTTGATTGAAGCTTTAAAATGCGTCTGCCTGGCAACTTCAAGTTAAAATAAGTTTTCAATAATTGCGTAATTACACTTGTATTTATCGTTGTGCAGATTTTCATGCAGTTGCGGTATGGTCTTAAATGTATGTCCGCGGTACCGTTTAAAATGCACTATGGTATTGTATACGTATAAAACAGATACACTGAAAATGCGAATTTCTATGCCCTTGCAACGTTTGCTGAGTGCAAGCCAACCGACTGGGGACCGAGTATCGGCTAAATCGCGGGCGCCGGGCGTAGTAGGAGTATATGGTCATATGTTACCCATAGAATGTGTCCCCCGTGTTACCTCAATTCAAGCAGGACGCTTTAGCAGCATCCCGCACCCGATCGATATGGATTACGGATGGCCAGATATGACAAACACGTGGTATGTTCATGCTCAGAGCCAGTGTACTATTGTTGAACACGACAAAACCTCAATGATTAAGGGAGCCAGCCAGTCGTGATTCAGGGTCATCCGTACTCGGTCAACCATACTAGCTTGTCATCGTGCCCTTTTTGAAGCCTTTGACGCAGAGCGGCGGCCCATTATGGTCCTTGGTCAACGTCCCCTTGTAGACGAGATTTTCTCCGTTTGCCCATCCTTCCTCTCTTCTACGACTACTACTACTATTACTACTACTACTAATCAGGTTGCTTCCCCGAAGCCACGCTCCATCGAAGGCAGTAAAACACTGCATATCGGCGTATGGGTGTATATTCGTATTTTGTGTTTGCCGCTGCGTGTAGATATGTATGCGTATGTACAGGCGGGCAGGCCTGTCGGTCTATTTCTCTCCATCTCTCTCTCTCTCTCGCACCATCTCTCTCCCTCTGAGTCTATATGTGACTCACGCCGAACGTGTGTGCCCTGCCGACCTGTGTCCTGTGCCTCTCTCGTTCTCTTTCCCGCTGTGAGTCTCTTTCTCTCTCGCACGCACACACACACACACACATGCACAATCTTTCCGTAACAATTGGCCTTCTCCAGGCATCGCCGTCGTTTGTGCTCGTAGTTCTTGCGCCGACACCAGGCCGGCAGAAAGCCAGTGAAAGTCTTGACAGGCTCATACATTCTCGTCGCACCCCTACACCCCCACCACCACTACCATTCAACCATCCAGCGGGGCACATCCACAACCCCCGGCATCCCTGTAACCCGTTTCTTGCCCGTCCGGCATTCGTGGAGGCCAAAACTCCCGCAAGGGCCGTCTCGGCCACAAGTCTAGGCTGTTCGAAGCGCGAAGGCGGCAGTTCCTCCACAAGCGCAAGCGAGTTGGTGGTCGCGATGGTGGTCTTCGATGAGATGATGACGTAGTAGTAGTAGTAGTAGTAGTCATCATGATGATAGTGGCGGTGGTAGCAGCAGCAGCAGCAACACTCGTGAGGAGAGAAAGGCGCGTTCGCGTGCTCGTTGCACACACAGGCTTTAGGAAACGGTCGTCGACTGCCGGTTGTTGGACGACAGTCAGTAAGATTGGTCCCCGATTATAGCCTATTTTATTCTATGACCACCTCCACCTTGTCCCCCGCTTCGCTCCGTTCTCTCGCCCGTTGTCCTTCTTCTGCGCCGGTTCGTCCGTTAGCTCTCTAGGCGCTAAAATACCGCCTCCCAAAAGAACCCTTTGCCTTTACCTAACAAAGAATGAGGTGGTAGTGTGGTGATCGTAGTGCTGCTGCTACGATGAGCCAGGCCAGGCACACCAAGGTTACAACTAGTTTGGTCGCTACACTGCCACTACTACTACTGCTACTAATACAGGCAGTACCACAGCGATTATTGGGTGCACTACGCCAGCCATCGAAGTCTTCTTAGTCGGTCTTCAGTCGCCTCGATCAACCAACCACCTATAGCGACCATCTCAGGAGGACGACGACGACGCCAGCTTCAGAAGCTGCAGCCGGGCGGCGGCAGCAGCAGTAGACATCGACGGACTCAGCGAGCGGGTTTAGCAGCAGAAGCGTCGGCAGCGAAATGACCCGGCAATAAATCAGCATTTCGCAGTATCGCGTATCAATTAGATTTAGAGATGTGATATAATAAACTAATTTCCTCCAACAATCATCATTTGAATCGGCCTACGGCCTATGAGCTGTAGGCTGTAGGTCTAGGCCGTTAGGTTGGGAGCGTGTGCCAACTACTGGGCGGCGGCGACGACGACGACGACGACGACGATGAAGACTAGGGTGGCGGCTGCTCCGGCAAAAGCAGCAGCTTCCCTGTGCCGTCCAGTTCCCCTGCGCCGAGGCACAGCCCCCACCGACGAAGTCATCGTCGACGCCACGGTCGATGAAGGGGGGGGGGGCAGTCCGCCCGTTGGCCATTTCCATCGCCAGCAAACGGCGGCAATTTAAGGGAGAATTTAGAGCCATTACTTCCGGTATCCACTGTCTCGATCTTTCTTTTGGGCACGAAAAGGAAAAAATTAAATCTCTCCTGCTGATATATATAATCGACGGCAGCTGCGGCCGTTGCTTTGCACGAACGAAACGTTCACTCCTCACTAGCTTCTCACTTACTGAGTCCCTTGGTTGCCTGCTATAGTCAGAGCCTCGGCTCGGCAAGACGGCAAGACCCCCGGCCTTGGCCTTTCTTAGCCCCTTATTCGAGCGGAATCAACAAAACCAGCCTGGTCGTTATATCATCACAGATAAATAACAAAAGTAGACACTACTGCCATAGTTCTATTATCATACGCCTTTTTTGCTTTGAAGATGACGTTACTTAGCCTCTAAAGATATATATATATATATATATATATATATACCATTTTTTCTAAGGCTTAGATGGGTGTGAAGCTTTTGTATTTATATATAGCTATTTGTACGCTTAAATCTTTAGAAAAACTTTATGTTATATACGTAGCTTGCATTTTAGACATCTAAACGTATACGTGAGCAAGGTAAGTATGAAGGAATTTATATATATATATATATATATATATATATTATGTTTATTGGTTTTAGAACTTACCTACCAAATGGCCTACGTATACGTTCATATAAATAAATTTCGTTTTATAACATTATCCGTAATTACCGCCGCTAGTTGACATGCCCGTGGAGCTGTCGCATCAAAATATTCACTATCAAAGTGAATGAATCACTGCGCTGCGGCACGATCGCATGCTATTTCAAGCCCGTAGAGGGCACAGATCTTTGCCGCCAAAGCAGTCACGTTTACACACATTTGGAGTAACAAACAAATTGCATGCTAATAGGCTTCGTAAGTGTCATTCTTACTTTAGTCATAAAAAGAAGGCGCCGTCAAATCGCGGTACGTTCAGCAAGAATTGCATCGCTAAAGGCCAAACTCCAAAAATAGCACACGATCCTTGTTGACAATATGCTTTCACTAGGAGCCGCTAGAAACGAGGTCACTAGTTGACAAAATTGTCTGATAGCCCAATAAGTGTACACATAAACATTTTTTTTTTTTTTACGGGAGCCACTCTGTCCAGGGCACACTCGGCGCTCTGGATAGAGCGGGTCTTGCCGCTAGCAGATTACACGACTGTAAAGTAGTATCTAGCCTCTGCGTGTTCGTGATGTTGGCAAGTCTAGTAATATCGCTCTCGTCCACGACACGCATATGCCCAGGGTACCCTGATGAGGAGAAGGCCCATGTTTCAGTCGACAAAGGGGATCGCGGAGGTCGGAAAGCTGTACAATAGCGCGCGGAGAATAAGCAACAGGTCTTCGAGCGAATCTCTAGGCGCATCTCGTAAAAATCATCATAGGAGTGAAAATGCTCTCGTACTGAACCATAGCAAAGGTTAATCGAAGATGTGGAAAAATTATTATGGGCAAAAGGTTTCCAAAGAGTTGAGGATGCAGCACCTATACGTTTCCAAGGTACCAGAGGAAGAGAGCATAAAACGATTGATGCCCAAGTTTCCCTTCAAGGCTTTTCTTGTGTGACCTATAAAAATAAGATACTTATATGGAAATCAGCTTAATTAGATAGGGTCCAATTTTTGCTATAGTCCGCGGATCTTGTTATATACATTTTTATGATATATATAAATATATATTATAGGTATGTATACTAATACATACCATACCTGCATACGGGACTTGGCTATATTATTGGGTTAAATCCTATAGGGCAACTGATTGCGGAGATACGTAGATATTACATAACATACATTAGTTACGTATATATCTAACTCGTGTTTGATCGCCTGGATTTCAGTTAAGATTGTCAGACTCTTCTTTACGGTATCAAAGCAGCACAAGTGTCTATCCCACAACTGACTCCAATATGGCAAAACTAGGAGAGTTAGCGCTCTTTTACTCTCCCCCTACTAGGCACTTTGTCTTTCTTTGCTGCTGGTTCTAGCCCTACTGCTTACTACAACGACGACAATGCCGATTACTACTGTTAGCAACAAACAAAAGAAATAATAAACAAATCATCATAGTAATCACCGTTGTAGTCTTTATCTCCATTATAAGTAAATATTTGTCTTACGCTTGACAGAAGCTCATTGACCGGGTTGTCAGTCTACTAGAACAGGATATATATATATATATATATATACATATATGTGTGTATGAACTCTCCTGGACCACGTCAATTACAACACGAAAGCTGTAATGTTTCTCCTGCGTAGTCGAGCGCAGCAATCTTACATCAATCTCGTTTCCATGTTTAGGATTCAGCATACCGCCAACTCATCCGGCACGCTTAGTCTACTAATAAGAACTGACAATAAATGTTGCTGGTGTAATAGGTTTTGTCATATGCAGCTGTTTTGAACGATGGCGACGATATTAACAGCAGCAGCAGCAATAACAGTAACAACAACACCAACAACAAAAACAAATAACCAAATCTTCTAAAATGGCCGCAGTATATGTTAAATCTTTTTCGTTGTACGGATATTGTCGGTGGAATATGCCCACCTATACACCATCCCGCCCGTTCGAGATCTAGAAGTGGAAGGCGTACGCACTCCTTTCGCCGTTTTCCCTTCTTTTTCGTGAAGATTTTTCCCGAAGACATTGACATAAGCTGATGCGTTGATGAGTTATTGCGTCGGCTATTTCCACCTAACTGATTGGCCCTGAATAGCCTGGGCACTGAGTCTGCTGTCGTTCATGTCCTGGCTACGCTTCAACAAAGACCATTGTTGTTATCGCCCACGGGGTTCTCCTCGCTATGCCAAATCATCGTTTTGGCAGATATAGCATGCCTCTGTTGTTGCATTGTTGAGGCCGATTTCGTTGTTATTGCTGTCGTCAATGTTGTTGTTAGCATGTAGCTTATGTCGTTGTTGGAATCGCTGTTATGGTTTTGCCGTCGATTTCATTGTTGTTGTTGTTGTTGTTGTTGGTGGTGGTGGTCTTGTTGTTGGTGTTGTTATAGTTGGTAGAGTTGTTGTTGTTGTCGTCGTCATTAGTGTCGTTGCCCGAGTTGTTGCTGGATGTGCTTTTGTTCTGGTTTGCGAGCTACAATTACAACACTACCACTGATGTCGAGATTTGCTGAAGCACGCTACTACGGTCACTCTACCACCATCATTACTACGGCCACCACTGCGCTTTCACGACGCTTGTTGGCCCTTATCAGAAATGATCCAAATTCGCTCACGATTCACTTAAACAAACTCCAATCGGAGACGTCAATGTCATTAATCACTACTTATCGGCATTTTGCATTTTTTGTTCTCATTATGCGTTCGTTGCTTGTTGTGCTTGTGTCACTGCCACGCGCGACCATGTGCGCCCCCCTCTCTCTCTCTCTCTGTATATATATATATATATATATATATATTTATATTTATATTTATATTTATATTTATATTTATATTTATATTTATATTTATATTTATATTTATATTTATATTTATATTTATATTTATATTTATATTTATATTTATATTTATATTTATATTTATATTTATATTTATATTTATATTTATATTTATATTTATATAATAACTAGTCGCATTGATGAATCTACAGGTTGAGAGCTACCCTCTTATAGTCGTACTGTGTTTTTTAGTTAAAAAATAATGTCAGCTGCCTTTTAATGACACCAAGATCTGACAAACTATTTCAGATTTGCCAGCGGTGTAGCCGATGGGACGTTGACGAACACGTACCAGTAGTAGTAGTAGTATCGGAAGATGCCAGATAAGCTTCACAGAATAGAGAGTCTGAGAGTCATAGCGAATGCTACAGGCGATCTGGAAACAGCAGTTTCGCAGTGCTAATGCCTTGGGAACGCCACGAGTCCACCTACTGCACCATTTACGAAACCTTAGAGTGCTACTGCAGTCGCTTAAAAGTTAAACATAGCAGGGTCGCCCTCCTGTAATGCGCGTCCTGTGTGGGCCGAGGCCTAACTGAACAGGTCAACCAGTGGGGGCTTTATCGTTGCACCTGTAGTGCTCTTCGGTGGGTAAAGGTAGAAAAAAAACATTACTATCAAAATTGCCGCTAATCGCTATAGGTCGAATGATAACGACGACCAAAAATAGCCAGCAAATAGATGATTTGGGCAATTCTGCTAGACCTGAAACGACCGGGTGGATATAGATAGATCTCTAATACATGAACATATCGATGCATGTGTAAGCGTCTGTTAAATTTGCCCACGTTCCTTATCTGCGCTGTGACTGGCGACCTGGCGCGAGGTATCTAAATGCTGATACGGCAACTTGTATAATTCGCTTTTGTTTGCCTACGGCCGCCGTCTTTAGGCCGATTTGTAAGGCACGCTTGTCCTACACACACCGATTTTCCTACAAGCGCGTTACTGATGACAAAACCCCCAATAGCATTTGTCATGTTTCTTATATGGAGCTTGGCTTACGACGATGTTCTACGCTTGAGCAACCTAAGTAAAGTTTTCGGGCTGAACCTCAGCCAAGTCTTAACGTCCACGGAACTGTTTTCCACATTGCTTCATAGACGGACCCCTGTAAATACAAATGTGGTGGATCTCGAACCCGCGCACCTTTGTGTCTCCTTCGGTTGCGAGACGGAAACTTATGCCACCACGCCACCGGGCTCGACACGCTTGAGCAACCTACCAGAAGGGACAGAGGTACTAGCGTATGCGGATGACTTTGCAGTTGTAGCACAGGGCGGCTCCCCCCAGGCAAATGAAACTTAAATGCCTTCTTATGTCGGTTGCCGAATCAATTATGTACTTTGCGGCCCCAATGTAGCCATTAACCGCTCTGAATCCCGGCCCGACAAAGAAGAACAAAGAGAAAAACTCTGGTTTCTTGGCAGAATGAATGGGACGCCATACAGGACGGGGCACCTGGATCCCGAGTAAATGTTCTGATTCCCGACATTAAGGCGTTGATTGACCGGCCTGGTGGCGAGTTGACACACTACATGACCCAAGTGCTCACAGGGAATGGCAACTTTGAAAGTTACCTATTTTGGGTAGGAAAAGCAGATACGCCACTCTACAAGCTCTGTGACGGAACAACGCAGGACACGCCGGAACACACAATATTGCTGTGCGCGGCGTGGGCTCCTTTACGCATACTCTCAACCACAGCAAGTGACCCGCATGCCAAAGAAGAGAAGAATCGTTTTTACTCAACAAGGCCCCGTGAGACACTCCAGGGCAGTTAAGATAAGGACGCTACTATTCACCCCCCTCAATTGTTTGAAGTATTGCTTGCCCAGTTGCCAGTTGGGTGTGGTGATGGGGACATGGCTGGTTCTTAGTGGGCTGGAGCCCCACAGTACCGGCTTACAATTGCGGCTTACCTTTCCTGCCGTGGCGTCCGTGTGTACAAACTGCATTTTCCAGTTAATCCCATTAAAAAAAAAAGATAATCTCTCTGGGTCTTTCACTTTCCCTTTGTGTACCAAGGAATTAGTTGATTCACTACGGTCCCCCCGTAATGTCTGGCATTCTGTATGACGGCGTTCTAGGCAAAGATCTTCCGACCATACTTAACGACATCCGCAAGATTATTGACCTCGGTGGCATTAGCGGTCTGTGTGCTGAATCCAGTTAAATGTGAAGTATTACAGCGCACAAATCAGTCGAGCCCACAAGTTTACATTTTTGGCCTTCTTTCTGACTGCCGCCTAGTAAACGATTTACCGGGAGCTGCTGGGTCTACATTTGTTGCCGGACGGTATTGCAAAAGCCGCAGGAGCTGGCTGGAAAGACTAACTGGACTTCACTACAGACAGACTACGACAGACCTATTACGGCCTGCTTATCTTAATATCTTGCTTTTCAGCTACGAGGAAGACTCGTTTACTTAGAGGTAAGAACTTTTTGGCATATTGGGAGCTGTTACAGCCATTTTATTGTCTTAGGTTTAAAAAAATTGGCTTTAAAAAAACAGCTGACTTAAAACAGCCTTAAAAGAACCATAATAAATCCTAGGCTGGCCGTTGAGGCAGGGAATCAGGTTGTGCTCATAGGTTTACTTGTGAGGTGGACGCGGTCATTGTGGCAGAATCCGCAAATGATTAGTGAGATGCTCATATCGTTGCACTATAAAAGCTGACTGACAGATTGTAGTGATAAAGCTAACCAGGCCAGTTGCGCAATCCCCGCAATGCAAGAAACGCGATTGGCAAGTCTGAATAATAGAGCCCCCCTGTGTACACACATATATAACATATTAAATGTTTAATTATATATATATATATATATATATATATATATATATATATATATAACATGCCGTTAGATTCGTTAGCCATTATAAGAAACATTTTACAGAAACTTTGCGTGATTTTTAGACTTTGGCGAAAGGAAAACCGGACAATGACTGGACATCAAGGTTACATTCGACGCTTAGCTAATGATGTTCGACACGATATTATTCTGCAAGCTACAAAACGCCACAACGACAAGAAATTTTATATTCACGATAATCGATTACAAGTGCGCAGTATTCGAATGATAAGTTGCGGCGAAAGACATGTTCACTCAGCAACAGATCCATTTGCTTTCACGTAATGCTTATAATGTATATATATATATATATATATATATATATATATATATATATATATATATATATATATATATATATATATATATATATATATATATATATATATATATATATATATATATATATATATATATATACATATATATATATATATATAGAAAATATTGTGATGATTTATTAATCATTTACAATACGTTTGCACATTCGGCAGTGCTCGCCTTAATAAAAATGGTGGTAAAAAGGTGTCACGTGAAGTTAAGAGTCAGTTGTCCGTGTCCTTGCTTAATGGTAGCCCCCGCTCTTATGGACCCCTTGGTGCGAGCGGTATATCCTCAAGGTTCCTTGCAAAGTTAAAACGGTGAGATCTATAAGATTCCTCTTCGTGACGCCGAGCCCCAAGAGCGTCCTCGCAGATTCGGAGTCCCATACACCACTCATAGAGATAGTGATGGATCCGAATCTGCGAGGTTTTTGCGGGTCGGGGAGCGCCGCTCTTAGGAACTCGACGTCATATTTGGCGATCTTGTCTTGCCGTGCTTTTGCCAGGTCCCGGTTCGGGCCGCAAACCTCGGCATCTAAAACCCAGACCTCGGTAGGTGTTGTTATTACGAGGTCGGGCTTTAGACCCGGTGCGCCCGGTCGACGAAATACTCGCTCACGAACCACCTCATGACCCCTTTCGCGGAGAAGACGCGCCACGCGATCACAGACGTCGTCATGTCTCTTTATGGTTTGTTTGTGTGTTGTATCGCACATCTGAGCGACATGAGCCAACGTCTCAGGCGCATGACACCCGTGCCTACAACGTTTGTTGTAGCCCGGGCGTCCCCTGGCCAATCTGGCACGCGTTGGTAGTGCAAGATCTTTTTTAAAGTGCTCGGTGGTTAGCATCCATTGGACGCCAAGGTGCGTGGAGTGTTGTAGTGCTGTCAGGCGGGAGAGGCGGAGTCTGGGAATGAATGTTTGGAGGCAGGGGATGTCCAGACCGCCGTGTTCTGTGTGCGTATACAGGTAGGCGTTCGGCACCGAGTTTTCGAGCTTAAGCCATTTCGACTTAATAACCTTTCTGATCTCTTTATCTAGGTGACTAAGGAGTGCCTAAGATGGTCTGGGACCGGAGACCAGTTTATATAGGAGACGGGGAATGAGAATGTCTTTCAAAAATATGAGTCTTTGGTGGGGTTTAAGGGGAGCTATCGTGAGTCTGTTGAGTAAATTAAGGAGTATATCCCTGGTGAAGTCAACTCTGCCATTGCTGTCAAAGTCGACTCCAAGATATCTTCATCGATCGCTCATACCTTTAGCTGGCAACCGATCTCCAACGTTAAATTCTGGTACGGTATTGATAAACCTTTACCTTTCTTCCTATTAAATAGGTGGGAGATAGTAAAGCTTTTATATATATATATATATATATATATATATATATATATAAACATATATATATGTATATATATGTATGTATATATACATGTATATGTATATATATATATATATATATCTATATATATATATTATATATATATATATATTCTTTAAATATTTATATATTCTATCTTCTCTCTCTCTATTCTCTTCTCCTCTTTCTCTATATCTATCCTCTTCTATCCTCTCTTAGCTCTAGCTCTCTCCTCTCCCTCTCACCTCTCTCTCTCTCTCTCTCTCTCTCTCTATCTCCTCTCTATCTCTATCCTATATATCTTCTTATCTCTCTCTTCTTTCTCTATATATATATATCTTGATTATTCATCGGCTAACGTTCCGTGGTTTTGATTTCAGATCAGACAAAATCGTGTAAACTAGAATATTATCGGCTATAATCGAAGAAAGCAGCGTTGCGTGACTGTTCTCCCCGTTTAGAAAAAAAGGAGCTTAAGGTTTTTTTTGCCTAAACGATCAGCGCACTGCAAAAAGAAGTCGCAGGTCCCATGGCATTTTAAAATTTGACGCATTTCGCTAGTAGTTTGACTTAAACAGCATGCGGTCGAGACAAATATCAATCAGCTACTAACCGCAAAGGTGACAATGCGTTAATTAGATCAGTGTGTGTCCAAATGGTCCACATCTTCCTTTCATACGCCATTCGTAAGCTGCGTGCAACTTTAGTCAAGTCAAGTCAAAAGCACCTTTATGTAAGGGTCATATTTGCATATATATATATATACACAACAGGCATTTACTGCATTGCTTTTGTCGCAGAGGTGCAAATACAAAAGTCCTCATGAGTATGATGTCAATGTGGCAAAAAAGAGAGACTTGAACGTTGAGCGTAGCACTAGTACATTCGTTGGTTTGTTTCGTAGTTCATATTAGCCACTGTTACAAGCCAGCAGTTAGCCCTAAGTCTGTAGCTTGTTGGGAATTCATCAATGGGATGCTCGTGCAAAGAATGCCTAAAGGGCACACAGGGTTACAAACCTTTTATAGACAAATTTTCTAAAAGCCATAGTTTACATTGTACCTAATTGACTACTTTGACTTGACCCGCTGGGCCGCGTCTTCCCTCTTCCATGCTATAAATGGAAGCCTTTGCTATTTTGTGGTAATAATACTATGTCGTGGCAATAATACAGCAGATAAACAGATCCCACGAGTTAATTAAACTTAAAACTAATGGCTTTGCTTATAACCATGATCTCACAATAATATTAGTTGAATGGCTGGCATAATAGTTTGATACGCCCAAGCTGTATCTATTATATTGCTAGATCAAAATATTTCGTTCCGTGTCTTTTACATTGATCGTGCGCTACACGTGTAGCGTATGATGAGTTGCAAATAACCTTAACCTCGGCACGTTTATTTTCCATCAAGCCTCCACAAACTGCGAGAAAGATACGTATATAAGGAAGGTACTGCGAGAAATATACGTATTAGGATATTTATATAAAGCATCTCGGTATTTCTGCTCATACAAAATGTTTGATGGACGGCTCTTTGCCGAGCCATAATACGATGTAATCGCACGTATTGAGGCTTATCAGGTGCATAAAGATAAGCTGACTTTGACTTGGCTTAGTGACAAATCCTCATCACTTGTGTGACTGTTTAATTCAGTATGACCTGTTCAAGAGTTCACCAGCTCAGATTATCGTAAATCATCATGGCCTGTTATATTTCATATACTTTATTAATACAGAATTACAACAGTTACTTTTGTAGATTTATTGAACCCCCATATGTAGGTAATGAAATCTGCAGCATTGTGTGTTACTTGCAAGAATAAAAAAGCCGAACTATAAAATAGCACATTATTGAATCATCATAAGAAAACTTTTAAACAGTAACTTCAATTTAATAACGAGGCACACAACAAACAACATTTACAAGTATAATTAATAACTAACATTCGCGCTGCTGTATATTGTATAGCTTTACAGATTACGTCTTACAACATCTGCATGTTTTTTACGATTGGTTTTGTATTTGATGGTGTGTATTGCAAAGTCTTAGTCGACGTGACAAAACACTCGCTGCATTAAGGCATTGTGAAACAAAATCGTAGGTTTTTAATGTATAGAAAGAGACGCTACCTCTAAGTGAGAAGAGTCCATGTCTTCTTGCCTTGCCATTAAACATAAGGGCCTGCCTTATCGAACCTCTATAATAGACTACGTACTCATTTAATGCGCTTTCCAAAGCATCGTCTGTAAAAAAGAACGGCATATTTTGTGATCGAATGCTGCACGCGATTTACTTGGTTTGCTGCACGTATTTTTATTAGAGACAAACCAAACATAATGTGTATATATATATATATATATATATATATATATATATATATATATATATATATATATAAGTGTAAGTACTTGCAACACGAGCCAGCGTCTTATAGACTGATCTTTATTGGGTAGGTATTATTATTTAAAGTTTCCATCTAAAGACATGAGATAAAAAAAATCAAATATATATGTACATACATATGTGTGTCCGCCATGTCTGGCGCGGTTGAGTATTCGAGTAAAATCAATTCTAGCAGATCCGCGAGAC
This sequence comes from Dermanyssus gallinae, assembly GCA_003439945.1. NCBI lineage: Eukaryota > Metazoa > Arthropoda > Arachnida > Mesostigmata > Dermanyssidae > Dermanyssus > Dermanyssus gallinae. The sequence continues at coordinate 581,027 of QVRM01002562.1, read as the reverse complement.
GGAGGTGTCGTGAGGTGGCCGTATTCGATTACCTCGATATTTTATGTTCGAATTATGATTATTCAAAGTCGACTCCGCGGGCAACACTCTTGCCATGTATTACTATGCCCAGAAGTGTAGGAGTAGCGAGAGAAAGGGGGGAGAGACTCAGAGAGAGAAAGGGAGAGTGTAGAAGCCGGCGGGGTCGAGAAGAAGGACTAAGGTATGTTCGAGTGTGCAGTCGCTTTAGCGTTCGAGTGGAGAATCGTCGCCGTCCTCACTGTCGCCGCCGCCACCATGATGATCATCATTGTCGTCGCCGTCCTCATCGCGCGTCGTATCGAGGTGTAAATTGATTTCAATACGTACATGCAGCCAGCCAGCTCTCCCTCCGCCCTATATAGGCGCGTGCCCGCCTACCCACGCAACTACCTAACGTGTGGGCGCCTGTCAGGCCGGCTTTAGTTTTTCGCTCGTGTTTTGTATAGTAGTAGTAATGGTGGTGGTAGTGGTAATAGTAGTAGTAGTCGCCGCCCCCCCCCCCCCCCTATAGACTTGGATTCGCTATGATGCTCACACACAATGCTGATGTTCACGACAAAATCCTTGTCTCGATCTATCTTTTGGAGAGAACAGCGTTCGTCAACCGCCTCTTCCAGCCCACCCAATGCTGTCCTGACAAGGGAGCATTGTCTTTTTCCCATCATGATCCCTCTCCTTCATAATTTCCCTTGGCGCTGCCCTTCGGCTTGCCTGTTGTTTCCACAACGTGTGGACGCTTGGAACTGAATGTCGTTCTCTTTACGCTGACAAGACCGCTTGATACCCAATGCCTAGTTCGCCTCTCTCTATCGCTCTCGTCTATGGGTGACAATGCGGTGTCGGTTGGCAACTTGCTTGGGCCTTGTCGGCGCTGGACAGCCCCAGCAACCCCCGCCTGTGAGAAGGGCCAAGGACCCCTCCAGCCTCCCCGAATTGAGCCCCGGAGAGCACGGGCTTGTCTAGTATTTTGAGGGCTAAGGGCACCCTTCTCCCTTTCCCCAAGCGTTTGCTGTTCAGCTGCACTTCGATCGCTTGTTCGGGAGCCGCGCGAATCAAGCCGAAGCCAAGTCGCCCACCTCTCTGCTGGCTCACGGTAGCTTGGCGTCCAGGGGTGGCGGACCCCCGGAGGAGCAACCGTTGGCAAGAAGCTGGGGGTACTGACTAGCTGGCCGCACGGAAGCTCTCGTTTCTGTCGATGATAATAATGAATTTAGTTAGCGTGCTCAAACTGCTCACGAGCTACATTCAGCTCGTTCTGCAACCCGTGTCGTCGCTAACGGTGCTGAGCGCCAGCTCAAAGTGACGACCCTAGGTTTCACCACACGCCGTCGTTCGAAGGGGGGCATCGACAATGTCTTTCGTACGATACGCATTCTCTGAGTAGAGTCACGTCCATATATATATATATATATATATATATATATATATATATTTAATGACTGCGATGGTGAAGTTCTCTTGCGGCTAGATTTAGCCTGCTTCAGAGGCTTAGTGATCGTCCCACATGTCTTACTGCCGCTTTGCAACTCAGCATATTTTACTCCACTATTTTAACCTCCGCATAAAATAGGTTTTTTTTGCTCATAATAGCGCCTGACACAAAACGGCAATTATTAGAAATGATAAAGATAGCTGCATCACAATATCCACAATACCGCCAAAAAGCCCTATCCATCATACGTCTCCACATGCCACACACCTTTTCTTCATTTTTAGGCGCAACATATATATATATATATATATATATATATATATATATATAAATGGGCCATTTAATAAGTAAGGTTACGTTCGTTCACTCCTAGCCATATTTTTACCGGCGTGTGCACTGGACAGCGGGCTAATTTCGATAACCAATTGTTCACCCTAGTTTTATTCTCTCTGTTGCTGGTCGAATGTATAATAACATTTTCGTTTAGAAATTTGTTAACTTTCACCAACTACAGCAATCTTTACTCTTAACGACAATACGCACCCTAAAATGGGCGCACATGATGTTTTAAATAAAGAAACGCGTAATATACTACTATTAATTCATCACACAATCTATTCATATGGTAATAAACCTGGTGACTTTATGCTACGTTAACGATATGAGAATCGCTCTTTTATTATTTTTCCATAATACAGTTTTGTTTCGTGTATTTTAGCTCTGGTATTGGCGCCAAAAAACGACGAATATCTTACTACTGATTACGTTAACGTATACATATTAGGCTTGCCACATTCGTGAACTAATAAACTAAGGCGGAGGAGTGCGGACGCGTTGGCCCCATTGCTCCAATGCAGTAAAAATGGTGAACAGTAATAATAATTCTCTGTCCCGTTGCTATTCTAGGCGTAGTTTTTCTCTCTTTCTGGGTTTACTCGACAGACTACCACGATCTCGCTTCAAACGGCAAACATTGCATTTACATAAAAAAAAAACAGCAAAACAGCAACAATTGAATAATCTATGAAACAGAATAAATGCCGCAACTTGGCATTGCTATCTTGAGTCGTCCTACTCTCACCATCATAATCACCATTTTTCATCACCATTGTTACAATTGCGTTAGAAGTTCATTAACGCCTTACGATCTCCGACGACGACGACGACGACGGCAACGACGCATCCGACGAGTCACTAGCGCTTGTCGACCGGAGACACAGCGTTCTAGTGTTGTTGTTGTTAATTTTGTTGTTGTTGTTGTTGTTGTTATTTTTTGGGGATTTCTCGTCGTAGCCAACGTTGCCATCGTTGGCGTCGCGTAATTCCCTTCCTGGCCACCTCTATCATCGTCCTTACTTTGCTACTCGATCTTTCTCTGTACTTCTGTTTTGCTTCTTCTCGGTTGCTTCTCTCCCCCTCCCCTCTTTCTCTCTCCCTTTCTTTGCGGGCTATCTTTCTCAGGTCTTGCTGCTGCTGCGTTTGTAGCCGCTAGAGTGTAGCTTTGCCTCTTAACGATTGAACTGACGGTGGTTTCGTCTGAGGCCAACATATGAAGAAGGCGCACGAACGCCGCCCGTCCTGGACGGTCGGTGGTGGTGTCGTCGTCGTGGCGATGAAGGCACAACAAGAAGGAAGCATCTTCATCGGTAGCTAGCTAGCTAGCTGCGGCTAACCCCCGGCTGCGAACTGTCGGCCTGCGTCTGACGACGTTCCACACCGGCTCGCAGCGACCGCCACGAACAGAATGAACACAACATTTAGCCGTACGACCTACGGCTAAATCGTGAGTACTGGCCGGTCACGCCGTCGAGATGTGTTTAGCGTACCCATAGTTGGTTGCGGTTGCTGTTGTGGTTGTTGTTGTTGTTGTTGCTGTTGTTACTGTTGTTGTAGCTGTTGATACTGTTTTTGCAGTTGCTATTATTGCCGTTGTCGTTGTTGTTGTTGCTGCCGTTGTTGTCGTTTCTATTACTGTTGTTGTTTATATTACTGCTGTTGTTGTAGATGCTGGTATTGTTGTTCTAACGCATAGCACGGGCAGCTAGAGCAGCAGCAGCAGCAGTAACGCTGCAGACGGTGGTAGACCAGCGTTAATAGCAGCAGCAGCAGACAGCGTCCAAGATAGAGCGGGTAAGGGACGCAGGACGGGGGATTCGAAACACACACGAGATAGCCAGCGAGTAGCGTGCCGCCCCGGCGGTAGTAATGATCATAATTGGCTGTAATCACTAATTGTTGTTTAATTCGCATCAGAAGCGCATTAGCCGCATTAGCAGTTACTGCCAAGGTGATGGCACCCAAGAGAACCGGCACGACAGATAGACGAGTGAGAGAGCGCGAGCGAAGACGAAGAACAGCTTAGAAGGAAGGCGGCCGCTCACGCTAGAAAGGTAACCGTAGCTAGTACGTGTAAGAGGCGGCTGAAGGAAATGGTGAGGAATGAAGCGCCAGACACGAAAATTAGATGAAGACGAACTATCCAAGCGACTGATGTAGCCGACCGTGTTTTTGTTGTTATTGTTGTTGGTGGTGTTGCTGATGTTGGTGTTGTTGTTGCTGGTGTTGTTGTTGTTGTCGTCGTCGCCGTTTTTTCTCTTTTAGTTGTTTATGTTGTTACTGTAGTTGTTGGTAATGCTAGTTCCGTTGCTGTACTATTCCTGCTAAAAATGTGTTTTATAGCCGCTTATATTGTTGCGACTGTTTGGTAATGTTTGTACCTAGGCCTTCATTTGGTAACGATTCCATTAGCACGCTCTTGTCGTCATGCTATAACTTCATGTCGGCCATTCGGTTAAAATATAGTAAACACTTGGAACGAGTGCGACTGTCGCAGCAATCCGATGCCAATTGTACCAGTTAATTATTACAAGACAACTCCTATAACAAACTGACTTATAACATCCTATTTTAATAAGCCCTAAGTATGCATGTTGTTAAATAAGCCAAGTAGTGATAAATCCAAATGTATATGCCACGCCGTCTTCTCGGAAGTCCAAAGCTTGCACTACGGCCTATTAATAAAAGCGCAGATGAAGCCTGGCTTGTCTTATGCATATTGGCCTGGATGGAAATTTGCAAACCAAAGTAATCGTAGCCTGGCGCCTATTATGCCAGACCGAAGCCACGATCTTTATTTTCAGGATTAGGGGCTTCGATTCCGTAGTGTATAATAGCATAAGGGCGTCTAGGCTTGAACTCGATATTGAAATTACCGTGTTTTGCATACTCGACCAGTCGCATTTTTCAATAATACATCTATATGAGTGTTATGAAAAAATACGAGTATTATTCTAGTTTCATAAATTTTGAAGCGAAACTTGTGTGAGGGCAATGAAATACCATAATATTTTATAAAATAAAATCGCCTAGTACAAGGCCCTGGACCCAAAACACATCACCTATCGTCTTCTCTAGATTGTTGATACAGAAAGGCTCTTCCCTCATATTTGGCTTGCATGGAGTGGCAGCTATAAATAGTTAAAGTTAAATTCTTAAACTTCGTCTAATTTATTACGACGGTTGTGGGTTGCTTTCATACTCTGTGTGAGCCTGTGCGTCTGTGGATTTGCTAGTTGTAGCGTATCTGCGGCTTCACTCTACGAGCTTCATGAAAGGTATAGGGACAACATAACAAAGTCAAGAAAATCATTCTAAGTGAAATCGAATGGGTATATGATAATGATGATTATTATTATTATTCGGCAATTGCAAATTGTGTACTTACTTTAAACATCTTAGTCAAAAAAAACAAATTATATATATATATATATATATATATATATATATATATATATATATATAACGAATCGGCGCTTCCCCTGAAGATGTTCATAAACATATACATACCAATCAAGTACAGAGTAAAACCTATCACTGTAAAGAAATGCAAACAAAAAGTGCAACGCCCGGTCAAAGATGGGGTAGTACTGCGTAAATTAGTGCAGCATTACAAAATATTAGTATCGGTTTGGTTGAGGCATTATGATTACCCGTTTCATAAACCGGCGGGATAACCCAGCCATCGGCAGCGAGGTCATTGCGGCGGATCTAGCCGTCGCTGTTGTTGTTGTTGTTGTCGTTGGTGGTGTTGTTGTTTGTCTGTCGCCGACGTCTACGGTTCGGACAGCAGACGAGGCAGCAGACGTCGTGTGCAGTGTCTGCATCGCATCGGTTTTGGTTTTCCTTGCGCTTAGCCGATTTAACGGCGAGTGCGTGTCATTGCGTCTCCCGAACTGGCGGAACAGACAAACAGTCAGGTGGGGAAGAAGGAGGGTTCTCGTGGCTTCATGTCACTGCTTCTCTGTTCCAGCAGTTTCAGGCAGACGAACGCGTTGGATCTAACTACCTGCCCGATGTGTGAGGCATGGAGAGGGACAGACAGAGGGAGAGAGATAGAGAAAGTCAAATGGAGATGAGAAAAAGCTCAGTTTCAACTGTTTCCGCCAATGATGAGGTGACGGCCACCATACTGCAGGGTAAGGATACCAAACATGCCTCGATGCCAAATATATTTATATATATATATAGAGAGAGAGAGAGAGGGGGAAGAGGAAACGGGAGACTAGGAGAAACAATGAAGTAGCGATCGCGTTCGACTCAGCGGCGAAAGGCAGGGAAAAGACTGGCAAAAAGACTAACTAACTCCATGTATATATATATATATATATATATATATATAAATATATATGTGTGTGTGTGTGACGAAATAGAAGGCGTTGTGGAAGCGTCAGCATCGGGGCAACGCTTGAGAGACTCTATTTAGCTAGTAGTCGAAGTGGACGACAGCAGCCTCAGTTGCTGTTGACTCAGTTGCTGCACAAGCAACTTCTTACTCTGCAATGCACATCTACCACTACTGGGGCCGTCACTGCTAATGTAAAGCACATCTTGTCATTGGATGGACAACACTACTGGTGCACTTGCTGTTATCGTGATGACTTGTGTTGTTATCACATGATGATTATTGTTGTTACTGCTGCTGCTGCGGGTGATGTTATTGTTGTTGCTGTGATATTGATGCTACTATGGTACTTCCACTGTGACACTATGGCTTCCGTCGCCTTCGTTGCCGTAACTAAGCTAAGGCAATGATGGTAATGATCGTGATGGTGATAAGATGATGATGCTGATGCTGCTGCTGGTAATGGTGATGATATTGATGATGATGATGATGATGTTGACTACAAGAATGATCTTGCTGATGATGGTGACGATAGGATTAATGCAGATGATGACGATGATGATGATGAGGAGCAGGCTACAGATTGGCACTGTTAAAATTAAGACGATTCTGTTGCGGCGACCAGAAAAGATGACGGCGGTGGTAGATTGAGCGTTCAGATGTGACGCCGCAACCCGTCAGCGGTTTGTTGTGCGCTGTTGGATTCGGTTTGTGGCCCTGCTGCTGTTGTTGTTGCTGCTGCTGCTGCTCCAATGTTGCTGGGCGCAAACGCGGCGTTTGCCACGCCTTGCGTAACCAACCCAACAGTAGTGTACCTCACTGATCCGTGTCCTGCACAAGTAGACGTTTTTCTCCCTCTCTCGCCCTCTACCTACGTATCGGGGGGTCGGGGCGGAAGGGGGGGGGGGTAGCAGTAGCTAGGACAACAGCAACATCATAGCGGCAGCTCCACGAAAGAGACACGCACATCTGTGATTCCCTACGACGGCGACGAAGATAACTAACGTAGTAGTAGTCGCCGTGTTCTTCGTCAGAAAACTAAAAATCCACTCTTATGCAATGGCAACGGCAAATGCAAAAAGTGACCACAACAACAACAACAAGAACAACAACAAGAATAACAACAAGAACAACAACAACAACAACAAATATGATGGTGATGATGATGGTAAAGACAGTAACAACAGAGGTTCTGACCCTTTAGTGTTTTACATTATATAACATACCTATATCATCGGTGACCACTACTACCCTGTGCCGGCCTCTATGCCAAATCTAGTACGATGAAGAGACGCTACATAAATACCTGAATGAGACGTTGACTGACCATCCGAGAACTCGCTCACTCCAACACCCCAGGCTTCCCATCAGTACCCTAGATATTATAATAATGGACTGGATTGTACACTAGTGTCCTTTTCGACACACAAAAATGTTACAATTGTTCACGATATTAGCGGCATCGTTCTAGTACTACAACTCATGCAACAACTCTAACTCAAGTAGCCCACAAATATCGAAGGAACGACTACAACAGCGGTAACACTGGGAAGACACCGCAGCAGTGGTAGTAGCAGCAACAGCAATAACTCCGCCTTCAATAAACATGAAGTGTGAAATTCAGAAGCAACAAACCTAGCAGAGATCAGCTTACCATTGTACGCCGATAATAGAGCTTGTAATTAGATCTCCATATGTATAAAAGTATCCCACCCACTCAAATACCATGATACGTCATAAAGGAAGAACCGTTGTCATAGTGTTGGAGTCACCGGTTACACCTGGCTGCCCGGAGGTGACGGTAGGGGTCCTCTATCTTTTTGTTATTTTTGATAGAGTCGAGCAAGGTCAAGAGGCCTGCTTCCTCCTCTGCAGGTAAAACAAGGGCGTTGTCATTGTTATTTTCCGAATTGTCGATTCCATAACGGAAACAAAACGACAATCGCAACTACACTTACGGTCGTCGTGCCACTAAAGAATATATTTTAGATTAACGGATTCATGGTGATGCAAGACGGCGGTTGGTAACTACGAACTTTGAGTAGTGTCGAATTCTGAATAAACTTGTCCGGATTTACGTTTATCAGCCATACGGCCATGACTTTCTTTCTTCATAGCGATGTCATTGTCTCTCCCTCTCTCTACTCACCATCGACCTCTATCCGGCTGAATGCGCTTAAAAACATGCTTGCACTCGATTTGGCTTAATAGCTCGCGAACGTGGTCGGTCTCCTGCTTCTTAAATACGTCTCTTGGACTACAACGAGTCAACATAGCAGAATATATATATATATATGGAGTGATACTGGGTGTCGTCTACATTATGTGCAGCTTCTACAAACTGAACGTTCATGGCGGGATAATTGAATAAACCAGGTGTGTGCAGTGGCAATGTTATATATTGTGAGCAGACCAACTAATTTTTACTATTTAGTTTACCTAGCAAATTACGTAAGATACTAGGGGATCAAATACATTTCAGATCGGGCACCCACGGAATCTAAGTCAAGCACCGGACTATCCTTACCCGACTCCCTGAGAAAGCTCACACACTAAATAGGCAAAGCTCTAAGACAGTATCAAGTAAATGTCAAGAAGAGAGTATTTATGGAAGAAATAAAATCATTAGGCGGGTAAGGATAAGCATATGATCTTATTATCCACAATTAGCCGAATATAAATACACTCGATTTCGGTCATGTAATTCTTCCTCAGGTTACAGTTAGTCTATGGAGTTCCAGAAAAATTCGTTAGTGATCCAGGGGTCACTTCGTTATTTGCACGTGTATTAATGTGGACGAGGGCTCCTCCTTGAATATTTAACCGATGCCACAAACAGAGGACAAATCGAATCAAACTAGAAAAGGCTCCCAGGTCAAAAAAGGACTTGAGAATCGTAACGTAGGTTTCCTTGCTGGTGGGATATCGGCATGACGCGTATGTCGCCTTCAAGAATGCCTTTGACCTGTACGTTCCAAGCTAAAAAGCATACAAGCGGACTGTCTTCGACAAGTAAAATCTAGACCCGTGGAGATTCACAAGATAAAGCTGCTAAAAGAGGAAGTGCGTGCCCCTTACATCTTGCTCTACCACTCGACCACAACCAAGTTGTCGACTGGAGCCTGAAGTTCTGCAAATCACAGAGCAAGTTTTTGGCTAATCTTACCTTAGGCCCAGCGGGCTCTGCTTTTGCGCTAAGAAAACTTGCCTAGTTTACTAGGCATAGGAGGTGAAATCCGCAGAGAGTTGCCGTATTATTCTTTTGCGTGATCTTCCAACAATCTGAAATGGATGAATGGCATGGAAAAGTTCCTCATGGTTGAAGTCGTAGGTGCGGTGCCATCACACAACAATGCCCACACATAAATTATGCCGAGTTGACGGCATATACGACGAACACCTTATGTAGGCATAACCGTTTACCATTTACCGAGCAAAGTTGACGCCGACACGTAGATCCTTGAAACATTAAACAAATGTTTCATAGGTAGCCAAAGAGAGCTGTCTCAAGCTTCGCTATACTCAAGCATTCGGAACTATAACAGAAAACACAGATTCCGTCTGCGTAGATCAACCTTGATATCGTACAGAGCTCTCCCAAGGTACGTGTATCCACCGAATGTGGCTACAGCTTTTAATCTGTTCATGTTATTTACGCGTGGTCGCAATGTATATATATATATATATATATATATATATTTTGGGTTGCCTGAAACGCTGGGGTATGGTTAAGCTCGGTGAGAAAATAATTTTTGCCAACGGAAAGGGGGAGCGGAAATGGTTCGTATAGGAGCGAAATCATTTTTGAATGGATTTTTCAAAGTTTTGATTTAAGGGGTGGTTTTCCCGACATACGTTTGCAAAATGCACGATTGTGAGAGAACGCGTTCCTCAATTGAAAAACATTTCAACAGCGCATTCGAGAGAAAATTCTACATTATATGAATTATTCCTTAGCTAGAGCAGGGACTATTGTAATATTAAGAAGAGTTCGCAAAATTATAATTTTATTTTTGCATGTTCGAACTTTCGCACCTAGGTTTTCAATTTTTTTCCATTACGCGTGCACACCCAATACGTTCAGACAAATGTACATATTAGGTGAATAAATTGGTACCAAATTGGTAGAACTGACGTCTGCGGTTACAAAGTAACTCAAATCTCCCGATATCTTATCCGGCCATGTCGGATGTGAGTGCGTACATGCAGCTACTATGTTCGCTTTCTTTATAATTTAAGTCACTCATCAAATCTGTAGAATTTTTGTAGAATAAAAGTTGCCGGCAACCCAACGGAATGACTCTATTAGCCTTTGACGCCTAGAGGACTATCGCTGGTTGCGCAGCGTCGCAGGCGGAGAGAAATTATGGCGCGTATTGTAATATATATATATATATATATATATGCATATAAACCAACCGTGATCAACGTGGAATCCAATGCCACCAGCATTCGAAGTGCCATTACTGGTAGCGCTCGGCTAAAGCAACAAACAGAAAGCAAGCGAACAAACGGAAAGCACGCTTCATGGTACAATCAGGAGTGCGCTTCTTGCAAACATTATATGATTCAAGCAAACATTTTTGCAAAAATCCGCCTGAAGATGACGTATTTTTATACTAGATTAAGTCGTGACTATAAAAGAATTGTGAAGAACGCCATAAAATAATATAAAGAACAAAAACAATGTAAGCTGCTCCTAGAAGCGCAACAACGACCTCATAAGTGGCTGCAGACAGACAGGCGCGTTACTGCGTGTCCTATCCCGCATGACATACTAAATGCTCATTTCCGTCAAATGTTTGCCAGTGCCATAACCGTTTCGAGCTGCGCTCCTGTGGTAATGTCAGTGTGGGACGAGCGCCTCACTGAAGCCCGTCAAGCCCTGTCGCGGCCTTTTAGCAACTCTGAAGTTATCGACTGAATAATGAAAGCACCGTCCGGGAAGGCCCCGGGGCTCGATTTGGTCACAATTGAGCATCTCAGACAAACGAGGTGATGAAAACGGCCCAACTACCCTCGGAATGGAAAACCAGCCTTCTTAGCATTATCCCTAAAGGGAAAGGGGTTCCGTTGGCACCATCGTCTTACCGAGGTATTGCAGAGAAGAGAACAATCTACAAACTTCTATCGGCTATCCTAGCTTGTCGATTAGAACATTTTCTTGAGGTTAACGGAAAGCTGCCGGAGCAACAACATGGCTTCAGAAGAGGGCCGGTCAACAATGACAGCATGTGCTGTACTTCTAAATTCGATACAACAGGCACTTCGAACTAAAGGGGCTTATCTATTTGCTGGACTTTAAAGCGGCCTTTAATACGGCCGCACAAACGATTATACTTGACAAGCTGGCTTTTTGCAGGATCTCATTGAATATATTGGAGCTCATTAAAGGCATTTTACAATAAGGACAAGTTATTATAGATGACGGAGCCGCTAAACACATGGCAAGCTTACAGACCACTGGTGTTGCCCAAGGTGATAAACTTAGGCCCCTGCTGTTTTCGGTGCTGGGGAGAGACCTTCCTGAAGAGATACGGAGTCGGCACTCGCAGGTAGACGTCCTTATGTATGCAGACGACTTGGTGCTATATTCTCGCAGTCGATTCCATTTGCAACAATCCCTTGCGGTCTTGCAGGATTACGTTTATCGAAACTAGTTGGAAATAAATATAAATAAAACAAACGCAATGAAGTTTAGACGTGGAGGGAAATTGGCTGGAATCGACGAACTACGGTTAGGTTCGAAATCTATAGAATTTGTCTCGAACTTCTCATACCGAAGGGTTATGTTCTCGTCTCGAGGTACGATTTTCTCGAGGCACATTAATGAACGAATTCGGAAAGGACTACAGTCCTTTCATAGTATCCGAGACCCTCATAAACTATCAATAGACGTTGCCGTTCATCTGTTTAACCTGAAGATTGCGCCTACTGCTTCTTACGGTATACAGGTGATATGGCCGCATCTATCGAAGTTAAACTTTAAGGCGCTTGATCAAATCAAGGCCGCTTTTCTAAAGAAGGCGCTAAGAGTCCACCGCACTAGTCTCAACAGATTAGTCTATTTACTGGCGTCGACTCCGCTATTTGTTGAGAATTTACAAAAAGCACACGTGTTACCGAAAACAGCAGTTTTCAACGAGTACATGTCCGAATGGAAGAATAAGGTGGCAGACATTGATCCGCTCTTTTATAAAACCCAGGCAATGATGTAGTTCGTGGAAGCGCTTCAATTATGAGAATAGACACCTAATTGCACGATTTGCTGTACATGGCTTCTACATGGAGATCTGTATTCGAGAGAAGTTCCATGAAATATCCTTGTTATGCTTGTGCAAACTCTGCGGGAGACAGTGTGACTTATATCACCTTCAACAATGCGATACAGCAGTTCCGTTGACTCGACTTTTAGAACCGTGATGAATATATGTATATGTGAATGTGTGCTTTCTCTGTACGCGCAATATTGTAAACCAACCATCGGTTAATAAAGCTATTATGTTATGCTATATATATATATATATATATATATACGCGTATAAAGATCTAAGTGTTCCTCCTCGCGTTTTTCAAAAGCGGGGTTCATCCTCCCTATGCAGCGACGAGCGGCAGTCCTTGCCTTTTTGAGTAATTAAACCCGATGGCATCTTGGGGACGTGCGCGAGAGTATGTTGTTCCTATATATGCAGCTCTATATAGCCAGTCACCATTTGGCCGGTGGCTTCTCGTGCCGTCTGCTTTCTCCTTCTCCCATACGTCTCTCTCCCTCTGTCTACAGAGACGCCGTCTGACTATCCTTGGTTTAGTTGTATGCTGTCCAGAATGTCGCTGTGCCGCACCTTACTGCGGAGGCAGGCAGGGACCATCATGTTCATCATTGTCATCATCAGCAGCAAAGCAAAGGCTATCCGCGCGGAGAATTGTCGTAGCAACGCTCGCTTTAGTGGTAGTATTAGCAGCAGTAGTAGTAGTAGTAGGAGTAGTAATACAATGGAGGGCCGAGACGACGACGACGGCGGGGAAAAGAAGTCTCTCCCCCGAGAGCACTAATTCAATCAGAGACAGCAACCACCCCACCCATGATTTGTTTACATGCGGCAGCCTCTGGACTCTTACTGCCGCCGCTCGGATTGCTGCACCGCCCGGACATCCTCATGTCCGCCCACGATGCAGGATGCAGGACACACGAGACAGGAGAGCACGAACGACGAGTCTGCCAACACTTCTGCGACCTGCCGTTGCTGCTGCTGGTGCTCCCGCAGCTCAACCCGTTTTCACTCGTAAGTCAGTGCTATCGCACAAAGGCCGAGTCATCAGCATACAGAGCACTAGAGAAAAGAGCCGCTATTATTACTGTTGTTGTTGCTGTTGTTGTGATTGGCGCTGCTGCTTGTAATGCTACTAGCGTGGTGTTAGTGTTGATGCCACTTTGTCGCTGTCTTGTCGAGAATGCAAAACGCGGAGCGCGCGGTCATTTCAGGAGGGAGGGGGATTGTATTTTAATTCTTACGCGTGGTCATTAATCGAGGCGGACTTTGCTACTCTGCAAGCAAACGACACCATTCGGTAAAAAACAAACACGTTGACTCAGAACCGAATGAACTGAGAGGATTGGCGATATGAAACGCACTAGCAGAAGCCAACATGTAGCACGGGTTCTGTGCGGTAAGGTATCATCATATCGGTACCTTACCGCACGGAGCACCCGTCAGTGTGATATGTGTTTCTAGGAGCTTCTAGAAGCCGTCGAGCACTCTATATGCGTAGACAACTAATAGCTATAATTAATCGTGTTATATTGCGTACCATTGAGCACCTTATAATTAAATATATTTATATATATATATACATTTCCTTTTCACAAAAATGGAGCCACACAAGGTACATTGATACTGACCACCCACCTAAAGGCATCCGTCTCGAGACCTCGCGCGTAGTAAAGGCACTCTGGTACTGTTCTGTCATTTTTTATCCAAGAGACGCTCTTTGTGAAATGACGTTGCTTGTTCGGGGATGTAGTAGACTTACTACATCTGTTCTCGTGATATACTTGGGCTGGCAACTTTATGATCAGCTCGTTTTGACCACACGTTTTGCTGGCCGTTAAACGTGCAATGTTTGTACTGTTTCCTCGTGCTACTTTCCGTTCCCTGTGCAAACCATGAGTACATCTTGCAGGTTGGTTATTATTACTCTATAATACTAAATCTACTGTAAAATAAAAGTTGTGCGAAGATTTCCTACTCGGCATGTATGTGAAGGACTGTAATGTTAGTTTGTCAATTTGGTTTAAAAACATTGGTTATTGGTTACAATTGGTCTGCCAGTACAGTGGAGTTGTGCGCCAAAAAGCTCCTCTGCTGATCGTAAGCAGGGAGTATGGCACCATATGTTGCCCGAGCCACGTGAGTCACGTGAAGAAAAGCGAACGTTGGCCACGTCTGGAGTACGTCTATACGAGGTCCTCCCTCACTGTACGAATTCAGCTCGTTTACAAAATGCACTGCGCTGCACTGTTATACTGCAAGCTTAGTGGGGTAGGGCGATAGAAAAAATTGGAAAACATTAGCACTTCTACGAAGCAGCATCATTCTGCGTAAGCGGCAGGCGTACGCTATATGTGGGAAGAGCTCCAGATTGTCACTTTGATACACCAACTTGGATGCAAAGAAGTGAGCTAATTTATGCATTGGCCGGTAGAAAAGCTGGTATATTCCTAGAAAAGCTGGTATTCACGTTGTTTAGTTTATTTGCCGTTATTTTACCATGAAATTTCGAAACTTATTGGTTTGTAAGGCTCGTTTCAGTCAACTAGGTTAATATTTTTAAATAATCACTTATTGCTCAAGTCGAATGTATCTTAAATATGAATCTGCCGGAGTGCTGGTGAGTTCCGGCAATACAGTAGATTATAGGTTAAGCAAGTTGTTCCACAGTGCCGGCAGGTGCACTGCTCATCTGCCTCATGGAAGCCAACTTTCGTGCACACTGCATAATGAAAGCCGTGCATTACATGACGCATAATAAGATGGCGAGTTTCGTATTGGGCGTCCTTCCACTAGTTGTTCATCATGGCTTGCGCCCGACAGAAATCCATGTCCACTTGACTAGGTTAATATTAAATGATGACAGTTTTACGCAATTTTAGCTTGTTTACTCTCCTGGTATGTATAACGATATATGTAACAATAATGTACGGACACCCGATTTAAATAGGTTCATTTCTAGTATCTAATTACTACAGCCTACGCGGTACAAAATTATTTTGTCATATCAAAACTTGTCATGCAGGAATTTGTACTGCTGCGCTTTGCTTCTCATACGTAAATCTGCTAGAGGAGATGTACCTTAGTTAAATATACTACGCAAATGTACTTTATTTCGCCTGAGTGTTTGCTTACTATATTGCTATTGTAGTCTAATTGGGTCAACGTAAGAATTGCATGTTGCAAGTGATAACAAATTTCGTTTTATTAGATTTTAATTTCAGCGGCTTAGAAATGCTTGATAAGTAAATGTTATGCTCAGACTTTGTCAATTGTAATATTTGCATAGAGGCTGAAGTTTGTGCTGCACCTAAAAGGGGATTCAGATTACTCTAATACAAACCTGATACTCGCAACTTAATTAAGATTAAACTCATATTAAGTAGACCTGTCTAGTTTAAGCACACTTTTTGAAGTAGCGAGTCTGCATTCGACATCATACAGAGTATGTTCTTACCAACGACAGCGAACATATTCCTATACGTCTTCGGGACGGCGGACGGTGAAGACGGCCTGCAATTCCGCTTTCATGGGTCGTTGGTTCAATCCCAGCATCACTCCATGTGTACTGCTTTTTGTCTAACTAAAGGACAGGCAGACTTCCTCCCAAGAGGCGGTAGTAGCCATTCTGTTATGGTAGTTTGTGCTACGTCGTTATTATTCATGCGACTTGCGCTCTAGAACGCGAAGGCAAGTCACTGATTGTGAGGTATGATTCATATGAAAGCCCTGCAAAGGCCAGCTGTAGTAGGAAGAAACGTGGTACGGGGGCGAATATGAAGTCTGCCAAATACGCAGCAGAGGACGGAAGCTAGCGCAGCCGGGTTTAGAACGGTCAATACTATACTAGTATATAACGGAGCCAGTAACCGGACCGGTAGGACAGCTGAAGATGATTCAAGTGATGGTCGGTCTTAACGAGAGCCGAGTTTTTGCTTTCGACACTCTGCTTGTGACAGCAAACGGGCAACAAAATTAACAGCAGTGATGATGATGCGGATGATGATACGAGTAATAATGATTATCATCATCATTATCACAATCATCACAATTATGACGATGATAGTGACGGCGACGCCACCAGCCAATTCAAGGACAATTAATATCACGAATGTCCGGCCTTCGAGGCCGAGACAGACGGAGGTACACACCCGCCGTAATAAGCAGAATGTCCCTGTGCGTCCAAAGAGTTAATTGATACCGATAATACCAGTATTACCACCGTCTGCTACAGTTGGAATAATTACCACCATTAAAGCAACAGCATAACTAGCGCTCATGATACTGCTCTACAGTACTATCAGTGCCCGTACGTGTGGCTCGGACTAGAAACGCAATCGCAGGTTATTATATAAATAGCAATCAGATGACTAATTTTTCTAGGGAAATTTCTTCGTTGTACATTAATCGTTCGTGGTTAATTAGCCTGACTGAACTGGCCCGTAGACGATGTGTTCTTTCCGTTGCTTCGTATCTACGACAAATCATGAAGTCTTCAAAGACGGGGAAAACAACTCAAAATACTTCTTCTTGTTTGCTTGTATCTCCGTCTACTTCACTAACACTCTAATATAAATTGGTCATTGCCAGAGTACAGGGTAATTTTACACTTAATGTGCCTGGTTATTACTTTATACACCCATAGAACCTACTTTTATCAATTAATACGTTTATTTCGCTCTGATTGAGTACAATATACAGTTCAAAAATGTTTCTTCATAAAATTATGTCTTCTTCACGCTTCCGATGAGAAAAGTAGTACAACGATTATTGGTCCAACGCTGTGCATTCCACTGCATGGTACTTGGGACACCTCTGCAGGCAGAACCGGCAGGTGCACAACTCGTACTCCTCGTGAAGGGCTGCGTTTGAACATACCAGGCAGTGATAACCATGCACTATGTACCTGGTGTATACGTAGAGTCTGTCACATGCAGGACCAGACCAAAGGTGCACGCCATTGAAAACGTCCAAACCACCGACCTCCCGTCTGGCCTGTTCGACTTTAGCTTCTTATTCCGAAATAAAACATTCGTATGGTACGGTACGCGGCATCTTCAGTCTTAGTTGGATTGTTTCAGTAGCCGGTGGATAGCCTGGCATAAGATACACAAAGGGGCTCCTTGCTCGAATAGGCAAGCAAAGCACTCGCTTCATATATAATGAGAAACACATCTTCACACCCTGTCAAGACTATACATCAGCCCCGGAACAATCTTGAGCATGAAGAGCCTCACTGCTGAGAAAACAGACAGCCTTTGGACATTGCCTAATTCCTCGTATAGAGCCTACTTTTCAGTAGAGCGAGACGGTGAAAAAGTTGTGCTTAGGAGTGACAGTAAAAACGCTCATTTTTGATATACATATTTTTCAACACGTGTGGTTGCTGCGCCTAGTTTGTCTGAAAGCCACCCAAGGTTGGCTGGCGGAACACTCAATGCTTTAATGGTTTGGCCTCGCACTCACAAGGCACACATGATAGGAAAACACGCATTGATGGGAATTATTTAAGTACTAAATCTATGGTGGTTCTATTCGACATAATATAATCGTAGGTCCTTCTTCCCGTTTCCGATGTCAAATTCCCACAAGGTTGTTGTTCACCAAGCTGGCCAAACATCATATACGAGTACTCATTGGGCCCACCCATAATATTTTGTGTGCTGTATAAAGACCTTCTTGTGTAAACAAAGCTTCATCTGTAAAGAGGTCCAGTTAAGAGAACTCAGCTTGGATTTCCTTTCTCGAACAGCGAAGAACTACATCTATACTGAGTTTCACCGAGTTCAAGCTGTGCTGTCTACTGATTATCAGACACGTGTTGAATACTGTCAATGGGTTTGCAGATGAGAGAAACCCAGCTTATGTTTCCATACTTGTGCTCTTCACAGTTAAACTTTGTCTACACAGTAGAACACATTTTGTGCACAGAGTTTTCATTGGTCGGACCAACAAGAACCCGCACATGCCTCTCTGTAAACGTTGGCTAGCATGCTGAACAACTACCTTATAGGCTTCCCAAAAAGTTAAAAAGAGAAGAGTACCACATATTTCTAGAACTGCTCGTAGATAGTCCTGAAACTGTTTGCTCGAGCATGTGATCCCATTACAATTTAGCACCAGCATACAACGACGCTGCGCCACAGGCTCATCTAGACGCCACCCTCAAGGGCCGAGGGATTGGCCGATGCTAGAAGAAAACATACCCGGCATTCAACGATATTACACGATTTCGATATTTGTAAACTTATTCAATAATAATATTGTCCATCCGCTAGCCAACGTTGGGTGTCTTTCAGAATAATTTAATTTAATTTTTTTTTGCGAACACGTTAGCAGTTTCTCCGTTGAATGACCCGTTCCTTAGCAACCATATATTTTGTAAAATGATGTGCGGCTAATCACAATAGTATAACTAGAATTGGCACTTTCACTGTCACTTCTAAACATTACATTTTAACCTTCTAACACTTCTAAGTAATACATGTTAACCATTGGAAAACGCCTATTTCATTAAAATCTACAACCGTTTAATAGCTTTGGTTATTAGGGTTTGTATATATATATATATATATATATATATATATATATATATGATATCTCTCACTCTTTCTTTATATTTATATATATATACAGCGAGAAAGATATCATATGTAGCTACATTTATTATACAAACTACTTAATGAAGTTTATAATTCGTATGTTACAATTCACAGCGTTTGTGGATGCTGCCAGACTATTTAGCGGCGCCTTAAAACCGCCGCATAATAATGCCGTCACAATGCTGTGGCTTCATCAGAGAGCCACACCGACGTTCGATTGGGCCACGGAACGATAGCGACAACAATCGCCTTCCCACCGACATCGGTTCATTCGCTAGGCTGGTGGTTGAGGCCACGATTGCCATAATTAAAGTTTTCATTGTCGAAAAAAAATAGAAATTATATATATATATATATATATATATATGTTTGTGTTCTGGACGCGCCATTCTGCAGAACACACAGAGCTATGGAGCTTATGTGGGGAGGGTTAAATTCTTCGCGTTGTGGGGAGAATGGCGGGATGACGGGATGGCGGAGGGGGAGGCGGTCTGAGCAACGCACACACGTCATAATGAACACACGCCCGGTTGGCCGAACAGCCGAAAAACGAAAGAAGCCAGCCTCAACCAGCCTGCCTAATGAGTCCTGTGCCGTCCCGCTCCGTTTCTAGCCGTTCGTATTGTTCATTAGCGTAAGCGCAGTCACAGCAGTCGACGGTAACGGAAAACGCGCGTAGAGCAGCTTACAACAACGTCTCCGTTCGTACAGTCTCTACATCTGCTACCGGTTCTGCTGACGACGGTGCTGCTGCTGCCGTTGTTGTTGTTGTTGTTGTTTTTGTCCTTGCTACCCCATTGCTTCTGATGGCGGCTGTTTGACAACGATGGCTATTGGCCACCCAGCCAGATTTCTCTACAATGTATGCAGACATAAATATTTAAAAACATAAAAAAAAAAAAAGAAAAAATAATGAATAATATAATAATGAATAAATATATATATATTTGCTTTTTTGGTGCAAAAGTTATTGTCGTTTTTAGCCTTGCCAAGCAAAAAAAAGAAAACACGTAAATGGAAAATGCGGTTTTTTCATCATTCATGAACCACCCTCCTCTTTCAGTGACATTTCGCCAACGATCAACTAGATTTTCGAGATCTCTTTTTCTGCAAAGTATTTTGTTTTTTAGACGAAGAAGTGTTCTACTTGATTTGTTTCAAACGATTTGGAGGGATCAGAATAGGTGATAATCTGAAGATACAAGGTGCGGAGAGTATGGTGGGAAGAATAAATGTATAGGGGACTTGTCTATAAGTATGCCGAAAGGACTTCTTTGATAAAAAGATTCAAGGCCAAAGAGTGCTAAAAAGCACTGGCTGTAATGACGCTTTTCGTTTCTATATTTCAAATGTCATTTTCGTTCTAGAATTTACATTTCGGGCGATTATTTTTATGTCGTTATACTCAACGAGAGCTGAGCTGTATATCTTTGACCGCTATAACTGAAATTCAATAGGCTCGCCTTTGCAGCTCGGCTTTCTGTGTCATACTACGGCTTATGCGGCTTCCGTACTGATGGAATTAAAGGAATAGAAATCCGTAACTCGTCAGTCAGGTGTTTTTCAAGCGGGTTTGGTTTTTGAGCTCGTGTTTGCCTATATCGATTCTTCGAGAGCGGAAGGAGATTTCTGTAACTGCTACGCCTGTGGTACACATTCCTGTTCTCGACAATCATGCATGTAAAATTACACACTCGTTGATTAGGGTTATTTAAATTGTTGAGGCGTTTAGAAAAGTGCAAGTAGACAGGTAATCTAACACCTAAATTCGAGTTGAATCCATATAGCGCGTTCGACAAAGCACAGGGCGTTTGTGACGTGTATGTGGCAGCGTGATCTAGGAGGCTAGTGCGGTAGCCATATTTGTCATCTTCTAGAGTGTCACCTGTTCGACGACTGTTGTTGATCGAATTTTCTTTGAGCTATCCTAGCGGGAGTACCGGGAGTAAGTATGGCGCTTATTTCAGCGTGTTTCTCCGTGATAAGCATGATTTGTATGTTCTGCGGGCACCCTCCTCGTAACTAGAATGTTGGAGTATGTCAATTGCCTGCTATCTTGGCGTAATAGGTATAATGGACTAATAACCTCCACATCCAAGTAAGTTAATATTTTTTATTGTGAGTTTATTATGATAGACCGTACAGCCAAGAGTCAGCGGCATGTTGCCACAAGTACTGTTGGGAAAACCCTAGACAACTCAGCATGTCCGTTTATGCTGCTTTAAGCTCCCTCGGCATAAAGAGATGAAATGCGTATTTAAGCGCACTTATTAAACGAACTGTTAATCAATTAATCATAGTGTAATTCGGCCTCGGGGTTTCCAGCATTGTTTCTCAAAAACAAAAATCCATTCCAGAAATGGTCGTGTCTCATTGTCGTGTCTGGACCACACGACGCTGGTCGGACAGGGGGGTTCATTCGCTAGTGATATTTTGAAAATGAAACTTTTAGTGAATGGATGGACTTTTCTTAAGTAGCAGGTATAATATCAAATGTGAAACTATAGCAACAGAAGGATTACAAAAAAAGAAGTCAAGCTGACGGTATGCCCCCTCGGATAAATAGGTTCACTGAGGTGCGACCTGTCTTACGTTGTTCATCTACCAAACACTGTCTATATCATATAGAAGAATACAACCACACCTCAACAATTTATTGCGCAATAACATATTATTGTCACTAACGTCAAACGTTGAACTACTGTTTTTGGCAGCAGTAAGTTATTGCGCAAACTGTCGATTGATCTTTGATCTGGAGCTGCTGCTGAGATCGGCAACACCAGCAAAATGACAAGACATGGAAGCCAGGAAGAGCGCCATGCCGTCGAGCGCCGGTCAGCAGTTGCTGCCAGAGACACGACCACAACAGCACAACAGCCAACAAGTAGTAAAAAAGCACATTAAATATTTGGGACGAGGCGACAATTATCGAAGATGAGCAACAATAAATACAAAAGACATAACAAAAAAATAATCTGAAAACTGAACAAAGGATCGAAGGCAAACAAACGCGCTCACGCACAGTGACCCAGACCATAGAGCAAAAGTGCAAAGAAAGACAAACAAGAAACTGAATAGAAATGCTTAACTGGTCGTATATGGGTCGTACGTCATATACGTCTTCCCGTACATATATAATACTCCGCATATATATATATATATATATATATATATATATATATATATATATATATATATAATACTCCGCATATATATATATATATATATATATGTATATATACACATGTATATATATATATATATATATACAGAGAGAGACAGAGGTAGAGCTAAAACGAGGGCTGGAATGTATTGTCGGCTTTTGCTGTTTAGTAACGACTGGCAGACGCCGATAGTGAGTTTGTTGTCTTTGTTGTTCCGCCCTCCTCGCAGACCCCACGAGAGTAACGAACGATGCGGCCCCGCCAGCACTAAACGGCGGTCAGAATTGTCGTCGCTGTCGTCGGACTGGTCGAACATTTACACACACACACACATATTCATTAAAATAGTACCGACAGCACCGGTGACACAGTCAAAAGAGCAGAACTGAGAGTGTCCGCTCGGGGGACGTAAAGAGCTTAGATAGGGGGAGACCGAAGGCGATTGTGTGAGAGTGTGAGTGGAACGAGGAACCGGGGTCGTTGGTTGGGTGGATGCATGGCGGTTATCACCAAAGAGCCATCGAACACGACGATGACGAATGCGCGCCCCGCGTGCGAATGATGACAACGCGGGGAGAGAAAGAAAGATGTCCAAGACGATGCTCGCCGGCTGACCCCGCCGGTGGTACTACACAACAACAACAACAACAACGAGCAAAATGTCGCCGTGCGGCCACGACGCTATTCCGGGCCGTACGCCACCGCGCTTCGGCTTTGGCTGCTACTGATATACTAGTATATGCCAATATTGTTGTTGTTGGCGTCGTCGTAGTCGTTGTTGTTGTTGCTGTTATTATTGCTGTTGTTGCTGTTGTTGTTGTCGGTGGTACTAAAAATACGGGCATTACCGCCGATGCTGCTGATGTCGTTTTTAGTTGTTGGTATTGTTATTACTGCTGCTGCTGCAACTGTGTTTGTTTCTGTTCTTGCCATTACTAGAAATGCGTTGTTGTTGCTGTTGTTGTTGTTGTTGTTGTTGCTGCTGTTGTTGTTGCTACTGTTGTTGCTACCGTTGTTGTTGTTGTTGTTGTTGCTACCGTTGTTGTTGTTGTTGCTATTTTAGTTAGCCATTTTGGCTTTTTGTTGATTGTTGTTGTTGTAGTCGTCGCGGCCGCTACCGCCAGTTTCGTCACTGCGGCGGTTGCTGTTGTTGTTCTTGCTGTCGTATTCCAATGACGTGATACTGCTGCTGCTGCTGCTGCTGCTGATGATGGTCCAGAGTCAGTTTGATTGTCTGTTATGCGCACGGCAGGAGGGAATCAAAAGGCGAATTGATGAAAAACACTTCTGAAAATGCGCACACTTTGGTCTGCAAGCTGGGCCAGCCTGCCAGCCCCCCCTCTCTCTCTCTCTCTCTCTCTCATATTTCTCTCCCTTGGTTCCTTGATTTCTCTATGTGTCTATTCGTCTGTCTGTCTGCCAGTCGGCTGGCGGATCTGTCTCCCTGAAAGCGGGCCCCGTCACAAGTGTCAATTAATATCAAGACGAGCGTCCAGAGAAGAAGCAGCAGTAGCAGAAGAAAAAGAAACTGGATAAAAATATATATACATACAGATAGAGAGAGGGGGAGGGGGGAGAAAACGGGCGAGAGAGGCCCGATTACTCGGCCCTGGATTGACTGTGGCCATGGTCACCGGCCGACCAGCCACTAAACCAACTCCTCCACGACGAGCCGCCAACTACGAACTAAACCCGACCGGTGTAACCAAACCAGCCGCCACTCAGTTGGGCCGACGTGCGTCGTGTCGTCGGAGCAAGTCGTGTCGGGCTCAAAGTGTGCGGCGACAGACGCTCGTCGCAGCATCTCGCCAATCTCGAACGGCCCACCGAGTCCAGCAGTAACTGCACTGCGCTCAAATCGCTATCGCGCCACCCGCGACCACAGCAGCTACCGCCGCCACCATCAGCACCATCATCTTTGCTAGACTACGTGTAATGATTACCCGGGCTCGGATATATATATATATATTTATATATATACATTTAATAGTCAAGAACTAGTGGCTTTAAGGACAACGACAAAGGAGACAAATAATAGATCGTAGAGAAAAGGATAGATTGAGCGGCCAACACTCAAGCAGCAACAACCAGCGACAAAGCGAAGGACAATGACAACAACACAACAACAACAAACAACTCAAGCGCTCTGGGCCGCGAGAGTCACTTTCGGTCAAGCAGAAAAGACGCTCATTTTGATGCCAACTCACGCTGGGCTGCGATCATAAGCTCGCCGTTGTTGTTGATGTTGCAGTTGTTGTTGTTGATGTTGCAGTTGTTGTTAAGGTTGTTGTTGTTGTTAGTACTGCTGCTGCTGCTGTTGTTGTTGTTGTACAACGAGCTGATCGAGCGAGCGAAACAGCGAGCGTGCGCTATTCGGCGCGACACCACCAACTGCCATCGTCGCCAATCGTGCTCATACTATATGCTAATCGCATTCATTGCAAGTGTAATTAGAAACGTGCGTGAGAGATACCAGTCCGTTGTGATTGCATATGTATGTGTATCTGTTCATATATATATATATATATATATATACATTAAAAGTTCTCCGTGGCTATCAGTAATAGTGAATGTTTTTGCTAATGCCATGACTGTTGCTTACCGGCGATTAGCGTTGTAACTACTGCCACTACACTGTATGTGAGCTATTATCACTCTTAACAGATACGTATCCTTAACGTGTGGTGAATAAGGATGGATAAGGATGGTCTGGCATGTTGGCAACTTCAATTACTGTGAGTCAAAGTCGGACGCTTCGATGTCGGATGCTTGGCGTATCATCGTCGTGTCTACATTGTGACTACAATGGCTTCTGCTGCATCGTGGCTTAGCGCCGCTTACAGCAAATGTGAGAGTGCAATTCTGCACTACGAACTGTGGATGCGTTGTGCAAACTCGCAAACACACTAGCAGAAACCAATTGTCAACGCAACGGCGTTGTTAACGTCATCACCAGACGTGCAGATAACGAAGATAAAGCCTGACAAGAGAGCTCTACGAGACGCTAGCTAAAATGAGCACTCTTATGAGCACAGATTTTACATCACGACAGACAACAGCTCGAATGAAATCAAACCGCTCTTCGCATGTTGGGTAACTTGATCATCGGTATTGCTTTCGTTTGCTTGTTGTGATTGCTGTTGTTGTTGTTGTTGTTGCTGTTGGTGTCGTAGTTGCTGCTGCTGCTGCTATTGAGAGGGAACAAAAGCTGAAAGGCCCCTGTCGAATCTGGCACCGATACTCTTACAAACAGCGTATAGACACGCGCACACCCAGACACATATAAATACAATATTTAAAGGCAAAAGTGCATGAGATAGCTACATGGATGGATTCCTGTGCGCCGATCTGTCTATCTATCCATCTGTGTATCTATTTGTCCGGCTGATTCTTTTTCCGTTTTCGAATTGGGCGTGTCTGGCTCGCTCTCACCATAGCTGAGGCGTTGTCTCCGCCGCGCGGCGGCCGCGTGAATGCACGCAGAGGTCGGTCGTGTAACCGCCCCATTTCTCTCCTTAACTTCTCTCTCTCTCTCTCCCTAGCTGTCTCTATTTTGTCTTAGAGAGAAACAGAGAGAGACATCCACACACAAACACATACGTCCATACTCTGTCATTCTGCCGTTGTATCATAGTTGTTCTGTTGTGTCGCCAACGGCGACAACCACCGCCGCCGCCATCGCCTCGAAGCGTGCAGAGAGAAACCGAAAGAGAGAAAGGGGGAGGTTGTTGTTGTTGTTGTTGCTGTTATTGTTGTTGTTGCTGTTGTTGTTGTGGTTGATGTTGTTGTTGTTTTTGTTGCTGTTGTAAGGAAGGCATAGAGATAGCACGAAAGCTCTGAAGGAAGAAGAACAAGAAGAAGAAAAAACCTTCCGTGACAATGAGGGGCAGAATCGTCGGCACATTCGCGAGCCCCGGTGGCGGGCTGGTCAACGACGCACGGTGGTGGCCTTTGGCATTCGTTAGTGACAACGGCCGGCAACGATGCTCGAATTAATCTCGAATCGCGTAACAAAAAGCCAATCGCCAACTCTGCAATTGAAGCGCGGCATCAACGCAGCAGGCTTGCCAGCAGGTTTACCCCACGCTAAAAGTAACATAAGCTGCTGCTGGTGCTGCTTCCAAAATACGAATACTCTGGCTAACTACAACGCGAACTTCTACTACAGGAATACTAGGGCTACTACTGCGTCTAGTTTTGATGTCGGTTGTGGTGAACGTGCGGTGCGCGAGACGATGCGCGATTCTGAGCAAGACGCGATCCATAGCAGGTTCATACTGCTGAGCTCAGTGCTGGCTGATCTTCTTATCATCATCATCATCATCGTCAACAACAACATTGCGCATTATACGTCATAGCCTCTGTTCCACTGATTAAAAAAACAAAGCACGGTACTCGATGACAGCTGTTACAGCAACAATAACAACAACAACAACAACGACAGCGGCAACAATAGCGACGACAACAACTGCAGCAAATAGCATAACATACGGTAGCTACAATAACAACAGCAGCAACAACAACAACAACAATAAAAACAACAACAGCAGCAGCAGCAGCGGCAACAGTCACGACAAATGCAGCAACAATGACACGAACAGCAATAGCAGCAACAACAACAACAACAACAATGGTAATGACAATAATCACTATGTTGGCGACATTGGCGTGGGTATTCGCCGAGCATTTTCTGCCACAATTGCAATTACACTCGACAACTTTTGCTCGTTTTCCCTCCTGCCAGATCTCGCGCGGTCTGTCTCTCTTTCTCTAGCGCCTTATTTTGCTCTTTCTAGCTCTGTTACTTAGCTCGGCTTTGCGGGCACACGCGCATTCCCCTGTGTTTCACTGTTTCCCTTATCCTTCTCCTCCGCCGTCGTCGCCACCGCCGCCTTATGTCTCACGTAATGTTGCTGTTGTCTGCTAATTACAATTTAATTGTAATTTAATTGTATTCGGATTACTTACTGTGTGTGCTTCATCTTCATCGCCTGCTCGTCCCTCTCGGCCTGCTTAGAGCCGTCTGATTGTCTCTGGGCCGGGCGTTGTTTCTGCTGCGCGCTTTCTATTGTCGACATCATCTTCTTTCTGTGTGCATCTTCGGTGTGCCGTGTCGCC
This sequence comes from Dermanyssus gallinae, assembly GCA_003439945.1. Taxonomy (NCBI): domain Eukaryota; kingdom Metazoa; phylum Arthropoda; class Arachnida; order Mesostigmata; family Dermanyssidae; genus Dermanyssus; species Dermanyssus gallinae. The sequence continues at coordinate 553,740 of QVRM01002562.1, read as the reverse complement.
ATCATCATCATCATCGACATCATCAGCATCATCATCATCATCATCACCACGTTTGGCCATCATAGACATGGTTGGCCGCGACGTAAAGGGCCGATGATCGTTGTTGACGCATGTTCAGCCGTTTCAACCTTTCCCCCGTCTAATTTTTCCTTTTCTTTTCTTCTATTTTTTGTTGCTTTGTTGTTCGGAGAATGTGGTGGTGGTGCTGCTGCTGCTGGTCTGTCGTAGCTTAGCGTGGCGGATTGGCTGCCCGTCATCACTTGGGCTTGAACAGAAAAAGACGATTTTTGCCGTTTGTTCCTCCCTAGTTCCCTTTTCTTTGGGCCTCTCTTTCTCTCTGTGCTTCCTGCCTTTATTCAGTTCAGTGTCTGCTCTGCCGTATTTGATCCTCTCTCTCTCCTTCTCTCTTTTAGCGTTGCGTTCTTTGTTTTTATTATCTACGTATGCCGGTTTAATATCGTTTTTCTGTCCCAAGAATCCATATATATATATATATATATATATGTGTGTGTGTGTTTTTGTGCATGGACCGCCAAAGTTGGTTCATCGATTTAATGAAGAATTTTCGTTACTTTGTCGTTACTTGTCGGAAATGTTGTGTTTTGTGCGACGCACTGCGACGATATTCCTATTGTGGCAGACTGGTTAACCTTCAGCAAGAGCGATTTCGACATCTACAATCACTACCACAGAAACAATGATATTGACGACAGCAACGCACGGCGACGAATGGTCCTCCTGCATTACGGAGACTGTGGGTCGCAAAGCGTTAAACAAACAAACGATATTGGTAGAAGTTTCAGAATATCGGAAACTTTGCTCTATGGATCTGCCATTACTGCATGTTGCGTTTCTTTATATAGTTTATACTCCAGTCTTAATTTAAAAACATTGACGCGTTAAGTCAATGTTTATGGTCCCAATAGGGTTCCGAGAGCTCGCTTGTGCCATATGAAAAATAGCACTTAGATTAATATAAGAAGCGTAAATCATAATGATACAATTATATACAATTATAACTAAAACTTTAATCTCATTTAGCGCGAGGATATTACCATATATGCAGCTTACACCGGGACAAGAATGGGCGTCTATACGGCAAACGGTTCTTAGGCAAAGAGAGCCATGATGTGGGTTGCAATAATCATACTCCGACACACATTTGCAAACCAATTATCCATTTTTACAATTTTTATTTAAGATTTCGAGTTTAACGTCATGCGCTAACTACGAGCACAGGTTATATTTCTCGCTCTCTATCTCGGCCCTTTTTCCCAATCCCCTAACCCAGCGCGTTATTTCCTGGATGCATGGTTTTACAAAGCCTGCCTTTTTGTAGTCGTCTTTTTCTTAACACAAATGCCGCTTGACTCCCCCTTTCGATAATCATAAAGTTTTTTGCATAAAGAAAATATTCTCTCTCTCTCTCTCTCTTTCGGTTTCCATATCCAGGCCAATCACAGGAGCGACCACGTGACATGACAGCAGCCGCAGCTGCATCACCGCCAGCCGTAGCAACAATTCAGTTATTATTATTATTATTATTATTATTATTATTATTACTTCCACGAATGGGACTAATTTCATAATCATCTAACAGGCCGCAAAATGCCACCAGCTCGTTTGCCACCACCAGTTCCATCGTTGGCGGGTGTCACGTCGACGCGCATCCTTCATGTCGACGTTCTGTCTTCACCTTGTTTGAGTCAATCGCGTCGTAGCCTCTCTCCGTCAGCCGCGGTCAGGCGACGTCGCCGTCGTCTGCAACGAACGCGAAAGCAGGCCGCCTACAGACGGATCTAGATGGAGAGGTCGGCCAGGAACGTAGCGACGCCGCACCCATAACCTTTGTGAATACACAACTTGTCATAGTACTAGTAGTAGTGGTAGTAGTAGCTGCTAATATTTTTTTTTTTTTGCTAATACTTTTTTTGTAGTAGTAGTAGCAGCAACAACAACAACAACAAAAACAACAGCAATAAACAATTATTATAACAACAAACGGCGCTTGAGCGTGTCGAACTGGCGACGACCACGGCCAATGCCTTCCGCTACAGCGGCTCGAAGCCAAATGATAGACAGAAAACGAGAGAATGAGAAATAAAAAGATAACTAAGAACTAACAAATAAAGATAAGGACAGTTATGCGGAAAACCACCATGAAGACGAGCTTGGAGAACACAAAACACGTGACGAGCGATCCGAGAGATATAGAGCTTCTTCCTCTAGACTACGTCCTCCACTGCACTGCTCGCGCTAGAATCACTACCAGTACTAAAGCAGCCACAGATTAGTGGTAGTAGCACTCAATCAAGACGCAACTGTAGGTGGTGATGCTGCAGCAGCAGCAGTAAAAGCTGTAGCAGTCACAGCTGTTGCAATCGTGATGGTTACCTAGTAACACAGGCTGAATTTCAAAATAATCCTGTTTATATAACTTTACAAATATATATATATATATACATATATATATATATATATATATATATAGTTTATACAACTCTACACACATATATGTATATATATATATATATATATAGTTTATACAACTCTACACACATATATGTATGTATATATATATATATATATATATAGATTAGAATATAGCTTTATTAACCGATGGGTGGTTTACAATGTTGCGCGTACAGAGAAAGTATACATTTACATATACTCACATTCATCACGGTTCCAAAAGTCGAGTCAGCGGAACTGCTCTATCGCATTGTTGGAGAAGATATATATATATAGAGAGAGAGAAGTTGTTTAAAAAAATATTTTTGAAAAATATGTATATACATCTATAGATATACATATATATACATATATATATATATATATATATATATATATATATATATATACGTGCCTGTGTGACAGTTCATGCCGTTATCATTGTGAACGCGTGTCCGCCAATCAGTTACATTGTCATGTTCCCATGATCGGGTCTCGCGACGTGGTTCCTTCGTGCACATTAACTCTTAACGATGGTCAATCGTGCTAATGGCTGCAGCCCTGTCGAGCGACGGCAGCGTCTTATGTTGGCGACGGCGATGGATGCAATGTATTTGTGTGGGCTCAGGCTTACAGACTGGTTGGATGAAGACTGGGCAAATCCAGGCGTCCCGACGAATCTATATCGGCTAGGCAGATGGCCTAGACTTTTATGTAACATATCTGTCGCTTTGTCTTCCTCCGTGACAGTATGGCCGTGTGTGTATAGATGCCTACGTACGTGGTGAGTTACGCCGGTGGCTCAGCGGCAGATTCTTGCCCGTGTTTCTTTTTGTTGTTATTAAACTCGATTCGACATCGTCGCGCTGTTGTTCCTCCGGATGCTTGCGTGGCTCTAACGTTTTGTTACTGTGCTCTTCATTGTTATTGTTGTTGTTGTTGTTGTTATGACCACTGTTACCGTCTTTATTGCTGTTGTTGTCGTTGTTGCTGCTGTTGTTGTTGTGGTTGTTGTTGTCGTTGTTGCTGCTGTTGTTAGTGCTGCTGCTGTTGTTATGGTCGTTGTTACCGTTTTGATTGTGGTTCTTGTTGTGGCGGCTGTCATTTTACTGCGTTGTCTTTGCTCTTCTCTTTGTGTTGTGTTCCCACAGAGCTGGTGGTGTGCGTGTGCTCCGCTACGGTAAGAAGAAGGAGAGGCGCTTACGACGAAGAGAACGAAGAAAAAGCAGGACTCGAGATCTGAGGTAGGTGCGTTGTTGTTGTTGTTGCTGCGACGCCACCGCCACTACCTCCACCGCCGCCTGCTGCTGCTGCTGCCGCTGTTGTTGGCGATAGTGTGATTTTTCGCTGTTCTGTTACGGCGCGACGCGCCGCGCTGCGTTCGTTCTCCGGCAGCGAAGAGGGGATGCGCGAAAGGTGTCACGATGAACGGCGCGTCAGCCGTTACGGCGGACGCCACAACAAGATGCGGGGAAATTAAAATTCATTTATTTTATTTCGTTGAACAACCTGTTGTCGTTCGACGCCTTCAACGCGGTGGGTGGTGGTGGTGGTGGTGGAACCAACCAGTAGGGCTGGCTGGCGGCTGTTCTCGTTGCTTGTTGTTCTTGTGTTGCTAGTAGTTATGGGCTACGGCTCGCGCAGCCAATGTATGCGTCCAACGTACAGTGACGTTTGTACGAACCTAAGGTGGCAGAAATAAGTACTACGGCAACGGTTGGAGCAATTGCGACCAGACAACCAAGTTAGCTCAAATTCCCGGACCTGCAGTAATGTGACTTGTGAATCGGCCAATCGTATCTCTGATAAGAAAATATTCCAATAAGCTTCGGTAAAAAAATTATATATATATATATATATATATATATAACACATTTTTCTGACAGATATCTTTACGGTAAATTCACATGTAAAAACATATACGGCATGCTTTTACAACAATACGTTTGTCGACGGGATGGAATGGAAGAGATGGCCAGAGACTCTGAAACTAAAGGTTGCGAATTAGCTCCCGCCACAATGTATACACTCTTGAAGCGATTTTTTACGATTCGCAGACTTGGGTTGTCGCGCGTTTTAACAATATCTTCGCTTGCCATCCAAAATAATTATACGGACTATACAATATACTATAAAATTTAAAAAAGTAATGTAGATATACCGCGAACGCTCCTATATGATTACGTTATTATGTAAAAATCTTAGACATATTAATCCATTGTACACGCTTTAAGTTATTAAAATGTAATACACTACTATCGAAATGTACCCGAAGCACAATTACGAACATCCCACTGTATTTAAGGACTCCGTAAATTTATCCGTGACGACGTACAGGACAAACGTTAGCCACAAATTGATTGACTATTGATGACTTAATCCGTTCATTTCAAACGTAAACTACTTACTATGTAAATTTGATTTTTTAATAACATTTATCTCATTACACTCCTTTTCTTGACATATTTCACTAAACACACAACATGTACAATGCGTTGGTAATCTATTGTTTGAGGACACGTTTAGAGTGCTTATTATTAACGTGAATAGTTAAGGTTGGTACAAGCCGGAGAGCCAAGTAAGTGCTATATCTACACATTCCTCTATACAGAATCAGAGATGGGCTTTCTAAGACGGTGCTCTTTAAATCATATTTTATTGACAGCAACATATAATTATGCTATCGTTCCGTTAAACGACCTCCGTGACGACGAGATCGGCCGTACAAACATTCCTTGTAGAAACTATTTGTGAATAGATTTACTGCCTAAATAAAGCGCTCTTAAAAATAAGAGATCAATATGAATATTTAAACACCACACATGGGCTTGGTCTAACATAATTGCTTCATATGTAAGCAAAGATAAAAATTATGTATTTAGCCATATATCACGGAAATACCATGAAACAATGAGTGGTTAGGTCCACTCCAGGCAAACCAGGTGTAAGCACTATATGTTATTGCATCATACATTTTTTCAGCTACTATTAAACATAAATGCTTTAGGTATACTCTTAAAAATGTTTTTAGGTATCAATACGTCAGCAAAAATTGTACTAATCAGTTTGTTTTTAATACGAGCTAAATAGGCGACTACGGCAAATAAAAGGATGAAAACTACAAACGCCCATAAGTTGTCTTCGAAAGAGCGCTACTATTGCCGCAGTAACGCTCTTTCACCGTTTTTTGAGTCGTGATGCTGTGCGACTGAAAATTTTATACACCGATTGTGAGTCTGAACCAATTGGGCTGGCTATCTTTTTGACTTTTCAGTTCCTGGCCAATTCTCTGTTAACGGGCATTTACCTTTCTACAAACCACAACGCTTATTTCTTAAAGACAGGACTTTGCCCTAGATAGCAGCAGCTTTTAAGTATTAGAGCCCACAGACCGGCTCCAACGGAAACGAGCACAGGACGAGAGAAAGAGCGGAGCAAAGTAGGGAGCCACAGCCAGAAACACGAAGGAAACAGAGGTAAGTTCGTGGACGGCGTTTCCCCTTTCATTTTGGCCAGTATTTTTTCTCCAGCTGTCTCAGCATCAAACCTCCGACTCATCTCGTTTGTTACGGCCACCGTCCTTCACTTCTGTGCACACGTGCAGGCACCCACAGACGTACATGATTGCACACACATATATATATATATATATACTGGCAGACGCCTGTTATCCTCGTTTTTTGGTCTGCTAAGGAACAGACAGCATGGCAGAGATATACTACCGCCCGTTGCTGTGATTCTCAATGCTGTGCATGTGGTCGACGTCACTACAACTAGGACGACAACGCTGACTGCTGCTGCTGCTGCCGCCGTCGCTCCGCTGCCGCTTGTCTGCCCCTCATCAAAATTATAACCCCATCGGAAGGGCTCCCGACTTCCCAAATTCGCGACGGCCCCGCCACCGGCATCACCGCCATGGCACTCTAAGGCACCCAACAGGGCTGCTCTGTCTGCAACGTTTGTGCTGGTGCTACCGCCGCTACTGCGGTTGTCGTCGTCGTCGGCCCCCATTCGTGAAGGGTACTGAGGAGATCCTTTGCGATCTTTCCCCTGCACTCGTCCCCATTTCGTCGTCGTAACCTCTTCCGGGCTGCTATTTCCATGCCCATCACCCTTGGCTCTCCCGGCCCCCCACCTGTCCCTTGTCGAGCTGCCATCCACTGCACCTCTTAGTGGCGGCCGCTCCTTGGCTGCTCCCTGCCGTTTATACACGCATGTTTCCTTTGCTTGCCTTGCCATACTTGAAGCCTCGGCAAGCAGAGTAACCAAGAACGGCCTTTAACTGTGTTGGGCCTCCTGTTTTCGCCTCTAACCCCATTTTTGCCCCTCTCATGCGCCACTTCCTGCCCCACCCCGCCCCGCTGTGCTGCCCATATACAGACACGCACATATACTTTCATTCTACGCATGCGCAATTAGTGCTAAGCATCTGGACGGAGTCTTTGCTCTGCTCTGCCTTTGGGTGGCAAAAATGGGAACAGAGCTTGCTGAAAGATACACATACGCCGTTCGGGAGGGCTGACGGGGCAAACCCATGACGAATATGTTGCTGATGATGATGACGACAATATTTCGTTGAATGAGCTTTAGTCTGGTAGGGGAGGAACCGGTCCGGGAAAATAACCCAAAGACGACGGCAAGCGGAGATACGCTAGCAGCGCAAGAGGCATTTGAGATGGGACCAAGAAGATCACATACTTTTTGCAGGAAACACAGCTTGGCACTGTGGCTGTTGTGTTTTTCGTACCTTTAGGCTAACCCAAAGAAGTGGCTGGGTACGATTTGGTGCAATTCCTCACTTCGCAAAGCGGATTTTATCTAGCCGTATGCCGCAATGGAACAGGTCCGAAATATCAGAAATGAGAAGCATGGTAGGGGTAGTAGTTTTTTTGCAGCCGCTTTTCTTGATCGGTACAAATCATAGAGACCATCATATACATAGACCAGCCTTCACGTTCATTCAATCTCGAAACTATGCAAACGAAATCATAATACTGATACTACGCACATGTTTTATATAGGTGAAAAAGAAAAAACACATAGTTCGAAGTTGCTGTACTTTCTTTTCTAAGCAGGCATCATTTTAAGGTAATGGACATGCGCGTTTCTCTTGGCAATGTTGTAGGACCTCAGCTTTAACTCATCGTTTACAAATCGAGAATCAGGCACTAACTTGAAATATCTAATTCGCAGCGAGAGCAATTTTTAAAATGCTCATAGCAGACAACAAAGGTGTGGCCTGACTATTCCGTCAAATTTGTGTGACTCAGATTACTTTAATATGCTGCAATCAGAGTCTGTAGTTTGTTAATCAGCATTGAACAACACTATAACTGCCTATCAGGCGATACGCTGCTGTGAAATACGGTTCGTGCTCTATAATTAAATTTTTTTAAGGAGGTTGTTTCTAATTCTAGACCATCCTCCGTCCCCTACAAGCTTGGAACTCACCGTGTGGTATATCTTGAATGCACGAGGGCCGGACATTTTAAGGTAAATAAGGTTCCCCATCAGTCCTTGTGGCAGCATGGCCGCTGACTTTCAGCGGTATGGTTTATTATCTATTCTCAATGAGCATCACTCAAAGAACAGAGATCGCACCGGCGACACTCCGGTAGATGACAACAATGACTAGCGCACTAGTCCCCTAGACCACGTCCGCCACGGCTCGTTCCCTACTGCCCGCAAAGTATGGGGAGAGTTAAAATAAACTTTTTTGCGAAAATAGAGGGCAGATATGCCTTGTTTAAAACAGAAAGTGAGCCAAACGAGCGTTCTATCGTGAAGCCACGCTAACGAGCGTCTTAGACCGTCCACTAAGAGTTCCCGTAAGTTCGCAAAAAGATGTGGTATTTTCCTCCGTTCCACCTTTCATGGAGTAGATCAGGGCCTTTAATGTAGTTAGTAACTATTTAAGACTATTCACTCGCAAAGAAGCTCCTGGCGTACCTGCGCGTGTGTTACATGCGGGTTCTCGTCGTGCCCACCAATGAGAATTGTGTGCATTAAACACACCTTGTTGTTAACACGAAGCGTTAGCCGTGGGAAAGTACAAGTGCAGGGAACGCCTGGGTTGCTTTCGTCTGCAAAAACCAACAACAGTAATCAAAACGTTATTAGTAATCCGAGGCCAAAATCCGAACTAGCTTGAACCGGTACAGCTGTAGTTCGTCGTCGATTAGTACAATATGCACGGTGGGGCGACTCACACCAACAAATGTCGACACATTCTAATGCACACTAGAATGAGAGCATTGGCTAACTTTTGAATGATTGGCCCTTCCATATTTGGCGTTGTCATAGTCTACGGTCGTTCAGTGTCGTACCGATGACTCAAAACGGTCCGGTTTAACATAACTGACTGTATATTTGATCAGGTTTTCGTCTATCCGGCAAACGCTGCCCGTACTTTCTTTGCTAATGCTCTTCTCATGCTCGCTGCAAGACACCCGCGTGCCGGGCGAATACGTTATGTTTGTAATGACGGACATTTTTACCAGCAAACTGTAATTTCCTTGTAAGCACGAATCGGACGGTTCATTACTCTGTAACCATGAATCTAACGGTTGAATTGAAGGGTGTTGCTCTCCCCAGTTATCGCTCTTCCTATAGAAAGGCAGTCAACTAGAGACTATAACTAGTAGATTATCTTTTGCGTCAGACCTTTTGCAGATTTTGTTCCAAGTTCTAAGTTGGTGTTCGAAACAGGCATGCATATTAGTTTAGCCTTTTCGGGCTAACCCTCAGCCAAAGTTTAACGTCCACAGGAATGCTATGGCATTGCTTCATAAGACCGACAATCGCAAGTTCGAGTCCCGGGCCGTTGCTCCTTGTTCTTGATGAAGGGGGTTACGTTGCACTGCTACTATATACATTGGCCGGGGAAAGCCTATATAAATCCAATAACGAAAATACGATGACGATGAGCATAGAAATCCAACCCAGACTCATCCGAGACTGTTTTTTGCCGTTCAGAACGCAGAAATGAGGGAATATATTTGGAAATAATACTGTGCGCCGCTACATTAGCTCCGTAAACTGCATCTGATGTGGCTTTAGATTTCGTTGTAGTTAAGCCTTTAAATAAAAAAATTAATTACGGTATTAATTTCGCTCCACTGGAGGGTCTGACATAATGCAGTTGCGCGACCTGCTACAGACGCAATTCAAAGCTCCAAAAAACAATTATTGTTACTTTCAAATTAGTTCCGAAAAACGTCTTTTTCCAGGGCAGTTGTTGGCATGAACTTTTTGAAATTGTAGGCAGGCGACGCCACACACTTTTTGACCTACCTAGAATGTGTATATCTATACGTAAATATATGTGGAAATCGGGATACTAGAAGCAAAAGTGTTATGCTGTTGATATTGCTTCATTTGATTTGGTGGGATATACCAAAGCACTACAGTCGTAAAAATTCATATTTTTATTCATGAGCATATATTGTAATAGTTAACATTGTGGTTGCATGTGATCGTGCTACACTTTGCAGGATTGTTAATGTCGTCAACCTACAGACCACATATTTCCGCGTTGAACGTCAAAATCGAGGCGCTGCCTCAAGAAAATTGCACATCTCTTGTCTCCAGTTGCGAGGTACAGCTGTTCACCGACCCTGTGGAACCGAATTTTGCGAGTGACGTCGCTAAAACCGCCATAGTCACGAACGCTAGCGGCTGGAACTCTTGTGGGTAACCTATTGACGCGTAATTTGCGAACTTCCTCGTCTTGGCTCAATTACTAGCGTGACCTGCCGAGGTCTTAAAATAATCTGATGTTTTTCTTTGTTAACCGCTTGCGTTTCCTTTGTTAACCGTTCTGCGGCGGTCATCTCATCTTTGCGGTCGTGCGATAGGACAAAGCGCTTACATTTCTTGCCGTTGAGGTTTACACACGAGACAGCGTTAAAGTTTAGGACCTTCTTAACCTTGCATCTTTGATTTGCCAGGAACCGCCTCTCATGCGGACTTCTCTTTCCTAGTCTACTCAGCGCGATCTCGCTTTTGCATCTACTGCAAATTTGTGGGTTCTCAGGTAGTACTGATCGTTGCCCCCGGATCAGATTCCAGGTGGTTTGGCGCCACCGGTTATTAGCAGTTACCGGTTATTAGTTAGCCTCGGTTAGCTGATATTGCAACTGTGTTACTACAAAAGGACCTTCAGAAGACTTCGTTCAAATTGCTTGTTATCTTGGTAGAGCTTTTTCAGTACAATCTATCAATCGTTTTTGGTTCTGCCATAGCCTGCGAGCTAGGTTCCAGCAAGGCGTAATTATCTTCCGTCTATTTTGCTAGCATTTGTGTTCTTGTTAGAGCTCTCTGGTCGGATGGTTCCACCTATTCTCTCATAAGTTCTATATTTTTACGTGCGCCTTGAGCGTTTTTCACGAATAATTTAGGTGTATTATACCGCGCAGTACCTTGTAGTTTTCCAAACTATACCACTATAACTACTTTTACTCCGACTCATTAGCCCCTTCGATGGTCGGTGCAGGTGCGGACCGAGCAGGTCATGCCTCCAGGTTAGCTGAGGCTAACAAATGCAGAAAATATTCAAGCGTCGATTATCCGCACGAATTTTGTCCGTTGGCGTTCGAGACTATGGGAGCTGCAGGCCCCCTTACGCTCAAGCTGATTCAGCGGGTCGGTAAAAGCCTTAATCTTTCGACAGGAGACTCGAGGGCATCCGAATTCTTGCGTCAGAGGCTGTCGCTCGACATTCAACGAGGAAACGTAGCGTCTGTTCGGGGCACATTGTTAAACTGGGCTAACCCTGGGTTAGAGAACCCGTGATCACACGTTCGCGCGGAGACAATTGTCTACTCCAAAGTGCTAACATAGAGAAATTATATAAATAAATGTATATGCAAGCCGAAGTGTTGTCACTACTTTTATTATTCATGTCATGCTCAACACAGCATATATATATATATATATATATATATATATATATATATATTATTTATTTATTTATAAATATATGAGTTGTGTTGCGCATTGTGCAACTATACTATTTATGGCACTCTTATGCTGCATACACTTTCTTTAAATACTTGAGCAGCCGTTTAAATTTAAATGGCAGCGGCAGGCCGTTCGGAGCCTCACCGACCGTAACGTGGGTGGTTAGATATGTGCCCTACCCGTTGACGAGCTCTTCGTTGAACTTTAGATCTGCCTGTGTTTTCAGCTTTCTATCGTACAGCTACACACGCCGCATTAAACTGGCCGCCACATATTAACTTCATTATTTGGGTTAATGTCACTGGAGAATTGTGAATCTGCCGTATGCGCAACATCTGCACTAGCTATCGCCTAAATAGATCAAGGTTAACTAGGCTAGGCGCCTATGTTTTTTAGAGCCTGCCGCCGCGCTGACCTGAAGAAGGAACATTTTTGACATCAACTGACTCTTCTAATCACTCGGTTTGACCGCCTCTAAGCGGTAACTAAGCTGGTTTTGTTGTGCCAGAGACCACGGGCATGAAGCGACGTAGTGTGATAACGCTCTATTTAGCGAGCAAGCGTGCTAAAGTGGATTTTGAATAGCGGAGTTAGAGCGCCTTAAGGAATACAACAACATTGTTATATGCTTTATTAAACGATACAGTGACACAGACGGTCGGCAGTTGGCTCGGTCGCTGTGCGCGGGACAACGACGGACCAAAAGCCGCTGCAACTGCCGAGAAAATATCAGAAATTTACTAGCGCGTATGACGAGGAAGCAAAGCTCTGCAAAGATTGCTTGTGAGTGACTTAAAAAATCTAGAACAGCAGCAGATGATGCGGATCATGAGAAACTATCTCAGGGTAACGGACTACAGCATGACGTGCCAACGTTTGCATTGCCTCATGCAGTTAAAACTAACCGGGCGAGGTACCGCCAGATGATTTTAAAGGGTCATCTAAAGCAATATGACGAAGAGCACATTAAGGACCTACTGTTTACTATTAAGAATTTCTCATAAGTCCTTGAATATTCCCTGTAAGGGATCTTAAATTCAATGTCTGCGCTGTCAACTACAGCTTCGTCAATGCTCTTGCAAGAGAGTGGACAGCAATCTCTTGTAAGAGGGTAGGGTTTTTTTTATTCTGGGAGGTTAAGAGAGTAGGATTAGGATACTACAAGCAAACGTTGGCTTCGCTGTGGCGCTTAGACCATGAGAGTCATATTTATGAAGTTACATGAATTACAAAATAAATATGACTATAACTATACACCTAGCCTGGTAAAACCGTGTATAGTCTCAGTGAAATCTTATTTGTATATATATATATATATGTGTGCGTGTAGGTTCTGTTTAACAAGTCAGCCAATCTTGCTGTATATCTCTGCACGCTTCGAGCCCGTATTTGTGTATAGTAAATCGAGTCGATTTGGCTCGTTACTATCCTCTTATTGTTCTACGCAGACTCGTTGCGATTAGTTGCTCTGGCAAAGGCTCATTCTTTCTTTGTGTACACAGAGCAACAACGAGCTATCACTACCGCAACAACAACAACAACAGCAACAACGAGAACAATAATCGTAACGCCAACAACAATAACACGAACGACGACACCACCACAACAGTCTTACAACATGCAGCCTTACAACGATACAATGATCGGCTAATCTGGTGGCATGTCTATGATCAGTGACGACAACATCAACAACAACAACAACAGCAGCGGTAGCAGCAGCAGCACTAACAGCGAGAGCGTGAATGAGGACGCTTCTATGGCGGCGGAGGGACTGCATTGTCACCCCACCGTCCTGCTTTTGTCTAGCTGTTGGCCTATCTGCTTACCTCTGATGTCCTGTCTCCCCCAAAGACGTCCCCCCATATCATCTGGCCTCGATTCACCGTCGCCATTACCGCCACCACCAATACTACTACTACTACTGCTACGACCACCTCAAGTATCAGATAGCTCGTTCATTCGAGAAGGCACTCTATGGCGACGGCAGTGCCGATGCTAAAGGCGATAACACAGTAGTAGCTCTCTGCGCGTGGCGTATCGACATACGCCGTCGTACAACGTCGCCGCCGCCACGGCCACCCAGCGCAACGGCACTGAACACAAAATGCACACTGTAAGCACACTACACACACCCCACAAGTATGCCGACTACGAAATGTGTAGAAATTTACCCCCTTTGTCCGGGGGCGTCGTCCATATCCGCCTAGCGGCAAAACCGCGTTGTGCCGATTGCTATGTGCATATATACGACGCGCATACACCTACTTACCGATATGCGTACGTGCGTGTATATATATATATATATATATATATATATATAAACTATTTACATACATCGTCCTAGTGCCATTAGAGCAGCAAGCGCTGCGCTAGGAAGTAGCCACAAGACAGTAGTAGTAGTAGTAGTTTTAGCAAGAAGTGCTAGAATGAAGCAGCAAAGCAGCACCTAACAAAGGCTGACGTTCATAGATACACGGTGAGATAGCTTTGTTGTAGTAGTGTCTTAGTGTCTTAGCGTGTGTGTATGATGAATGTTGTGCTGTTAGACGTTCGTTTCGATATGGCTACGGCACTCTTTGCCGGGCTGACGATGACGACAATGATTAGAATGGCCACACGACGATTAGAACGATGACGATGCCCGCCTCTCTCTCTCTCTCTCTCTCTCTCTCGCGCTGCCATCCAATTCCATCACGTGTCGATGCCGCCTGCTCGAACAACTGCTATTGCTCCTGTGGCGTTCGTAGCGCGCATCGCCGCCGCCGCCGCCGCGTGCTACTACAACGAGATGTTAGCACACCTCTGTAATTCCAGTGTGACCCCTCCTCCCTCCCCCCGCCCCCTCTCGCGTTAGCCTCTAACAGCAGCAGCAGCAGTAGCAGGCCTAACGTATAACCCCTCCTCCCCCCCCCCCCCCCCGTTAGCCGTACCCCACCTCCACATCTCGATATACTAACGCGCTCGTGTCAAGCGGCGACAGGCTGACCCCGGCTGGTCGAGCTGAACCGGCCGACCACGTTTCTATGGGGGCGCCCGTCTGCCTTGCCTTGTCGGATGGGCAGCAGCTGGTTGTGCTGCCACCCCCACCGCCCCCACGCTTCCCCCAGCTCGACTGACCCACGGCGACGGCAAAAAAATCGATGATGTCTATAAACAAACAGGCACACTCAAACACATACAGACACCCCCCAGACAGTCAGACAGACAGACAGATAGATCACTGCCGCGTCCGTCGAGACTCCGAACTGACTGACCACCAACGCTGCCCCCGATAGCCGCTAGTTTGGCGGCCGCCGCTACCCCCGGATAGCCGCTAGTCTGGCCGCCGCTACGGCTCCCCCCCCCCCCCCCCCCCAGATACTAGCCGGCAGACTACGACCGATCACTGCTATTACGACTGCGATTGCTACAACAACAACAACAACAAGTTCCACTTACTACTACTACCGCTGCTGCTGCTAATGCTACTGTTTGTACAACTGGACCAGCCATTATTGTAGCTACTTCTACAACGACTACTACTACTACGACGACGACGACGACGATTAATACAACTAACGACTACCCCCGGTCCCGTTCGCACACAAACACTCACACACACACACACACAAACCCCCATGGTCTGACTCCACAGCCACCTCTGAGTAGTTCCACGGATGACAGATACTCGGCATTCATCCATCATTCATTCATTGGTTCGTTCATCTACTCTTCTAACTAGCGTCGTCAGCCAGCCGTCGACATCTGCCGTCTTGGTGGCAGGGACACACACAGGCAAAATACGGTGGTGTTTGCTACCGATAAGAAGCTCCTGCTTGGAGTTGTACTATAACGATGACCAACCACAGCGGCAACAGCAGTCGCAGCACAAACAACGACGACGACAACAACAGTGCGAGGAAATCAACAGCAACCACTACAACAACATTGCTTCCAACGGCGACAACAACAACAATAACAACAACAACAAAAACAATGCCTCCGACGACAACAACAATAACAGCAACAACGCCTCCGACGACAACAACAACAACAACACAATTATTATCATCAATAGCAACACCAAGAGGCAAACGCAACAAAGGCGCCACCAGTAGTACTCGTAGTAATTGCAATAGAAGAAATCAAATTGACAACGTTAAAGACATTGACAAAAGTCGTTGCAGCGGGACCTGTAGTGGCAACAATATAATCTCTACTAACAGCATCTCTCGTAGTACCAACAACAGTAAGTTAAGGACTCTAGAGTACCAACAACAATAAGCAAGATACAGAGCAACAGAACGCAGCAACAATAGAGATGCAGAAAGCAGTCCACACACACACACATAAACTTGCCCAAGCATCAACAACAACAACAACAACAACAACAGCAAACACGACATAGCCCCAGCGTGGAGGCTTTTAGCGATTTTTGTGCGATCAGTCAATTGCACTATTTGTACGCCGAACAGCTCGTCGTCGCCTATAATTTAGATATAGCTGGCCCCACCACCGTCGATGGGGCCCTGGGTGGCAGCTGAATTAATCTCTGAGACTCAGTCAAACAGAAACATAACTGGTTCAAGTGCGAGCCTGACAAGAGACGAACAATGAGTTGCCAGTACCGCCGACCATTGTCGTGATCTCGTCGGCGGTACTGGCGACATTCATAATCGGCTTTTAGAAGGTAACGCCACTGGCTACCCAGGTATCAGCAACAGCAGCAGAAAGAGGTTCGTCGCCCACCGTTGCCGACTAGGACGTTTCACAGACGCCTCCCGCCGCCGGATGAGGCGGAGATCGCCCCGAGTGCAGGAGAACGCACCCCTGCGCTTACTCCATGGACTACTGCTCACCCACATATATTCATTGATTTTGTTTGTCGATTCACTCAAGCAATCGCTTCGTTTATTCACGCGAAGGCAGCTAACTGTGCAGCGTTGCGTCGCGACAGGCCAAGCCCACCAGTCCGAAAACACTGACCTGTCTAGGTTGCACGTAGGTAGGCTACTCTCATGTATATCTCACGTACCTCACTTTCTCGTACCACTCTTCCTCCCCTTGGCTCTCTCTCTCTCTCTCTCTCTCTCTCTCTGTGTCTCAGTGACATGATAACAACAAACATATTGCTTTGTTTCTCCGCACATACGTGCATATATGTACATATATAGTATACACTAGGATGCAAGGATATTCTGCCGACATGCTTAAATGCCGTAGACCTCGGCAAAACAAGATTTTTTCATCATGACCAATAGAATGGAGCAGGGATATATAAACGGAATTCTCCGAACTAATAATCAGAACTTTGAGGTTTACAGAAATCATGTTTCTTCCGAAAGCCATTCGTCAGCGGTTGTTTCCGTGGCCCGAAGCGGCAGTGAATACACAATTTACTAAATGCTGTCGTTGCCTATTAAACTTTCACTTAAGTTAAAAAATGGTTAGACGTCGTCTCCTTTTACGAGAAGACGGGGTCAGATATCTTAAATGATATACAACATTTGCTACAAATTTTTTTCGTGTCCAGGGATTTTATGGGTACCACTGCTTAGCCACTGCTTACAAAGCCGGAAGGCCCACGGGTGGCGTTTCTGTATTGTTGGTCCGGCTTCTGAAAAATGTTAGTTCGACATTAGCAGAATATAATATTGTGAACATAGACACGCGTCAGTTTATAATCGTGACAATGTACAGTAATAACAGTAGAGGCAGTACCGCAGACTGTAAAGAAACTTTGTTCTGCGTTCTCAAGAGCTCCAAGTAATCAACCAGTCAGTTGCCGCCTTTGATATATCGTCTCCAAGAACATCTGCGCTTATCGATGTTCTCCATCAGTACAGTCTCTGGATATATAGTGACCACCCGCAAACTCACAAATTAGTTGCAGATTTGCGTGGCCCAACACCCAATGGCTCGCAAGTTCGTCCCGGGTGGCCGACGATTGACATATTTGCGACTTTATTTTGCAAATATTATGTGGTATACAAAGGGCATGTATGTCTACGCCAGTTAAAACTTCTAGCGGACGTTCTTTAAGTTGGAAGTTGCAGCGATGCATACAAACCTTGGAGATTTACTGCGAGAACAACGACCTTTAGATTAAGGCCGAGAAAATCACTATTAAGTTGCTGTTGGAGGGCCTCGCGGAGTGGGATCCTCAATTGATTGAGTCCCAGCCGCTATCTATTTGTCGTTGACTTCCTTCCACAAATCGCAGCATTTTAAACGGAAATGCGCCGCATGGTCTGATCAGGAGTGTTATGAGCTTTACCAGCATTTGCTAAGTCTGTTATCAGCATCGAGAACAGATGGACCAACTCGGAACGCTTACTTAGACTTTCACAAAAAATATGGGTCCTTTACATCTACAAGGAAGGAGGCATTCTTCATAAAACAGAAACACCGGTTAGTGATGGAAGCACAGTAACGACCCTACCTCGCCGCTCAGACAGCTGATTCGGTCCCGACCTTGTCCGAAATGAACACCTCAAAGACACTCCTCATATTTAGCCTATTCTCTTTGCAATCTTCAGTAGATACTTAGATGAGAACCATGTCCCAAGGAACATAGTGAGAATGCATCGTTAAGGTCAAGCTAAAAGGAAAGGGTGAACCTACTGATGTCCGATCCTGAAGGGGCATTGCCAAGAAGAGTTGTACAATTTTGGCATCGGCGCTCAGAACACGCCTATTCCTTCATCACCCAAACATAAGACCACAAGAGCAGCATGGATTCCGTTAATCGCTTTTGACACTGCTATGCGCAATGCTGTACTCCAGAAGTTCGCCATTGCAGATGTTGGTCTCAAGACACTAACCTTAGTTGCCAGCATTCTCCAAGCAAACCCGATAATTCATGACGGTTTGATTTGTAAGCATTAACGTGTTATCCAGACCACCGGTTATGCTCAGGTTGATAAACTTAGCCTTCTGTTTTTTCTTCCCTTCATAATGATCTGCTAATAATTTACAAATAACACGATACGGTCGGTATCATACTATACGCTGCTGATATCTTTATGTTCATTCGTGATAAGTTGGAGTTGCAGCGATGCATAGAAACCCTGGAGATGTACTGCGAAAACAACGGCCTTTAGATTACGGCCGAGAAAATCAAAGCCATCAAATTTAGACCTGGCGGAACGCTTGCTCGTTCCGATCGCTCGAAGTACCGCAGACTGTAAAGAAACTTTGTTCTGCGTTCTCAAGAGCTCCAAGTGATCAACCAGTCAATTGCCGCCTTTGATATATCGTCTCCAAGAACATCTGCGCTTATCGATGTTCTCCATCAGTACAGTCTCTAGATATATAGTGACCACCCGCAAACTCACAAATTATTTGCAGATTTGCGTGGCCCAACACCCAATGGCTCGCAAGTTCGTCCCGGGTGGCCGACGATTGACATATTTGCGACTTTATTTTGCAAATATTATGTGGTATACAAAGGGCATGTATGTCTACGCCAATTAAAACTTCTAGCGGACGTTCTTTAAGTTGTAGTTGCAGCGATGCATACAAACCTTGGAGATTTACTGCGAGAACAACGACCTTTAGATTAAGGCCGAGAAAATCACTATTAAGTTGCTGTTGGAGGGCCTCGCGGAGTGGGATCCTCAATTGATTGAGTCCCAGCCGCTATCTATTTGTCGTTGACTTCTTTCAACGGTAGTGGTGAGTCAGCCCACAAATCGCAGCATTTTAAACGGAAATGCGCCGCATGGTTTGATCAGGAGTGTTATGAGCCTTACCAGCATTTGCTAAGTCTGTTATCAGCATCGAGAACAGATGGACCAACTCGGAACGCTTACTTAGACTTGCACAAAAAATATGGGTCCTTTACATCTACAAACCCGATAATTCATTACGGTTTGATTTGTAAGCACTAACCTGTTATCCAGACCACCGGTTATGCTCAGGTTGATAAACTTAGCCTTCTGTTTTTTCTGCTAATAATTTACAAATAACGCAATACGGTCGGTATCATACCATATGCTGATGATATATTTATGTTTATTCGTGATAAGTTGGAGTTGCAGCGATGCATACAAACCCTGGAGATGTACTGCGAGAACAACGGCCTTTAGATTACGGCCGAGAAAATCAAAGCCATCAAATTTAGACCTGGCGGAACGCTTGCTCGTTCCGATCGCTCGAAGTTCAGTACTGGTACAGTCGAGTTCATAGACACCTTCCGCTATCTTGGGAATTAACATTTCGATGCAGGGCACAACCCTCGGACAAAACATCGCCGAGCAAACGGGGAAAAGTCTAGTCTTGGTGTCCACAACTAAAAAGCCCCAGCAATTATCTCTGAGCGTACTAAAAGCACTTCTTGACCTGAAAGTTGCCTTGGTGGCGGCCTACGATATCCAGGTCATAGGGGAGCCTCTCAGTCTAGTCATTGGGTTGCCACGGAACGCAAAAAAAGGGCTAGTTTACCTCATGACTTCTACTCAACTGCTTGTAGAAGATCTAGTTACTAGATTCGGTTTCCCAGAAACCCCTGTTCTTCTTCAGTTTAGAGAAAACATCATAAATAAAGTTCCAGCAGTTCCCGAAAGCTTCTTTAATCGCCAGCGATGGCCAGCCAGAACTGGCAGAAACCACTACAACCCAACCGACATCTGGTGACCTTATTTGCTTTTGGATTCCGCCATCAACTCTGCCATCAAAGAGACTTCCACGATCTTAACGTTGGCTGTGTGTGTCGTTTATGCAACCAGCCGTGTTCTATCTACCATCTCGATACCTGTTAGAGAGCTATTTCTTGTTTGCAATTAACTCGATCAATAAAAAACACTCGAGATTGTGTGACGTTTCTCAACACGAGTCCTAGGTTCAATAACGAATAAGTTTGCCATTACGGTACCCGATGCAAGGTTGCTAAGTTACTAAGATTTAGCAATGTAGGAAGGGTGTTCCATAGCTTGTTCGCTCTACAATGTAATTTAACATTATGGAGGGCACGCATATAATGACGCTGCGGTAGGGCTTATCTTCAGGAACCGACGGAGTGATCGAAGCGGGACCATTGCTTGACCAACGCTATTGCCCGACCTATCAAGCCTCGATTTCTTTGGAACCACCTAAATAACCGTGTTTACAGAACGTGTAGATTGATTAGCGGTCGTTGTTTGAGCGGGTCACAAAACTTAATAAGCAGTGCTATGTTATTTCAACAGTGACACACGTGAGACATTTAATAAGGCAAGAAATCATATTAGCTGCACAAACTCGTAATTTAAATTTCACTCTTAAACAAGGCATTTCACCTATTTTTTGGGGGGGGGCGGGGGAAGGTGCAGATCTCGTTAAAATACGCATTTAGGAGTTTTGCGGAGAACGAGTTTTGCGCCCGAAGTTCGAAGTGTCCCTGGTATCCGTTACCGAGACGAGCGCATTCTGAGACCGCACTACGGACCAAAGGAGCAAAGTAAAACCTTTGAAGTGAACTAAAAGAAAAAGCTCTTTCCTATTTTCAGAGACTTCAGAGGCTATCACTGGCGGTTCAGCGCGGCAATGCGGCAACAATAAAAACCATAATGAAAGGCTGCCTCGCGGGTAAGCTCGACTGGTGGCGCTCCTCACGAGCTCTTGTTTAGTTAGTTAATCACATATACATGTAACTCTAAATATTAAATGGTTTCACACCCCGGTGGGCAGGCCAATAACAACGGTGGGGATCAACACTGTGTACGAAACCGTACTACTAAGCAACCATATGCCTTTAAGCGCCGACAAGTTTACCGAATAAATGTGTCAAATTCATCTGTGAGTAACCGTCTGCGAATGATTTGTAGTCGCGTGACCAGTAGATGTGGATCATGAATGCCACAGTGCTCGGCATCGTGACTTGGTCTTACCTAGGTCAGATCTCTGCTAACACGAGGTAGGCAACAGAATATTCTGACACGGGCAAAATGCAAATACGTACATTTTGAAAACAGTTATTGTCTCGTGCTAAAAGCTGTACCAGGACTTATCACTAGTGGAACGGTAAAATGCGTTTGAGGCTTGGCAGGCAAAATCGAAACGGTGACGGGGAGCGAAGGAGAATATTTGAGACAACGATGTCCTCTCGCAGTATATGAAGGTCATACGATTTTTGAAGTTGGCGCTGTAGGATACAAAGTTCCTGCTGCATACTGTTGCAAAATCGATACAATACGCTTGAACCTCGCAACTGTAAACTCTGAACACTGTTGAAATTATTATTAATGCTAGTAATAATATTAAACAAGGGCTTGGGCATCAACCCGGAAACAATACTACTAGAAAATAGGGAGTCTTTCTCTAAGGAAAGGGCGCCTCTGCATTAAACGACCTGTTACTTTTACACCAGTCCGATTTGTTATTTTTATCATAAAAACAACGATCTACTATCAAAATGCCCCACATAGAAGTGCAATATGTCTGAACAGAAGCCGAAAAGTTCTACCTGAAACAATTAGCTAAACAAAATAACGCGAGAAATCAGATACGGTATTTTGTCAAAAAAAATCTCTTCTCTGGCCTTCTGAAGTAATTACCTAAGATGTTATACCGGTGAACCGCATGCGCACTGTGGAGAGTTAAGTCACGTTATGTCGACAAGTAAAATATTAGTGAAGTAAAGCGTACCGTCAGATGGATACAAAAGCGATCCGCTTTGTATCCGTGCTACAAAGAGGCACTTTTGAATACGAGCCTTTTCCTTAAGTAAAGGGACCGTAGATGCTAAAGGACCTTTCGATCCCGATTGTGCAATTGTCTAGTTTCTTAGTGATAAAAATCATTGTACACCATTTTTACAATTCAAAAGATTTGATTTTCTGCCTGTCAATAAGCTTTGGAGAGACCAGAATAAGTGATCGCCCGAAAATGCAAGGTTCGGAGAGTATAATAGGTGCTAAGCAAATTCCCAGTCCAGCTCGTATATTTTCCAAACTCGTTTTGCTTACATGATTTGAGCGTTGTCTTGGTAAATCATGATTTCCTTTCCCGTACACGAGTTGTGGTTTGACGCGTTTGGTTTTATTTTTCTAAAACCCGAATCACACCAATGCAGAAAAAGCATGTGAAGAACGCCGAGCTCTCAAGACGGGCAGCTGACAACACTTGCTGTACGTAGCGGTAAATCCATTTATAGAGGTTGGCCATGGAGCGAGGGCCAGTAGTACTTTAAAACCTGTTGTACACGTAGTATAATCATGATATTCACCCTACGTAAAAAGGAAATTATAAGGACAAGGGATAGGGCAGCCATTTAAAGATTTGAACACATAGCCCACCTCTTTGAATAAAACGTAATAGATTTGCAACTCAGCTGCCGCACTTAGTTTTTACTGATAGTTTTACACGGCTAAAAAATGAGATATTCATGCTATGCTACGCGTCCTATTAGGCCACACATTACGGGATACGGGCCCGAATTGGGTATTGCCCGTCTGTGGTCGAATTTAAATCTATGTTAGTGAGCGATCAACGAGATATGGGCCAGGGCCGGTCATCTTTGGTCGTTATCGTTCGGGGAGTTGTGTAGAGAATGAGTGTGGGCGTGAAACAGCAAGAGACGTATAGGGGGGTATCGTGGGGTCGGCAGACCTAGATCTTATGAATATATCGAGTATCTTTGTATCAAGATGGCTGATGCCACATCAGCATGCAGTAGCGTTGAATTAACGAGGTGTAGTACGACGGACTATCTAGCGACACCCTCGAATGAGGCAACGATTGCTGGTCGTGTGCAAAGATGCGAGTCTCTCGTGATGCAAATTCACGATCGAGCCGTTTTCGAGGGCACGTGCTACCGTGACTCGTTTGGTCGCGTTCCGATGAGGACAACACGGGTGGCATGCGGCAAGCAGACTCCAATATGCCACTAGATATTTAAAGGGCGGAATCTGCTCAAGCTGGACCTTACTTATCCCTACAGAAGCAAAACAAAATCATCAAAAAAGTAAAGATTTAATCATATATAAACAATATCATCAATTCTTAACGGCGAGAACGCGACATTTGGGTCCCTGCGAAACAAACAAAGCGCGTTTGTTTTAACTACGTGGTGGTGTTGCTGCTGTTTAGCGATGCGAGCTTACACACACTAGTGCCATGTCGTAACTTTCCTTGTTTGCATGCTTACATGAGCTCCATCATGTTAATGGTCTGCACGTCGAGCTTCATCTTTATTGCGAAGTCGAAGTGCATGCAACATCATGTTTACAGAACGTATTTTATCGCTAGGTTTCGTTTTATCGTGGCTGGCGCGCGGAATCGTGTGTTCAGTTAACGATATTATTGTTGCTGCTCTCGTTGTTGACTGTGACATGGCTTCTGCAGCACTTATTCTTATTGTATATGTCGTCTTTGAGACATGTGGACAGATTTGCCATCAGTTAACATTTGTAGTCCTGCAGTGATTTTGTTGTTAAACCTTTGTACTTTCTTTGCACAACTTTATGTGGTTTCGACATATTTCGTTTTTTAGCAACTTTCGGAGACACCTGAATCCGGAAGAAGGACTTGCACAGTTTCGCATGTCTTATTGTCGGTGATTTGATGGGCGAAAGAAGTGTGCGTTTCTCTTTTGCATTTCTCTGAAATTACTTGGCCATTTGAGGTCTGTCTGAGACATGTGGCACAACATGGCAGCGGGTCTGATTTTGACGCGATATCATCTGCTATGAGTGGCAGCAGTGCTAGTGCAGTAGAACGGAGGAAATTTCGTATTGCAATGTGTTGTTCCTGGCGGTTGCAAAAATTGACTAACCGTAAGTGCTCCGATTGTGGCGAACAAGTGAATACCCGATTAGCATACAACACAGAAAGCGCGTCCTCAGAAAGTGAATTATAGATGATCCATGTACTTCTATGCGCGCTGTAACTCCAAATGTGATGTGCAATTGCGCACCATTGGTCGCAAACTGATTACGATGGTCTTAAGTATCCGTTTTATATTATATTATCGTGTTCGATTCTTACGATGAAATTACCATTCGCTTGCTTTCTTTTCTGAAAGGTTTAAGGCATGTTTAATGCACATATGTCACCTCCGTAACTAGTGTGGGACTCACAAACCTCCTTAACCCCTTATTCTTCCTCCCCACCCTCCCAGGCTTAGTAATACGTAGCATTTCCTAAAAACCGTGGAGGAGGCGTTTCTGCCATACACCTAAATTTAGCTGGAGGCGTTTCTGCATATTTACCTGGATCCAGATAGGGGACTAATACCAATCTTTACACAGTCCAGAAGGGGTGCGTTATGACCTTGCGGTCCTTTTTTTTGTTCTGGGAGGTTTCGGGAATGCATGATGCACATGCGCCACTAGCAGCCTGCGTGACTAGTGTGAGACTCGCAAACCCCCTAAACCCGGATTCCTCCCCACCCCCCAGGCTCGGTATTACTTTGGCATTACTTGCGGGCCTGGCTGCACTTACCTTCCCACCTTGGGGACTTTTTCCCCGGCCACTTGCTCTCGACCGCTTTCCCGAGGCTGTGAACCTCTCTCGTTTAGCGATTTTTTTGGTTGCCTCGAGCGCCAAGATGGCATCGAACAGTTCCGTCGCTTCCTTTCACTTTTCCGTTAAAGTTATTGCGTAGCTTCTCCAGACTCGCAAAGCACACAGGTGTCACTGGTGGCCATTCTCATTCTCCGTATCTCTAAAACTGATCGTGAGCGGTCAAACCTGAGCTACACAATGAGTCAGCTCCCCGTGTTGGAAGTCGTAGCAAGTATTGAGGTTCTATATCAGACACTTGGCCCAGCCCCCGTGGTCACCCCGACTGTAACCTGCAACTCCTACTGCCAAACCACAATTGTGGCAATCTTGGCCCTGGCGAGATCCAGATTTTCCGTTAGGAACATCTTGCTCCTTTCTCCCGCCAGCAGGTCCCATGGCAGCACCTTAGCTAGGACCAAAGGGGCTTCAGTCAAAACCGTTTGATACGCTAAGAATTTCACAACTGTCAGAAAACTAAAGGCAATCATTGAAGCGTGCCGTAATGTAATTGAGCCTAAGTTATGGAAAATTGCTGAAGAAATTGGGCGTCCCGAGTTTGTGAAAACCAAAACACCTCGAATAAGATATTATATTTTCCCAGAAATATTATCTCTATTAAAATTAAAATAATCACAATTTTCAAGCTGTCCTAAATACTCTTGTTATGATACTTTTAACCTTCAAGACTATTTTGCGAACACGATATATATTGCCCATATTACTCAGAACTTGTTATCTAAATAATGGTGTGTCTGTTTCAAAATTATTCCTATGCAAACATTTGCACCTCTTCACGGCCGCATATCCTTCACAGTATTTTTGGTTGTTTCAATATTTCTCTCCCGTCAGATTGACGTTTGAAAAACATTGTTGCGTCGGTGGTTCAGTGGTAGAAAACATTAAGCACGTTTGCTATACTGTAAGGTTGCTTTTGTTTAAGTATATGCAACGTGTCAAATATATTTTTTGTATGGAACTCGCTAGCAATACTCAACACAATTTGGACTAGCAATTTGTGGCAAAATGAAAGGCAATATTTGTAGATATACTTGTATGTATACCTACCAACCAAACCGTGCCGGTCGGTCGGAAAGCGATTATAAATCCAATCGTAAATCATGCGTGACACGGTCTACAAGCAAAGACACAATTCTATGTCACTCTAATTAAAAGTGAGGTTACCGTGCTATTATTAGTTTTGCTAGGCTATGTCATTCATATCACGTTCCTTACTGTTATCACTAGAACGATGTCGTGCTGAAGAAGCTGAGCTGCAGCAGCAGCAGCAACAGCCGATTGACCTATACGTGCAGGCAGACCTACTCACTCAGGCATACAGACAAGCCGCCGACATAGTAGCCGGTTCGTATAATATTGAAGACATCCAATTAGTTAGCCACTCCGGCCCAATCGAGAAGGCTCTAATTGTACCTATTGAACTCGTTGTTGAACTCTAGGCTATGTCGGCTGAGTACGACGGCTGCCCGGCCTCGTCTTGATTTCGTCGAAAGTCATCCATTGGCGCAGAGCGGTGAGGGGAGGCAATGCAACGAGGGAAGGAGACTCCAACGACCTCGGCGGCCGCTTCGATACGTTTCTCTTTTTAGTAGGCCCACTTCGTACAAGCCCGTTGTTCTTCCACCTTTGGTTGGCCTTAATCCAGACAGGATACAGTCAAAGCTCGGCCGGCTCGCACCGGTCGCACGCCGTGTAGTCTGTAGCCTCTCCCTCTTTGTTCTGTCCCCCGCTTTCCCTCTTTCAGGTATCTCCCGTTTTCATTCCTTATGTATATATATATATATATATATATATATATATATATATACGCACACGCATATATACATATTGGCACACATGCATATACACATAGAATCTTGTCCCCTCGTTCCTTATCTTTGTGTGTGTGTGTCCGTCCACGTTGGTTCACTCACCCGTTCCGCTTCTAGGAGAGGATCCTTCACCACGAGGACAACGACGAAGACGACGATCGTCATTGCAGAGAGCGGGGCCATCATCCTGCTGCTTCTGTTGCTACTGCCGGCCAACAGAGAAAGAGAGACAGACAGAGACAGACCAACGAGCGGAACTCGCACAAAGCGGGACTCGCGTGGCGAAATGTCGTAGACTTAAGTAATGACAGGGGTGCCCAATTAACATGGCTCGCGTGCTCTAGATATACATAAAGCTGCTGCTGCTGCTGATGCTGCTGCTGTTACTGCTACTACGACTACGAGTACTCTTGCCGCTACATCAGCGACTCCACAACCACTCTTACTACGACGACGAGGACAGGACTACTACTACTACAGCGAATTGCTACTTAGTGCTCACCGAGTCGTCGTCTAGCCTTTACCGCGGCTGCCCCTTCCGTATAGAAGCCGTAGGGTCGTGGCGATTGGGTTCGTCCCTTTGTTCGTATGCAGATGATGACCGGGAAGGTGGCGAGTGCCCCCGCCCGCCGTAGCCTACTATCCAGTCAACTAGACCGAGGGCAAAGACGTGCTGCTGTTGCTGCTGATGCTGGTCCAGTGACGGGAAACGTTGTAGCAGACAGCGACGACATGATATTGTCGGCGAAGAAGACGGAAAACGAGACGAACACACGAAAGGAAGGAGAGGAGGCAACTGCCGCAGAAGGACAACCAAGACAACGAGGGCAACTAGAATGATGACTAGGGCGATGAATACAACAACAACAGCAAGAACAGCAACAACAACAACAACAACAACAACAACAGAAACAACAACAACAACAAAAACAACAACAACAACGACATTAATGATGACGACAACGACACGAGCAACTGCAACAACGAAATGCCTGTCTATCTGGCTAGATTCAGGGGAATAGGGGTTACCCTTTCACCGTCCGTTCATCCATCCATCCGTCCGTCCATCTACCCATCTGTTTTTCCTCGTTGAGTGAGTTGGTGGTGCCGGCGCAAGCCGATCGTCGTTGTCATCGTCGTAGTCGTCGTCGTCCTCAGTAAACTGTCGGGATCGGTGCCCCTCATGAAGGGCTTTTGCTCGCTCTACCCCCCCGAACCTCCGCCTGTCTCCCGCCTTGTCTGTCTGTCTGTCCTACCCTGCCCTGCCCCCGTTCGTCGCCGTCGCTGGACTTTGTCGACGCACGAGAAGCACTCGCTCTTCAGTGTTACGAGGCGGTACGCGACGACGGCGGGATCCGAGCAGGATCGGGTCAGCAGCCTCGACAGCGGCGGACGGCAGCGCCCGACTGCGCACAGAGTGGTGCGAGACAACTCACCCTTTCACGACTTAATCACAACCCAATCGCTGTCGGTAGCGCAAAAAGCAAAAGCTAGTTCGCCAGACGACTCTCCCGAAAGAACTCCTAATTTGGCGGCAAGAAATGCTCTCCCCTCCCTCATTTGATTCGTTTGATATTTGTTCGATGTCAGCCCGTTTAGACTTGCTCAAGGCCACTGTTTTCTTTCCACGAATATATATATATATATAAATCCGTATGCATGCGTTAGCTGTCAATGGATGGAACTCTCGTAAAGGTAAGACTCATTTGGCTTGAAAATAACACTTAAGTTGTAATCTTCTAATACTGTAAGTTCCAATCGACCTTCTTTTATGTGCTCGAATCCAGACGTTAAAATGCATTTTTGACAATATATATATATATATATATATATATATATATATATTGTCAAAAATCCTGGAACGAAATCGGTTAATCACAAATATATAACGCTATGTTAATCATTATCTAATAACACCGGCAATGCACAATGACCTAAAATGTTTACTTATTGTTGTCAGTCATTAAAAAAACGCTTTACCAAGTGCATTCAATTTAATTATATTACACTTAAAGCCTAACTCAAGCATATTACCTATATCATCTACTATTCTTAAAAATAAGCGATTTTTCTAAATTAGCGTTATTAAAGCATTCGTATAATGATGGAAAGATTTCTAGTGCTTTCTGTGCAGGCATCGTGTCTCCCATTTGTAAGAAGGGATCGAAATAATTAGTGCAGAGGGCTCGGTCGCCTGTAAGGTTATGAAGAAAAATAGCATTGACCAAGAAGACTTGAGAAAACAGTACCTTATGGATGCCACTCACGAATTTACATTCACAAAACCGTTAGGAACGACAACAGCTAGGATCTAAACAAAGGAAAAGCATTCTGCTAAACTACGACAAATGGGTGTCGATGCTGAGTGTAAAGCCTAACCGAATAATCGATATATCTTACAGAGTCGGCGGGACGATGTACATTAATAAAAGTGGCCGATAATTTTAGTTTTCATGTCATGAGAGAGAGGACACAAAACAAAAATGTCAAAAATCTAGATTCTTGTAAAGTCCAGTGATACCTTATACATATCCGTTCGTGATGATGCTATTTTTTTTATAATTATATACTGGCATAGCAAATAAATCTAACCGTGCATCAATGACCTTGGGCGTCCATAATATCAAATATATTATTGTTCAGTTAGTGATGAGTCCAATCTAAGGCTATTGCAATCAGCTGTAGATGATTCGATGTATATTTGTTACTTTAAGCATTGCCGAAAAGGGTCCCTGGGATCTGAAGGCGGAAGAGCACCGCTGTCTGTAGGAAGACTCTATACTCAAAGAGAAAAACGAACGGCGACGTAGCATCAACACATGGCAGGAATAGTAGGACGGCCTGGAGAGGGTGCTTCAGGCACCAGTCTCTGGAAACCTATACCAAACAACAACGAATGGCTAAGCCAACCCGGGACAGAACTAGCATTTCATACCACCCAGGTCTTGACGGGTCATGAGGGCTTCCAGTCCTACCAAGTTCAGGGTTGAGAAGGCTGCTAGCCATACGAGCGTCCACTGCGGTGATGGACTCGAGGATGCCCAAAGCACGATTCTGAGGTGTCCAGCATATGCAAAACAATGCGCCTCCGCCATGTTTTTAACAAGAGTAACATAAAACACGCTGATGGCGAAGCAGCCCATCTTCTGCAAGTAACTACAGTAGTGTTTGGCCGGTAGAATAAAGCGATCAAGATTATGAAGAACATACTTACGTGAAAATCTATGACAAACGCACTATGCGCAAGTTTAAAGTATATGCATGGGCAGTTTTCGGTCAGTGGGAAGATGGGAAGGCGAAAGGTTTTTAGTTAATTAAAGTTTCACGCTACCGGCACACACTTGCAAATGAGTTTTCTGCAATGGCGTCGGTGTGTGCAAACCGCAAATTCCAGTTAATCCTTCCGCACAAAAATAAGTTTTATGCTGTACTGTGCTCTGTAAAGAAGTAGCTACAAGAACCACCGTATCCAGATCGTAAAAAATCGAATTTGTTATGTTTCGGATAGGTCCCAAATATCGATGGCGAGCAAGCTAAGGGTATTTGCTACCTTTATTTATTTTAAGGTGCACTAGAAACGCCTAGCACCGATTTTTGGGGCTTCTATGTTCTTGCACAGCCTTAAAACTTGCGGGGGGCGGGGGGGGGGGGGGATTTGCATGTAAATTGACCAGGAGAGTATCTGGGGGCTTTTATCCTCTAACCGGATCTACGGCAAAGGGTAACTTCGTTTGTACGACAAATCGTTAAATCCGTTTGTGCGACAAACAGAGGATATATTGACTGTCTAATAAAGTTGCAGCTGTCTAACGGCAAACGTTTGCTGTACCATAATGGAAAGAAAGAGAATAAAAAAATATATATCTCTCTCTCTCTCTCTATATATATATATATACATGTCTATATATATATATATATATATATATATATATATATATATATATATACATGTATATATATATATATATTAGTGGCAACATATTTATAGAAAACCCCAGTGCCAAGCTGAGGTTAAAGCCCATGGATACACGAAATTCAACTGGAACAACCCGCAATGTTTTTCTAACAGGACTATTTGCCTAAACCACAAAACTCTGTTCTTTAAAAATAATAATGCGTGCATTTGTCTGGAAAAGTGCTTACTAGTATACTGCTTGGAATAGGTACACATGTAAAATATTTGGACCTTATGTTGATGGGGTGATTTAAAATACCTACAGCATTGGGATGAAATGCACTAAAATTTGCAGATATATTTTTGTCTCAGTTCGATATTCAGCTAAATAAAAAATTAGCAGCTTTAATAAAACAAATAATACTCAAGCCTTTTGAGTTTACCCAAATGAGTGGCGTGTTTTACAAATAATAATATGATGAAGTATACTGATTGGTGATAAAAAAATGAGTGCATAATGTCTCAGAGAAAATTTCTACCCAGATTGATAAATGTAGTAACATTAGTACCATACGATCTAAAGAAATAGATCATAAACAGATTAAGGAACATAATGCATTACTATGCATGTATGTTGTCACAGGCTACGCGATGATATGGTTTGTTCTATATGTGTATTGCCAAAAAATAAGTACCGGTTTGCGCTACGTCTGGCCATAAAGAGTTTTCCTCTAAATTATATGATGAATTTATACGAAATGCAAAACTGCCGTTAATATGACACATTAAGTAATATATATATATATATATATATATATATATATATATATATACAGCTACGATACACGTTCAATTGAACTTATAGTGATTTGTTTTAGTAAAGTTAATATATTTCAGCTTGATATATTAGATATCGCAGCAATATCCGGGATATTCATCTCTATCTTTTCGACACTGGTAGTTCATCGACGTTACCCTGTTATGTCCATTCGAGTAACCTTTTGCCCCTTTAGCGAAAAAAAAACAGAATTGTAACTGGAAAACAGAAAGATCATCCCGCTCAATCAATCTCGTTAAAACGCAAAACAATATGGAGGAGGACAGTCCAAGGCGATTGCAACATTGAACACTATACATGGACTAATTTATTGCTTTATTAGTCGAAGGTGACACAAATCGCAATCATTTGTATCGTTTGCGTTGTTATAGAACGCATGTGGCCAGGCTCGCCAGCGATGGCTGGAAACGCACTTGGCTTACGGCGTCGACGCGATGGGACAGTACCCTTCAAGTAGCAGCTGGCTAGAACCTAGTAGTACCTGCTTCGGGAACCACCGTTCGGCCCTGCATGTAAGGGGGGAAAAGGGCAGTACGATCAAGCCGGCTTCGAGTCTTGACACTCACCAAGCACTCACTTGCGCAGTTTTCGCTCTGCTCATGTCAAGCGTGTCTGTCCCTTCGTGGCCTTCTTGCATGACCCTTGGCGCAACGACCCCTTCTCCCCCCCCCCCCACACCGGCGCCCCAATGCTGGGGTAATTATAAGTGTGAAGATGGGATGAACGAACACTTAAATGATTCGTCGTCGCTTTACTCCCTCGAGTGGTTGCTGCGTTCGTGCTAGTGGTAGTGGTGGTGTCGGCAGCTGTGGGTAGTGGGTGTCGCTGTCCGGTTTGCAAAGGACTTTGTCTTTGCAATTATCGAGGGCAGCGGAGCGTCGAGCTGAACTCGAACCGAACGAGAAACGAGAGTTGCTCTCCGTCTCTCGTCCTTGTTCTCCCACTAGCTCTCGCGTTTCTCTTTCCAAATATATATATATATATATATATATATATATATATATATATATATATATATAAATATATGTATAGCGGAAAGACTATATGGCTGGCTGAAGACCACCGTCGTGGCTGCCGCCGCCACCGTCCGATTGAGCGACTGACTGAACGACGATGGCGTTGAAGCTGTTCGGGCCCTAACGAGAGTCGTTAATTTCAATGAATTTTTATAATGCATCCATCCGCATACGGGCCTGCCACATTGCCGCCGCTGCTCCTGCTGCTGCGTCCGCTTGTGCTGCGACGTGGCTGGAAACGACAGACGCCGGTCGCCGGATACGATGCATGGTGCTCACCCCGTGCTGCTAACCTGCCTTCATCTTTGCCCTGCTCCTGCGGCGACCACCGCTATCGCTAGCGTGTCCCAGTCGCCGTATGTGCGTATCGAAAAATGATGAGAGAGTTCTTATGACGGTCATTAACGACGACGAGGACGACGACGGCGACGACGGCGCGACATGAAAGGATGTAGACGGAGGCCAAACCCTGGGGCCCGGGGTGGTTATATATTGCTATATATATATATATATATTATATATATATATGCTAGGCAAAGAGGACGACACGGCACTTATCTTCCATTTGTGTATTCTAAATGCGTTTGCATAGGCAGCCGTGTGCCCGATTGCATTTCTCACTTCTCGCAACATTACGTCACTGCGAACTACAAACGGACGGAAAGACTGACCTTACGCGCCTTTTCCCATCCCCCCGCTATACCGGCCAGAATAGGCTGCTCGTCCACATAAAGTCTATATATATATATATATATATATATATATATAGCACATAATAACTATATAAATCTAGCTGTTGTCCTTCTTCTCTTCCCCTCCTTCTCCTTCACTTCCCTATTCTCTTATTGTCCCTCTGTCACAGTTTTACGGTCCTGCCGTTCTTCCATGGACTTTACTTTGATCCCCGGGAGGTCTCCTCTGTCCTAGCACACTCTACCATGCATAACCGCCGCCGCCACCAAGTAGCCGACGAGGTGACGCGAAAATCTCATCTGCTGTGCCGTTGATTGCGGAGATACAAAAGCAAAAGAACGAGAAAAGGAAAAAGAAGAAGCAGCAGCAGAAGAAGAAAACGGAGAAGAGTTATCACAGCTCCACCTCTTCCTCGGGCTCATAGCGTTAACGCTGGCTGCATTTCGTTCAGAGCTCCGCACTCAAGGTGTTGGGCGGGTGGTGGTGGTGAGGAATAAGGAGAGGAATGTGCCACCAGCCGTGAGGCGAGCTACTCGTAGGCGAACGACGAGTAAGACACGAAGCAAATAGTCGAGGTAGTGAGTACTACGCCACTGCAACGACTACTACGAAAACCATTACAACAACGACGACTACTGCTGCTGCTGCCTGTGTGCGGCTCAGACTGATGGGGAAGATGGGGAGCACGGACTCAGACGTAGTCCTGACGCTGCTGGGGTGCGAGCGAAAAAAATGTAAAAGCAGCAAGGCAAGCTCGGAAAAATCGCTCTCAACTCGTTAATTTTTAGCCCAAACCTTTTGCGAGTACCCACCCGAGGCGTCTCGCCTCAGGCTTTTAGTCAACGTGACGAAGCGGCGGCAACTCGAACCGGCCGGTTTGTTCGCTGTCCTACTGGGCTCTTTTTGCCAACCTCATCAAGGCGGCGCGTGAGGGCCGAGGTGATCAACGAATTCTTCCATCTGTCTGTTTGTCAATCAAGACGTCACTTGGCACAGTGATAATAACACAAGTCGTCTAAGCGGTATGAAGATACTAGAACTATTGTTCTTGATGTTGCGGATACGGGCGTTGTTCTGATCAAGCTGATCAAGCCCTATTGCAATGCCAACAGACAGAATAATGAGAAGGAAGGAAGCAGAGAGGGGGGGGGAGAGCCGATTTACCAGCCATGTAACGTAAGAGTCGAGTAGGAGCGTAGAAGAACATTCTCGACGCCTGATGGTTGTAACCGTGCGCCGACCGAGAAAGCGCAGACAAAGTCGGACAGAAACTCAGACCCACACATAGATAGGCATGCGTTTCGCGTGCAGACGCGAGCACACACTTGACGTGGCCCACGTTTCTTCGTGGCCGTCGTCGTCGTTGTCGCCGTCGTCGTTGTGAGGTGCTAACGAGGAGTCTAATTTTTCACTTTTTAAATTGTAGCTCTACCGCCCTTTCCCGTCATGTTCCCAATTTCTGTCGTCCGACCCCCTTCGGCCCCGAGGCGCCTACCGGCGTCTCTCTACGACCGCTACTACATCCGCCTATGAAGGCCATCCGCATTGCCCGACCTGGACGGGCGGGCCCCGGGCCTCGTCATGTCTTGCCGCTTCTTCGGTCGCTCGAAAGTGTCTAACTACTAATGCTAGTACGACTACAGCCAGTTCTCGGCGCCTCGGTCGCTGGCTGGCTGCCTACCACCACTCATCCTTAGAGCGGCCCAGTTGGTAGTCCCCGATGTACCGCCACCTCCAGCGCCATCACCCCTGGTGGTAGCGACGCCCGCGACGCTTGGTTTGATGGGTCGAGGACTACTACTACTAGTACACTGCAAATTTCTTTTCCCTCAAGACTTAGGCAGTTGGTTTACTTTTTGTAGAGAACGATGGAAGCGAAAGAAACGGAGGCTGGAGGTGGCTGAATTCAACGAAGCAAGGCGAAACAAGCTAGAGGAAAGGAGAAAATGAGTGTAAGGGAAAAATAAAAATTGGCAGTAAATACTAGCAGAAAGCAGTTACCTTGATTGATAGCCACTGCTTATATATGATCACAACCTTGCAAGCGACTCAAAATAATCTTGTCGATACGGACATGTCGATTTTACGTCGCTGGCACCCTTTGAAGTTTGTTAGCCTGAGCCCGCTCGGTCAACGAGCAAATATATGATTTCCAAGCCTGCTTGTTACGCACCTGTGTCGCTATCACTGTGTCATGCGCACAGTTTCGTATAGCACTTGACAAGCACTTGGCTGTCAATTTACGAATCTATAGCGCATTCGTGTGAGGCGAGTGAATGCCAACTGATTTCACTTATTTAATGCGCGTGATTCTGACCTTCAGTGAACCAGAATCACTCGCGGGCGTTAGAAGCCGAGTAGGCCATATCCCAATGGCTCGGCCATTGCTTGCTCTTGCTCCCCTTCCCTTGTTACGGTCTGGCTGTCCCCAACGTTGCAAGTTCTTCTGATCATCGTAGCGAGT
This sequence comes from Dermanyssus gallinae, assembly GCA_003439945.1. Taxonomy (NCBI): domain Eukaryota; kingdom Metazoa; phylum Arthropoda; class Arachnida; order Mesostigmata; family Dermanyssidae; genus Dermanyssus; species Dermanyssus gallinae. The sequence continues at coordinate 518,129 of QVRM01002562.1, read as the reverse complement.
TGTTGGACTAAAGCCTTACGGAGCTTAGCAACGATGGTCTCAACCGATTCCCCTTCATTCCCCTGATTTCCACCCAACGGTGACACCGCGAACAGGCTAGCTACTCCGGCAGATATGCATGCGCACGCGCCATGACTACAGCGACAACAACAGCAACAACAGCGACAACAACAACGATGGTGGTGAAGACAATGATGATGACGATGGCCACGAAAGCGACTGCCCTGGCTACAATACTATTCCTGCTTTGACTATTCCTGCTAGCTCGACTGGCTCGGCGACTACAACTGCTACAACTGTGTGCCCGCCACTTATATTCTCCACGAGGTTACCTCTGAACTCGCTTAATCCGCTTAGCATCTCACGCGCGTGTTCGCACTCATTTTCGTAGAACACACGTGACCCGGGCACAGCAGCAGCAGAAGCACCGGCAGGACCGAAGACAGCGCGCGCGTCTCTGCGTGTGTATCTGCCGATAGATCAGACTCGTATCCCGTATAGTGTAGTTGAAGCCTAGCTCTCCATATCGTGTTGGTCATCCCTGACGGAGCCCCAGGAGAGATGGTGAGCTCGCGCCAGGAGTCGTTTGCCATTTTTTCAACAAACCGCATTTATTTCATTCAGCATGCGGTGCGTGCGGCTTCTTCGCGAAACACCCTCGGCCATGGTAGGAGTTTCCCTTTCTTTCTATTGTGTTGTGGGGTTCAGCGGCGATGTCACCAAGCGACGAGTTCAACTGAAATACAACAAAAACAACAACACGAAACAAGGTCTTAACTTACTCTCTTTTCCCCGCCCGCGCTCTCCATAGTGCAAGATGTCTGCTTTGTCCTGTTGCAGCATTCCGTTCCAGTGCTAAATACACGCATCTAAACTCCGCAGGTTAACGTAACACATGTGCAATTGGGTATACGGCAACAAAGCGCGACACATCCCCAAATTCACCAATGTGTGCAGTCGGTCGGGTTTAACTAGATTTGTGGGGTACGATACTAGCATGCGTCGGCCAAATCGACCTCATCACCTGACACGAAGCCTATAATTAATACACGTACAATTCTGTTATCGCGTCTCTCGAGAGATACCTAACGTGCATGTGAAATACTACAAATAACCTAGGCCTGCTGAACTGAGGAATGTTGCCCCTGTTATCGTCTGCATCTGTTACGAAAGTGGATTCAAAATAAATTTTACTGTGCATACATATAGAGGCAGAAAGAAGCGGGAAACAGAAGAAACGAAACGGACGCAAATTGTTTGTCCTTTCACGACCAAATCTGCAACAAAAAATAATACACGGATAACTTACTTCTTCGCTATGAAGCAATGACATAATTCATAATTAAAAGCTAGCCGACAACGAGCAATTCGTTGGGAATTTAGCCAAAGGAGGAGGCGGAGGAGGAGGAGGAGAAAGGTTCAACTAGAGAATGCTGGAATCCGAACGCATACGTTGGCGCACTTCGGTCGTGTTCGTCCGTTTATCGGAGGGCATAAAACAAGAAATAACGTCGGGCGGGCCGATTGGCGGGTGGTTTGTTGGATACAAACAGATGAACGCCGCTCTCGCTCGACGCTAGAGGACCACGGACTACGATGCTATTTAGCGGGCGGAGAGACCGCAGAAGCAGGCAGCAGCAGCAAGCCGTCGCCGCTGCCACCGCCGCCGCCGCCACGCCGTCAGTTCAGTTCGGGTCCGATCATACCAGCAGGGGGTGGCGGTGCTTGTGGTTGTGGCGTGTAATATCCGTAATACGGTTGAGTCGCGCCATCGTCTTGATCATGGTCTCACCATGAAACGACGACGCGCATCTAGCATGATGAGGACGATGATGATGATGATGATTGCGATGGTGATTGCGATGATGATGGCGACGATGATGATGATGATGATGACGATTTTAATGACGACTATGATGAGTCGGCCTTGGCCCTGTCCGGAAACAGACATCATGTCACGTTGTGGTCACAGACTGGCCGCCGCTACAACCACGACGACGATCACCGTCAGCATCAACATCAACATCACATCAGCACGATATGGTTGCGGTAGCGGTGGTAGTGGTGGTGGTGGCGCAGATACAGATGTACGATGGCGGAATGTGTATGTGTTAGAGAGAGAGGGGGTGGGAGAGATAGAGAGAGAGAATGATGAGAGAGACCTAGGGGATTCCGTCATCGCAAAGTGCCAAAATGGACGAATGACCCCCGAACCGTCGAATGAAATGTCCAAAATAACCATGTTTCACGAACGAAGAAATAAAACGACGTGTACGAACGCCACAACACGATGATGATGGCGATGATGATGATGATGGCGGGCCAAAGCGACGGTTATGGCGGCGGTGCCGATCGTCGCAACGGGGAGTCCTCCGAGCGCCGAACGAACAATTAGGCGTAGCTGCGGGTCGCGTCACTCAAATACTGCCGCAGCGGCCACAGCCGGCGCCGCCTCCTCTACTACTACTGCTACCACTACTACTACGACTGCTTTGGTATCGCCAGCACCAAGCACGGTAAACCGCGTCGACGTACTCAAGACAACGACGGCGGTCACAGTTGTACCGCAAGTAAACGAACTGAACCGAAATGAGCAGAACGGCCGCGGCGACAAAAGTGGCACCACCGACATCAACAACAACAACAACAGCAACGGCACCAGATGCAACAATGTTACCACAAGCACCAACCACAATGGCACGAGGACTAACGTTGCCAACAACAGCAACAACACCCACCGCGACTAACAATAATACAATAATAATAATAATAATACAAAACAACGCAAGCACAACAATAGCCACAATAAGAAAAGTTGCCGCATGGGCACCACCTACCGGTATAAAGGTGCGTCGTACGTCAACTGTATGCTGCTGCAGATCTTACGGTGTTCTTTTTACTTGTCGCTGTTGTGTTCGTTAGGATCGCTTAACACATACCACTCACAGTGGAGTTTGGCCCTGTAAAATTTAAAATATTAAAGAAACGATTGGCAAAAACCCGTATTCGACCCGTACACGATTGTGAAATGCTAACTAGTGGACGATCCATTTGTGGATCGTATACAGATGAACGGTCATTACAAAATACCTATGTAATTGCAATGTATTGTAAATGTATTGCAAAACCGAGCAAGGTGGCTTAGTGGCAAAGCCTGTGCCTTGCATTCGGGAGGACTGGGTTCAAGACCCAGACCGGCCACTCTTAAATTGGTTTGCATGGTTGCCAATTTAGACAAGGTAAATGCCGGAGTGGAGTAAACTTAGCCATGACATGAAAAATCCGTACACGGGCAATTGCTTTACGGGAAAACAAAAGATGGAAAAAAATACCTATGTATTGCACTTGCATAGTGTATATATATATATATATATATGCCTGTTGATAAGACAGGCAGACACTATGAGTCGGCTATCTAAAGCGACAAAATTACGGTGACAATAAGAAGACTTCGTTGCCGGCTTAACTGGATTCCAGCCAACAACACGTGACGCGTGTTCAACTAGCGCTGATATACGAGACGAAAGGATCACTGGTGCTATGAGACTACTTCGGGCTAGAAGACCGCCTAGATTGAGCAGAAGAAAGAGGGGCTGCCGTGGGCGTTTTGAAGCTACTACACACGCGTAAGTAGACCGAAGCCTATTGAGAAACGAAGAGAACCCATCAGTACATACGAATGATCGAATATTGTTACGAGTACACACGAGGTATACCGAGAAAGCACGGATGGGTAACAACAATATGTACAACTATAACAATATGTAGACATACTATGTAGGCATCTGCAACAACATTTCTAAGAATACTGAGTACGTAACGTACATCGACAATAGCAGCAAAGCATTCAGGCAGTGCTTTGGCATCAGTGATGCTAGTACGACAGGTTCAGTTACACGACAACCGGCTCAGTTGGAAACACGTTGTTGTTGTTGTAGCTGTTGCTTGTTGTTGTTGTTGTTGTTGTTTTTGTTGTTGTTGTTGTTGTTGTTTTTGTTGTTGTTGTTGTTTTTGTTGTTGTTGTTGTCGTTGTTGTGACTCCAGCTACTGCCGCAGGATGATGATTAGCGAATACAGCACATATGTCACTAACGATGACTTGACCGCCGCTGACTTGTCTGTCGCATCACGGCAGCGTTCGCGATTAACGCACAACATGAACATGAGGCGACAATAACATAACAACAGCAACAGCAACAACACGGACACGCGACGGAACGCGATAAAATGGCGAGGCAACGCATCTCAAATAAAACGAAAAATAGTGCGATTAAATCGGCCGCGAAGGCGTCCGTCCCGGCGTTCATTGGCACGGTCAGCTACGACATGAGCCGATGAGAACGTCCAACGTCAACGGTGGGGTTCCTTGACACGACGTTCGATCGAACCGGGGGCCACGGAGCGCGTGTGTTGTGTATGCTGTACGTACGATGACGCCGCTGTTGTTTCGTGAGCTCAACACGAGCAAAGCCAACTCGTTCTTCTCCTTCTTGCTTCTCGTCCTGGTTGGTCCATTCAGTCGTCTCACCATGCTGCGACTTTAGATGCCTTCCGTCAGAGCATCGTCAAGTCGAGGGAACGGTGAAACAAGTAGAATTACATCTCCAATATACATGCGTGCATAGAAATGAAGACACAATTACAAACACACACACATATATATATATATACATATACGAATCATCAGTTTCTATACCGCATCGGGCTCGTGTATAGACATAGTTAGATGGTAGCTAGGACTTTAACCTGTTAGCTGGTGAGTGTCACACGTAGATGGATGAATTGGTAAATAAATAGATCCACAAATGAATATATATAAATATTAAAATGCAGTATATATATATATATATACATTAATAAATGCATGTGCCTTCATACGCGTGTATATATGTTCTAATGGGTGCGTTCAAATTTATATATATATATATATATATTATATAGGAATCATCAATTGCTATACCGCATCTGGCTCGTGTACAGACATAGTTAGATGGTGGCTAGGACTTAGAGACGTAGATGAATGAATGGATAGATAAATATATATATATATATATATATATATATATATATATATATATATGGGTGTATGTTTATAGACAGACGTATGTTCATCCACACATGAACATGGTTTAATATGTACAAGCTTACATACACACCGCCAGCCACCCAGTCGGTCGGTCGGTCGGTCAGTCAGTCAATCAAGTTCGTTAGTTAGTCTTGCGTACATCGGAAGAACGATCGTACGTCACAACTAGCCGACTCGTGATAGGAAGACCGCCAGCTGTCTTCGGTCTGCTGTACGGCGATATTTGAGGCTTCTGACCGCACGGCTGACAGCTTCAGAAGTGCAACATACATGAAAGCGATTAGCTGCCACCACTGCCACCACGGCCGCCACCCCTCGTGGGGTCGTGCTCGTCGTGCACGTCGTGCAATGCAATGCAATGAGTCGTCTCGTCGGCTTCTGCTGCAGCACTACTGCAGAATCAGCAGCAGCAACAACAGCAGGAGCATCTGCTGCTTCTGCTACTGCTGCTGCTGCTGCTGCTGAGAACCAACTGCCTGCTGATCAATGAGAAGCCTGTACCACACCAGTATCACCACCCCCACCACCACCCCCACCACTACTAGAACGACTACGATGACGACGACAACAACGAACAACTATTAAAACGACCATGACCGCTGTGCTTCAGCTGGCAGCGATCGGACACCGCGTGAATCACAAATTTGTGATTCACGCGGCTCACACGCAAGTCACTCACTGATTGTGTAGTACGCCTACTCCTAAAACGACACGCTGTGACAGCGGTGGTCCCAGTCGCCCATGGGCGCATGGGGACGCTGCGAAGTGCCACCACTACTATCACTACTACTACGACTGCTGCTGCTACTACTAATACCACTCAGATTTAGCAACGGATCTGCCGTCGCTGTTGTTGACGCAGTCGGTCGCTCCTGCTGCTGCCGCCACTACCACCCCCGCCACCCCTGCCGCTGCTGCCGCCACTGCCACCCCCATGTTGATACCCCTCCGTCCTCGGTCGTCAGTCAGACGGACGACCGTTTGTTCGTCAGTCGGGGCGGTCGCCGATCTGATGTGATTTTCTGATCGAGGACCGAATGCCAGCCACAGGTCATCAACAGCAGCAGCAGCACCAGCGGCGCCGCGCGAATTGACCGCCATAGACAACAGTGACAACAACGGCGACTACGATTTGAGGCCATGGAAGCCTAAGAGGATGGGACTCTTATGGCCTGTTTAATAGCGCTTCATAGCATATGTAATTAACCTCAGTAGTAATCGGCGTAGTAGTAGTAATGGAAATAGAAGTAGGTCGAGCCCGGTGGCGTGGTGGCTTAAGTCTGCGCCTCGCAACCGGAGGAGACACATAGGTGCGCGGGTTCGAGCCCCACCGTTGCACCGATTTGTATTTCTGGGGGTCCGTCTATGAAGCAATGTGAAAAACAGTTACGTAGACTTAAATCTTGGCTGAGGGTCAGCCCGAAAACTTTACTTTTTTTAATAGTAGTAGAAGAAACAGCGCTTGGAGCCGTCCTGAGCAGTAATTAATGTATTTAATCGTAATAGAAATTGTAATAACGCCTCTGGCGGCAAACAATAACTCCGATGACATCGACCATTGCGTCGCGATCAGCCCTATACAAACCTAACCCAGCGAATGAACCCTGAGCAGAGCGAATAGAGAACAACCGCATGCTGATTGTGCTGCAAAACTGCAATGCTGCTGATGTAGTAGTAAAGAGCAACTGTTGATTATAGCATGACGTTACTAGATGAACGACCGCATCGCGACAGTTTTTAAGGTTTTCACCCAAATGGCAATCGCTTAATCGAACCACTTTCGATATTGGCAGATTTGATCTCAAACACATTTTTCTCCCATTATAAAGGTACAGATATATTCAAAAATGAAACAGAAAACATGATGTCCATAGACAACAAAACTCACTAGCAAGGTCACGATTAAACGTATATCTGTTAGATATACGTCTAAGGTGAACTATCACTTTTGTTTGGCCAAGATGGTTTGTACGTCTCCAGAGGATTCGGGTTAAAAGCTAGTTTCCCGTCCCAGGACAGTTTCTTTATTTACTAGCTTTGTCAGTGTCGCTACCCCTATCCCGTAGTATTCTAAGGATCATTCGTATACATGCTAGTAGACCATAGTGATCAAAATAGGTACCAGAATTACAATTTAGGTTGTCGACTCATCAGTGGTGCACTTAAAGCTACCAGGTTAAAACGACATGAGTGCAGTCTAGCCACACTGAGAGGCGCGGCCCCTCACAGTGCTGGTTGGCACAGTAATGGGCATGGAGAATTTGTAATGTTTCATGTGTGTGTGTGTTTGTAAGAGCGGGCGAATCCCTGTGTGTCTTTTAATTACTACTGGATATACCGAATGACAAGTCAAGATGCCACCACGGGGAGTGGCGGGGAAGGGGCATGGGAAAAAGATGGAGAAAGTCCGCCACGTATTCAGATTGCTGCCCAAAGAACTGACCGTTGAGGCCTCTCTCCGTGCGGCGAGCTCTATGCTGTCGAACAGCCCGACCCTGTTACCATCTCTTCTCACTCTTGCAGATCTTCTGCGTTCTTCGTCGGCCCTTCGCGTAACAGCAGTTCCGATTACCCGTTATCTGCCGGACAATCTGCGTCCCGAAGAAACAGACCAAACAAGCCTATATACGGGCACATGCATAGACACAACTGCGCGCATGCTAGCGTTAGTTGGTAAGAAGAAACGCATCCTTCAGAAACAAGATTCACACTGGCTGTTTTCTTAGAGTTTTTGTATATGTCTGCATGTCCTGTATACGGGTGCAAACATTTTCCAATCACCAGACGTAAGAAATATAGGCTCCGTTGCACAGCATTCATTCACTGCACAAAATATTTCATGACATACTCTCCGCTTGAGAAAACAGCATTCATCACTTTGCAAAGTCTACGACTAAGAACTCGATTTTATCATCCTGAAACTTGACTGAAGTTTTTTCGAGGTGTCGCGCTTCTGCTGGTTGTGCCCTTATTCCTTTTAGTTGCAACGCGAGCCGGCAACGCCATACGGAAGTTGCATGTCTAGAAGTACCGTACACCAGTAAGTAAGCGACTAGGTAAGTTCAGGTAACTAGTTAAAGTATCAGAGAAGAAAGCACTTATAATTATTTGTTAGTTATTTTCTCTAGATACTTGTCACTACTACCAGCAGCTTTACTTTCTTACCCATATTTAGAACATTGGCGGCACATGATGTCATCGATTAGCTAGATTCTTGGGTCATAATATAAACAAACACTAATATGCAGAACAATCGATCTATATTGTGATTGGTGATTAGTTTACAAGTAATACAATGTATGACACACGCATGTTCTGTAAGGAGCGTGTGTTAGAAAATATTAATAAACTGAACTGAACTGGACTATATATTTCATCTTATACATTAAATTGTTTTTTTTTTTGTTATTTGAGATTGTACTGGGTCTACTATTACTACTATGTTTCAATTCAACATTTTAATAAAGCTTGTTGTTGTTTTCACGTCGATTCTTCGTATAGTGTTCAGAGTACCTTGTTTGGAATAGTAGCGTTTTATGGCTTCCGTGACCCTATACACATACACACACGCACACATATATATATATATATCCTTTTAGGGCTATCTATCAACGTGAGATAACCGGGTTGGCAAAACAGTTCTGAAGAACGTTGTGAGCGACCGGCGACGGTCATTCGCCGGTTCATCGAGATGAAGAAGAAGACGAAGAAGGACAACGTGCTTCGTGCCCCTCCGAACCCCTCGCCCCAACCTCATCGGGACCGGCGCTGGTACCCGCCCGCCCATATTCTGTACTACTGATTTTAACGCACTAGTTGTGGTTGTTGTGATTGAGGTCGCTGCTATTGGTGGTGGCGGTGCTGCTGCTGCCGTTGTTGTTGTTGTCGTTAACAGCGACACCGCTAGAGGTACTTATGGTGTTGGAGTTTGGTTTAGTGACGGCGACAACAACAACAGCAACAGCAGCAACAACAACAGCAACAGCAACAACAACAACAGCAGCAACAACAACAACAACAGTAACAACAACAACAATGACGACAATATGGTTGCCGTGGTGGTCGCTGTCGTCGTCATTGCGGTTGTTGGTGTTGTTGTTTTCGCTGTTGTTATTGCTGCTGCTGTTGTTGTTGTTGCCTTCGTGCAGCAGCAACAGCAGCAGCAGCAGCCGTAACGGCGTCGTTGGTTGTTGTTGTTGCTGTTGTGGTCATTGTCGCCGTGCATGTTGGTGGTTGTAGCGGTGGCAGCAGAGAAGTCGATGCGCCGAACGACGGCAACACCACGGGGGGTTCTGCTAAGAACCCCGCCCGCGCCCAAATGAAACGAACGCAGCAGTTGTTGCTGTTGCTGCTGCTGCTGCGGATTCTATTGCTGCTGCTGATTCGGCGGCGGCGGCAACAGCATCAACATCATGATAATCATCATCATCATCATTATCATTCTAACCATCATCATCATCGTGGTAACCATCATCATCATTATCATCATGCTAACCATCAGCAGCACCATCGTCGCCATCATCATCATCATCGTGAATGGCCGAATGGACAGCATGAGCAACAGTCGAGGCTGCACCGACGCGCTCAGGGCGCAGCAACGGCAACGACAGCAATGCATGTGTGCCGTGATCGGTTCATTCGGCACTGGCAGATAGCAGATAGGCCGATAGCAGATAGGCCATAGGCGTCCGGCTCGTCTGAACGCCGTTCGTTCGTTCGTCCGTCCGTTCAAAGGGGCCAGTCGTTGTCGTTGTCGTCGTCGTCAGCCGTCGTTCATTGTTGGTCGTTTGCTGCCAAGAATCCGCCTTTCGAGCGCGCCAGGCGGCGGGGGGGGGGGGGGGGGGCGATCAGGCAGGGCATCATAGCACATTCACTACTGCGACGCGTACTACTAACTCTACCAAGCCGAGAGGTGAGGTGGTGTACCAGTAGTATGTCTACGACTTTCTCAATGGTTACTCTCATTGTAGTTCTATTCTGCTGCTGCAGCACCAGCAGCTACTACTACTAAAGTAAAGTTTTCGGGCTGACCCTCAGCCAAGATTTAACATCCACGGAACTGTTTTTCACATTTCTTCGTAGACGGACCCCCATAAATACAAATGTGCAACGGTGGGGCTCGAACCCGCGCACCTATATGCCTCCTCCGGTTGCGAGGCGGAGACCTAATCCACCACGCCACCGGGATCGACACTACTACTACTACTACTACTACTGCGAATACCGGCGACTAGTATTGGGACAACAATGACCACTGCCTCAAGCTGTACTAGAACAACAACAGCAGCAGCAGCAGCAACAACAACAGCAGCAAAAATAACAAGAACAAACAACAGCAACAATAACTACAATTACTACGAGTGCTATGACGAGCAAAAGAGAGAGATACTGACCATTACTCTCACAAATAGTATGACCACGACGACCCGCAGCGGCAGCAGCAGCAGCAAGGTACAATTGCGTACTCAACGTAGGCAAAGTTGTAGAAGAGGTGAGGGCAAGAGAGAAAGAAATTGAGAGGAAGCAGAGAGAGAGATAGGGGTAGGTGGGTGTGGAGGGGAGAGCGGGGAAGAGGAAACGAAGCCAACGTCAAATGCCATACGGCCAGTCAGTCAGTCAGACAGCCAGCCACACGAAAGACAGAAATCGACGAAAAACACAGAAGCAAAAGCACTACCGCCACCACCACAACTGCCATCATTATTATCATTATCATTACCCCCGCCACCACCTTCACCACCACCACACGTTGTAGAAGAACCAATCGTCGCAGCAGCAGCAGCAGCAGCAGCAGCAACAGCAACAGCGACAGACATAGGTAGGTGTCTCAATGAGTCGGTCGTCATTGCGCCGGGCTGAGATCTTCGACGACGCACGGACAAATAGACAAATGAACGGACAGACGCATGGACGGACGGACGGTCGGCGCTGTTGGATTCAAAACGTCGTCGTCGTCGTAATCTTAGTAGTAGTAGTAGTAGTAATCGTAGTAGAAGTAGTGGTAGTCGTAGTAGAAGAAGTACTCCTCGTTCTCCTGCTACTCTCCGGCCGCCATTAGCACTCCGTAGGACAGCTCTGCGGCTGCGGCGCCGCCAATGCGTTTTATAAATGAAACACCCCAACCGCAGTCGATGATACCATTGGATGCCATTCGCAGCAATGCGCACCGTGCGTGCGATCCACCTTTCGCCTTCACAATTCTGTCTTTCTGCCTCCTACATATATATATATATATATATATATATATATATATATATATATGTGTATATATATATATATCAATCTCAATCTCTCTCTGGATTTTTTCTCCCGCTCGATGTCTCTGGATTTCATTTGCTTTGTTTTATTTTATTTTGACTCGTTTGTTACTGCCTGTTTTATCATGTATTCACACCCGATATAAACTCTTTTTTCCCCGCGTTCGTACTCCCTCTCTCTACCCCCTCTCTCTCTCTCTCTATATATATATATATATATATATATTATTTGTTAAATAGAAGTTCGCCCCTTTCTCTTCATATCTATGTTTTGTGTATCCGTCAGTGACTGAGGCTATTCACGAGTTCACATTCAATTGTTCTACCACCTCATATGCATATGCACTCAGTAAACACAATGGGCTAATCTTATTAATGAGTGACATAATTCGACTTGTAACGATGTGCAGAGTAGTGGAAGTCAAGTCGTTCAAGTCGTTTGCCAGTGGAAAACGATCAGGTTCTCGTTGCCTTTTGCCATAAAATTTCGCCGACCGGAATAATAATAGTAGTGGTGGTGGCCTCACTCATTCGTTCCTCAGAACAACGGACTCCATGATGACGAACTAACTTCCCGAGAACCTGTCTGTTGTCGAAAGCCGAGCGAAGAAATCCGCCCTTTTTGAATACATTTTCACGGTTATTGCGATTAATTTGTTGACCTTTCGTCGTCGACAGCGTCGCTTGCCTTTCAAATGACATGTAATAGAATGTTATTCCGTACCGATCTCGCAACGATTCTGTGGCATGGCTCTGCAGCCTTAAATTATCTGTTGTTCTTTCGAATTTAGTACAATACAATGAATATTTGTTTACTGTTGTTGTTGTTGTTGTTGTTGTTGCCGCCACTGCCACTGCTGTGCTCGCAATTCTTCTTTGTGAGGAAAATGATGATGATAATGGTGGTGGTGATGATGATGAGGTTGCTCATTAACATTATTGGCGGTCTTGCGGCACGTGGTGGTTGTTGTTGTTGCTGTTGTTGTTTTTGTTGTTGTTGTTGTTGTTGTTGTTGCTGTTGTTGTTGTTTTTGTTGTTTTTGTTGTAGGTCTTGTTGCTGTCACTATTGATTGGCGATGTCATTCTTGCTATTTGTCCATGGTGGTGGTGGCGGCGACGGCGGCGGCCGTTGCGTCCATGATACTGGTCGAAACGATAGAGGCACCAGCACTACAGGTGTAGCTATTAACATTTTACAAAGGTTTGCTGTTGCTAACAGTCTTCTTCCGATGATGATTGTCCGCTGATTCGTCGATCGCCTGCTGAAACATTACCACTACTACTACCACTTCGACCACCACTATTGCGATCATTATTACTACTACGACGACGACAACAACAACGACGACGACGACGACTACAACTGTTCTTACTACTGGCCGCATTCATTGCTCTGTTGCGCGCCGTTGCCAATGTTTCTGTTTCGTGTGGCCATTGTCAAAACGTTGGTGCCGCTGCAGTTTGCGTCGAGCAGTTTACTCTGCCTGTCTGGTGTTCCCCTTTATTCGGCGAACGCACGGGCGGCGGACCTGGCCATCACCAACGCGGCAAACCGGCGTTGTAACGCCCAGCACCACTCGCACCATTCGAGGTGTGAATGAATGAATGAATGCATGCCTGCATGCATACATGAATTGAGTGAATTAATGAATCAAGAAGCCAGCCCGTTGCTGTGCTTCGGAGGCTGCCACAACCGGAAACAATCTTTTGCCGTTTGCGCTTATGTTAATTTCGACCACACCGCCCATGGCGTTCCCGGCCTGCCAGGGTCGTAGCCGGCAGCCGAAGCCGAAGTCCGTACCGAAAACGACGACGGCGGCGACGCCAACGACGAACTAAGTCTACTTGTTTCATTTGTTGGACGACAATCGCATTGTAATTTGGTCGATCGTCTGTCTGCTCGATACATATATGTATCGAGCGATGGCCGATGGCCAATAGATAGGTCTGAAAATTGGTCGCTGCTGTTGGTGCCAATGCCGCTGCTCGGACCTCTGGATCTGCTGCTGATCTCCGTTGTTGTTATCTGCCTGCCTACTGAATGCTTCTACTAAATGCTCATGAAGCGTTTCGGCATATATATATATATATATATATATATAGTGGGGGAGGGGGTGGCCCCAAGATCTCGAAGACAATTGGGATTTTTTTCCTTTTTTTAGGGACTAACTGAAAAATGCAGTACGCACCGCAGGGAACTCATCTGCAAGTGTGGGCCGGTAGTTTGGGGCTTTAACCCACTAAGAACCAGGTATGTCCCAATCCCCGCAACCGATCGGGAACTGCATAAGCATAACTACAAAGGATCAAAGGGGGAGAGTAGTTTTAGAGAATTTAGCTGTCCCGAGATGCCCATGCAGTAACGGTTTTTCTTCTCCTTGGCGCGCAGGATGTGTTCCATGGTGCGAGCAATACTGGTCCGGCCGTCGCGTGACTTAATCATAAGCTGTATGATCGTTCCATTGTCAGCCCTAGGTAGACCCACACGCTGAAAGGCCCATTCCGGGCACCACAAGATCACCGCAGTGATACGCAGAACAGTCACTCTTTGGGCTTTGCGTAGCGTTGCCTTGTTGTTGGCTGTGGATAGTGCAGTAGACGGCCACACCAAAACTGCAAATAAAACTATGGAGTCAGCGCCGATATATTAAGGCGCCTTCTTGACTCCCGTGGACTATAGTTGTTCGGCATAAGCCGAACTATCTTGTATGACCCCTTAGTAGCCTTTTCTGCTACAAGACGTATGTGGGGTGTGCCCCGTAGTCCCCTGCGTAGGTACATTCCAAGATAACGGGCGGTATTGACAACCTTGATCCCCTGATCGTCTAGAATTATTTTCATGGAGGGGCACTTTTTTAGCCCAATTAGGAGAACGCCCTCGCTCTTATTCGGCGACAGTGTCGGGCCAACCTTCCTCATCCAGCCAGCGATCTCCGCCAGGGCGTCGTTGGCTCTCAGTTCTTGTTGCACGGAGCCCTCACTGACTGTGCGCCTCTCGCTCAGGTAGAACGAGATTGCCCGGCGCAGGTAAGGCGGGACTCTCTTCTGGAGTAGTGTGTGCAACGACTACCTTCTAGGGCAGGCTGTTAAATTCGTTTTTAACGTCCAGCAGAACAACCAGTAGCAAACCTCTAGTCCGAGTCGGGGATTGGCTCAGGGCTTCCGCCTTAGTAACCACCTGCTCTATGGCTGATAGGACTGACTGGTCCTTCCGGAACCCATATTGTGTCGGCGAGAGAAAGGTGTGCTCTTCTAAAAAGCACTGCACGCGAAACTCTGTTTTTGATTCTATGCCTTTGGCTAGCGTGCTAACTAGGCAGATTGGCCTATAGAAGTTAATCCCTTTCGGGATGGGTACCAGATCCGCTCTCTTCCAGGCCATGGGGAGGCAGCCGCTGCGAAGTATTCGTGTCGCTACAGTAGCCACCACATCCGGGAACTCCTTTAAGAGTACTTTCGTGGCCCATACTAGGATGCCATCAGGGCCTGTTGCCCTACCGGCCTTCAATGTTTCCTCGCAGCGAGTACCTCTGCCGAGGTTCCGTCTGGGATGTAATCCTCGGCCGCTGCTACTTCATACAATGTCCTGTCAAAAGACGGTGTTGAAGGAAGGGCCTGTAAATTACTCGGAGACGTTCATCAGGGGAAAAATGTTCCTTCTTTCTGATTCCTGGTACGCCACGCATCAGCTTGTAGGGCCGACCCCATGGGTCCTTCTCTAGCTCTGATAAGAACTCCATCCAGCAGGGATTCTTGCTCTCCGCTATATATATACCCTTTCATGGTCTAGAGAAACACGTAGTCCGCCGGCCCGCGGAGCAACTGCGCGACCTCAGTAACCTCAGAAGTCGACCGGCAAGAGCAGGGACAGCCTGCTAGGTCCTACGTCAACTGCGAGCCAATAACGTTTGTCCACGCACAGCCAACCACAGGACTACCTTCAAGAGCAGGGACAGCCGCTATTGCCCGTAGAAAACAGGAGAGAACGCAACGTCCGCAGCGAAGAATAGCATGCACCAATACAGCCGTGTACCGCAGAAGCCCAACTGGTACGAAACGGTAGCGGATCTTCTTTCAAACTTTGACAACCCCAATATAGGCGCGCTCGTAATAACCTAATGCTCATGGTACGGGGGTATCTAAATGCAATCATCGTAATCGCGTTTTCGTTAGTGGTATCATCTGGGCTCTCTCCAGGCGAGCTATGTACAATAGCAGCGGAACAATGACAAACACGTCTAACAGAAACAACCAGCAAGGCCGGAACTTGAACTTGCGGTAGTCGATCAGCCGTTCATGGTTGTTATGACGACGCCCCGTCTTAAACGGTGCACTAGCCACCCAATCCACCGCCGCTACCGATCTGCTTAATTTAGTCGAGCGCTAAAAGATGAACTACGAGTAGGTACTGCGAGGGTCACTCCCAAAAAATCATTACTACTTCTGCCCATTTCAGCGATGATGGGGTGGACTTTCTATTGCTCAAGGAGATATAGTCCAAGGGTTCTACACGACGCCCAGCCTTGCTACCCGAGCTAACAATGGGTCGCCCCAGCCTATCCTTCTCCGCACGCGCTTGGAATCGCCGCGCGGCATATATATACGAGTATATATATATATATATATATATATATATATATATATATATATATATATATATATATATATATATATATATATATATATATATAGATATAATGCATCATTTTCGGTGTTGCTGTCAATGCACCGAGGGACGGACATGTTGCGGACAACTACCATGGTTGTCATCTACCATGACTAGAACACTAGGCGCCTAGCCCGCGCCGCCACTAACACGGGCCGCCCGAGTATCAGAGTAGAGGCGTATCAGTGTTTTACAACAGCCGACTGGGTGGCATGAAAGCTATTATGGCAGATAATAATAGCGTGCTTACAGAGCGAGAGAATCAACCCGATCGCCATAGACACGAAGCCCGTAGCGGCAGATAATACGTTTGAGCTTATAGAAACTGACACGATTGGTCTAAACACGGAACATCCCACGGTACGCGGGACATCAATCCTGACAATTCAACGATTGATGTGTTCGCAGCCAACATACCGGGGAACTACGTACATTTCATTGTAGGGGGTTATCAGTTGAGGGAAGGACACACCACCCGTAGGAATGTCACGATTTCCATGCGTTTTGAACACGTCAGCAGAGACGAAGAGCCGTGTCTAGGTCTCTCAAAAGAGATCGTTTGCATGAAGTTATCATGTGCTTCGTCGCCGGTTAAAAATACCAGTCGAAATGTCGAAACCTGCAATGAGCTACTGACCAGGGTACTAAAATCTTGCACACAGTACGTAGAGGGAAGGACGTCTATGTTGGACCTCCGAATGCATCTCTATCTATCCACATGAGCATACACATATGCGTATAATCATGAATACTATATTTATTTGTTATAATCATGTATAATAATAATGATTGCCAAAATTGATTAGAGTGTAATGTTGACAGTAGAAGTATAGCTGTGGGGCAGTCATTCAATGTATGTAACATATATCCAATTAAAAGCACGTTGTGGTAGTAGTTGCCATCCATGTATATGACCCTGAGTTGTATGGCGCAGTCAGTTTACAGCGCCATTCCGAGCAAGCTTGTCTACATGTCTAACATAACGGGCGCGGTTACGCAATTTGGCTAAGTTGGGTCTCCGTGAGCCATCCGTCGTTTGTTGCTCGACGAAATGTATTTTGCTCCTCTGTGGTGGCGGCGGCGGCGGCATCCTTTTTCGGCAATCGAGAGCGGCGTCGATAACGGCAACGACGGCTTTTGACAACAGTATTCGACTTTTTTTATTTTTAAAAACTACGCCCCCCACCCCAGCCCCCCGTTCTTCCCTGCGCGTTTTCCAAGCTGCCTTTATCGAACGTGACCGATTGAGCCATTGATTAAGCTTCGAATCATCATAGCTCTACAACACTCGGTAGCTCCCTAGATGAAAAACATAGTAAGATAAGACCGTTGTCTTGCTTTCTCTCTCTGTCTACCCTTCTCTTTTCTTCTTTTCCCTTTTGTTCTGTTATATATATATATATATATATATATATATATATATATATATACGCTTTGTTTTCGCTTTATCATTCGTTCCTACCCTGCCGTCCTGCGTGGGCATCCGTTCGGCAAAAAGACAAACATGCCACCACTAAACGCTCGCTCTACGTTTAGCAAAGCATAAGATATTTTGCGCTTTACATCTCTATTTGTGTTTGTATAGTAACGGTCGAACTGACCGTCACTATTGTGGCTGCTGTAGGTTGTTGTTTCTTCGGCCCCTGTCGTGGCTCCTACTCGTCGTCGCAGTGATGTCGTTGATGACAACGACAGTAACGACGAGATCACATTAGCCAATTGTTGAACAGAACACAGTAAAAACAACAACACTGACGACAACAACAACAACAACCCCAACGGCAGCAGAAACGATTTGTTATCTCTACGGCGGCTGCCAGCTTTGGTCATCGTATCACACATACATGTTCATACACGCTCTCTCTCTCTCTCTCACTTTCTCCCTCACACAAAGAGAGAAGCACACTACAGTCACAGACGCGCAGATAACACAGCCGTTATCAGACAATGTTGCCTCTGGTGATACGGTTGCCGTATTCGCTTCAGGTGCCTCTCCTTCTCCGTCGTGCTTTATCTTCCCTCCGTTCATGAAAACCCGTCAACCCATTTCACCTTCGATGATTCTTACCGTTGTCGGCGACTCCAAGTAGTGCTGGCGGATGTTGTTGTTGTTGTTGTTGTTGTTGTTGTTGTTGTTGTTGTTGTTGTCGTCGGTGTTGTTGTTGTTGTTCTTGTCGTCGGTGTTGTTGTTGTCGTCGTCGTCGTCGGTGTTGTCGTTACTGCGTGTGCGGCTTTGTTTGGCGGCGATAGCGGGTGCCACTTATCAACGCTGCCGTTCGTCTAAGTACGGCAACGTTTGTAATTACAACGTATGCGCACTCACTCTCTCACTCACACTCTCGTTCGCTCGCTCGCAAGCAGAGAGAGATAAACACCAAGAGGAGCAGCAGAAGCAGCCGAATCAGCAGCAGCAGCAGCAACATCATCATCAGCAAAAACAGCAGCGGCTGCGGCGGCGGCTGGAGCCTATCAGCATCTTGCTGGCTGGCCGGTCCTACTTGTCCTTGTTATTGCCAACATCGTAACAGTACCAGTAGCTAACTATAGCAGCTGCAGTAGCCATAGTAGTAATAGCAGTAGCTGTTTGTATTGTTGTTGTTGTTGCAACAACAACAATGCCAACAACAACAACACCATTGGCTGTAACGCAGAATATGGTCAAACAACAGCGGAAAGACATAGAGAGAAACAGTGTTAAAGGGCAACGGCTTCGAAAAGCCGATAAATAGCCAATAGGAAGATGGACATAGAAATAAACAAGAGAGTGGTAGCATCACTGGTAGCAGGCACAAAAAGTCGTCGTAGTAGTAATAGTAGTAGTAGTAGTAAGTGTAGTTAGTGCTAAAAAAATCGTAGTAGTCATCGTAGTAATAGTGGTCGATGAGCGTGTATGCGGGTAAGTGGGTGATGCTAACAAGTGCAGCTTTGCGACAACAACAACAATAACAACAACAACAACAACAACAACAACAACAACAACGACGACGACAACAACAACAATGACGACGACGACAACGATAACGACGAATCATGTTCTAACGGTCCGTCGTCGTTGTCTTGTCGAAAGGATGGCGGCGGCGATGGCGGCACTGTGGCCTTTGTGAGTGTGTGTATTTGCGTGGGGGTCCATACTGGGTACCTTTCAGCCGGCGCGGGAACCCTCTACCCCACGCCTTACGCGAGTAGTAGGCCGTAAGGCGTGGGGCTTCTATTTCTGTTTTGCTTTTCTTTTTTTCTCGTGTTTTTTTAGTAGCTGCTATCGCGTTCTTCTTCTTCGCCGCCGCCGACGCTTTCGTTCAGTACGCAGTCGGCAAAAGTCTGTCATCCCGCCATCTCTACCGCCGTTTCTGTTCCGCCTGTGGCGCGGTTTGCTGGCCACTGGTACTCCTGCGTCTCCTGCGGCTGCCGCTGCCGCTGCTGCCGCCGCCAGGAGCACGTTGCAGTGTCATTATCATCGTCGTCGTCGTCGCTTTCGAAACAAGCAAAGTCGAAGAGTATTTGTTTCTATGACCGCGTAAATGACCACGCCAACAACACGACTAATCGACGGGCAAAAAATTGATGGTACGATGGATCAATGTGCACAACGGACAGAACACCTCACCGGATATACTTACCGACTACTCCTAATAGGGGAACAGTGGCGTCATTTAATTACAGTTCATGTGAGAGATGCTGAATGTAGATAGCAAGTCGCCCTTCATGCAAATATGTTACTAGCAATTGTTTTAGTAGCAGTAAACCGTGTCGCACCGTACCTTTCTTCCTCTGTATAAAACTGTGTGAGCGAATCTAGATGAGGCCATAAAGACTCGCTTAAGAATGGCTGGTTTTTAGCCTAAAATCCAGCATGTTTCACTAGCAAGGCAATGGCTTCACCATTAAACTCTGCTGCATTAATTATTATTAAAACTAGTAGCTGAGCTGGGTTTACTTTAAAACTCGTCCTATTTAAGGAGGAGACCATGGGACCAGTTTAAAACTGGTTGGTTTCGGACTCAAACTTAGCATTTTTCGCGTGCAAGGCATTGGCTTTCAAACTGCCATGCTTTGAAGTTCGAACTAAGCAACTTAGAAAATATTATTGCCAGCAGCATTCTAGAACGTCTCCAATTAGATCGAAGCAGTCGCGCAAAATCCACCCTGTTAGCCCAACATAATTACGAAAGTTTGCAGGTAAATACCTCATGGGAGGAAGACCCTTTTGCGTGAGCACGCCCGGTAATCCCTCATCCGCCAGTCAGTCCGTCCAGACATTAATGGGAGATTTACGACAATTGGCTTTTTAATGGAAGCGGCTTGCACATTACGATCAGTATAATCACCATTACCACGACATCTGCTCATTTCTATTTCCACGTTTTGCTTTCCTAATGAGCATAAAGCAAATGTTGCATTCTCGTGTGCGCATATATATATATATATATATATATACATACATATGTTAATACAAGGTCGATGAGAATAATCACATCATTACGCTGATTATCTCTCGACCTGATCAACTATGCGGCGCCCGGACCTTGATCTAGCAGAGCAGCTAACCACGAATAATGCACGTTCACCGCCCTCGAGGTGCTACCGTCACAGAGTTTTGTGTGTGACACGCTACGCCCGGTAATGGTCGGTGGACAACCGTGTCATAGATAGTGGGTGGCTATTCGGCCACGGTCCGAGGAGGGACCCGAGAGCAACGACGGACTAATTGCGCTTATGATACTAATAATAAGTGCGTATCACGTTCAACAGGAAACTCAGCGCAAGCCACTTGACGATAATTAGCTCGAACGATTGTCATTATCAGTCGCATGTGGTCGTGGCGATGGTAGCGGTGCGATGCAGGCACGCAGACGGGCGACTGTCCGGCTAAACGGGTGGCGGCACCCCTATGACCGAGACTATCAACGCAGTCAAGGCGCGCCAATTTCAAAAAGGACAACAGCTCTCTGCTCACCTGAACTATCGGCCTATAGAAACCGTCCGTCCGCATGTCAACGTGGTCCTTCTTTATATACTACCGTATCTGACAGCAGGTGCTGCTGTAGGATGATTTAAAGATATAATGTATATATATATATATATATATATATGTATATATGTATACATATATATGTATATATATATATATATATATATATATATATATATATATATATGTATACATATATATATATATATATATATATATATATATATATATATATATACGATGTGCAATAAACTCCATCAAGAAGCTAGCACGGCTGATTCGACAGGCGTCTGGAAGCGCCAAGAAAAACCTTATGCTTTACGAACCTGTTTCGCACAATTTATACATATATATATATATATATTCAAGTTCCATTATTCTTACAATATATGCACGTCACAAATTTTACACTAAGTACATGCTGAATCAAAAGAAAATACACAGCAAATATTTGTATGTGCTAGAATCTCGGACTATTTCAGCTAAGTGCCTTTATCTATTATTCTACAACAGTCATGCTGTGTGTCGTGTGTCTCGATGGGATAAATCAGATGTTGATTGATAATTTGTAAACTTAAATCATAAGCTCAGCTGCACTTTGTCGATTTCCACTACAAACCTAGCGTAGAACAAAAACCAACAATTTGCGGGCAACGACAACAACTTCAGTGATTGGCGACCATGATAAACAACAATGACGTCCGATTTTAAGATAATATTGGTAATCAGGCAATATACAGGGAACTCATTCCAACCACAGGCTGTTATCGCAGCGAGTTCAGCGCCGTCTGGATAAGAGCTATTCAAGCAAATAAGCTGGAAGGTCGAGCCCGGTGGCATGGTGCATTCGAGTGCACCTCGCGACCGGAGGAAACCTATAGGTGCACGGGTTCGAGCCCCACCGTTGCACATTTGTATTTGTGGGGTTCGTCTCATGAAGCAATGCGAAAGCAGTCCCGTGGACGTTAAAGGTTGGCTGAGGGTAAGCCCCCTAAAACGGTTAGAAAAGCTGGAAGATCTGTTTAGGCTACGATTACGCCACTATGCATGCTTGAAGCCTGTCGCTGATGATACAGGCGCACGCCAAACTGGCTAAACACGCACGACATTGTCGACGGAGCGTTGTGGCTAATGTGGTGGGGGACTTGGTTGCTGTGAGTAGTCCTGGGTTCGATCATGATATCATACCTCATGATAATACATATTAAGTCGTCGTTTATTCTGTAACTGAATAGTTTCCAAATTAATTTAAAAAGAACTTAGGCTCCTTAGAAGGTAGCCCGGTATTACTCGCTCCCATGACTTCTGCCCGCTGGCATTTGAGATACTGAGGGGAAACTTGGTTCGAAGATACAAAAACTTGTCCAACGAGTCGGCAAGGCGCTCAGCCGTTCGACAGGGGACACTAGAACTGTCGCATATCTGCACTAGAGACTAGCGCTGGACATTCAGTGGGGTAACGCCGCCTCTGTGCGTCGAACTCCGCTAGACTGGACACGCCCGATGGGAGGATATGTGGAGGATATGTGACGTTCATTTAATTTATCCGGTGTATAAGTTCATAAGGAGATCATTGTTACCTCTTATACTTAGGCTTCTCTTAGGGCGAACCTCTGCGATCTTCACAGAGAGTAGTTCTCTTCTTTCTAAATAGGCCGAGAATAAATTAGTGTAATTGAAAACTGAGTCCCCTCAGCAGCGTGGTCTCCACGATCAGGTGATCCTTACTGCGGGAACGGTGGTGACAAACTAGGGTTCTAAAGTCCTAGATCCTACCTAAGAGTCGAGCCTGGTGGCGTGGTGGCTTAAGTCTGCGCCTCGCAACCGGTGGAGAGACTTAGGTGTGCGGGTTCGAGCCCCATCGTTGCACATTTGAATTTATGGGGGTCTGTCTATGAAGCAATGTGAAAAACAGTTCCGTGAACGTTAAATCTTTCTGAGGGTCAGCTCGAAAACTTTACTTTATACGAGATTCTAACTAAAGTGGGTTTACCTAGCAGTCGTGGGCATTTCAGAAAATACTACCACACAATTTATGTCTCAATATATATTTAAATTACCTCACGATTGAAGTTTTTCGATGTGACTACATGGATCATTTGCCTTTTATGCTCAGTCCGCATGTAAACAACATATATAAGTATATTGGCATTACCGGTGAAAAATCAGACATAGAGGGCTGACGCCCAAAGTTGTTACGAATATTTAGGTCCAATTTGATAATTCAAAGTCCTCTATATATATATATACCCGATATTCGAACAAGCGTACGTTGGTGTAAACTTGGCTGAAAAAAGTCGACACACATAGAGAACTGATGTCCGAATTGGCCGTTTATGCCCACAAATGGTCATAAAAGCGGCAAGCTATTTTATGACCATTTATGTTGTCCCTATCGCCTAAGTGTGATTACTCGATGTACAGTGTATGTAGCGGCCGTCTGTATGTATGGGCTAACAGGGGTTATTGTGTATGTTATTGTATGCCAGCGCGCGAGGTAGATAAGACCCGAATCGCAGTAGGGTCTTTGTCGAGGTGCGAGCGCGTACTCAATTGAGGTTGGCAGTGGTCGAAACATACTGCGGCCTGCGGCGTCGACTGGTATACATACATCAACTATAGAAGGGCACGTGCGGGCGTCAGGCATAGCCAGTTAGTCGTTGTTATCGAAGTCCAATCATCATTGTCATCTACCAGCAGTGTCACTCTCATCACTAGTATTTGATAAATAGGCGCGTCGTTATGGCCGTGTTGACGTCAGGCAAACGATCACTTCAGCAAAATAGCGACGACCTTAAATACATGCATGCACACACACACGCACAGAGAAACATACGCCATAAATGCAATTTGCTTGTCAATTGCTTCTTCTCTCTTCCACACTTTAATCTTCGTCGCCGCTTACACACTACAAATACCAATCCCGGGTATTACTGTGGTTAGTAATGTAGTTACTATGAGTTGTTGTTATTGTTGTTGTTTTTTAACTGTCGCTTGTTTTATTGAATGTATATATAAATATCTTTAGAGTAAACCTTTCAGCACGTTACATATTTAAAAAAACACTTTATTTATGTTCAGTTAATTAAAAGGGAAACCATAAATATAGCTAGTCTTACAAACTCTCTTGACTGCATGTGTGTGCACATATACATATATATCATTGTGATTGTATGTGAGTATACGTGAACTATAAGCCGATGATACGGATGGTGGATATTCGAAGTGTTATCCCTATTATAATGTTCAGTTTTCGGATTCGAGTAAAGCTACATTCCATCTTATTGCTTTGCCGCCACAAATGGTGTCTTGTCATCTTGATTTGTTTAGCAGAAGATATTCCGTCGGGGCATCGGTGTTAGCTGCACGTTGTGCTTAAATAGTAGCACCTCATCAAACGTAAAGACAACGGCAATAATAGTAGTAACGTTAACAGGCACAGGAACAACAACAACAGCGTCGATACTAAAACTGTCAAGGAACAGAACTAGCAACATGAACAGCCACGCCCATAACAACATCCGCACTGGCAACAGCAGAAATGGCGGCAAATCTAGCTGTATCAGCAGGAATAACGACAACAACACCAATAACAACAACAACAGCAACAACAACGCCGCAGCAGCAGCAACAACAACAACATTACATTCCACATAGAGACACGCATCTCCGAATGGATATGTATCGCTAACGATCAGATGACGACATCGACCCCGAACGGAGGAATGGCTACGGCGGACAATTCGAATTTAATGAATATGCATGTACGCTGCTCGGACCGACCTGCTCTGAGATACCGACAGCCACACCGATATTCACGCACGCACACATTTATACATAGACATGTGTACAAGCGACCGATAATGCTGTCCCTTGTTCTGCCTAGTCAGTCTAGCAGCCATCTCTCAGGCAACACAATTCAAAACAAAGTGCCTGGCCGGCTCCCTTCTCCCACTTCGGCGTAGGCGGAAGGAGATGGCGGTCGAGTGGAAGTAGTTGGCCTGTCTATGTTGCCTATTTTGCTACACTTCTTGTGGCGTGTTGACGTACGTCGCAACGCCACTGAGTCTCACGAGGCTCTTAGCAAATTCTGACTTCCTTCGTGAGCACGCATATATGTATATGTATATATATATATATATATATATATATATATATATATATATATATATATATATATATATATATATATATATATATATATATATATATATATATATATATATATATATATATGTATATTTATATATATATATATATATATATATATATATATATACATATATATATATATATCACGCATTTTGTACTTAAAGCAGCAAATGCTTTAAGTTCATCCAACCTATATAAAATAAAGAAATACAAACATTTATAGAATAAAGTAGAACGAAAGCGATAACTGATGAGGGGTAAAGCAATTGAGGTGACAGGGTATTGACGTGTGTTAAGAAGTACCTGCTGCTACGTACATGAACGTGCCACTCTGTGAATAGGCACTATGTTCGCCGAAAGGCAACTGAGCATGAGTAAGATTTGCGTGAACTTACCTAACAACTAATGGTACACTGATTCCTTAGCTCCTTTGGTATAATATCGAAGAACTGTCCCAACAATCCATACGTTTAGGTTGATTGATGCGACTTTGCTGCTTTATACAGACATAAAAGTCAACGGACGGCAGAACATCGGTGGCAGTGTCAAGTGAATAAATCTCAAACGCAGACATTTGAAGCATCTTCGCTAAACTTCTTCCGCTAATTTTCTACATTTAACCAGTGGGGGACCGGACTAGTGAGTAGAACATAAACTCAAGTGGAATCAATGTAAATTGATGTAGACGTTAGGGCTTGTTCAAGTTTTAAAGCCACGTGAAAATTTTAACAGCCTCCCGTAAAGAGTCACACTTGATTCTCGACTGAAAAAAGGCCCCGTTTAATCTTCTTAGAGTCATACCCGGCTCTAGTGCCTAGTTAAAAGGAATGTCTTTAATATGATTGCGGGCACTATAGTAGTGTTACTTGCTACGGAAAACGGAACGGAAGGACGTTCCTTTGGAGTCGACCTTCTTGCTTACAATGAGGGTCTCGTCCTCACCGTCCAGGCATGGACACCGGAGCTGCTGGAGAGGAGCGCAAACCGACGTCGCGCACTGGATCCGGCAAGCAAGGCTTTCTTAGCCCCCGCCAAAAGTAAAACTAATTTTCTGGTAGACCGAAAGACTTTAAAAAAAAATCCTTTCGGGGCTGACTCCCAGCCAAGATTTAACGTCCATGGGACTGCTTTTCGCATTGCTTCATAGACGGACCCCCACAAATACAAATGTGCAACGGTGGGGCTCGAACCCGCGCACCTATGTGTCTCCTTCGGTCGCGAAGCGCAAACGCATGCCACCACGCCACCGGGCTCGACAGACCGAAAGACTTGTTTCGCTATTAACCCACACTCAGACAACGAAGTGGTCAGCATCGTGAACACGGCAAGACGTCTCGGAGTCTTTCTTGACCAGGGTCACTGTGGTACTCTTACTTGCCTCGATCAACGCAGAGAGCCCTTAAAAATGTCAATGCATTTGCACGCCTCGAACCTAACATCTTTCGGAGACTTACAAAACCGTGACAAATCGGAGACGTTTGCGCCATCGAAACCCTTAGGGTGATCGGATGGCCTATCGGACGGTGAGCGCAAAGGCTACCCGCTGGAACAGTTGCTTGGGATCTATAAGCGGAAGAGCTTCACCGTCTGTGGGAAGATCTGGCATCCAAGAAGAAAATCGAGCAGTAGCATAGCATCACCGTGGCAAGAGGAGGGTGCTCCAGGCGTCTGTATCCAAAGGCCTAGACCAAATAGTGGCTTAATCATTCCGGGGGAGAACTACCCCTTCACACCAACCAAGTCGTGACGGGTGACCGGGACTTCCACTCCTACCTGATCAAGATCGGTTAAGCTCCGCATACGTTCACTGTGGCAATGCACTCAAGGACACCTCAGCAAAATTGATTCGGAGGTGTCCAACATGGGCAGAGCAGTAGTTCCCGGTCGGAGGGGGGTTAGGGAGAATTGCAGTGCGATATGTGACTCACGTGCGTTAACTGGCGTGTTAAGCTTTAAATAATCAGCGTACAAATATAAATTAAGGCGCCTCCTTTGAGATGTTTTAGCGAACCAAACTAATTGAAGTCCCAGAGCGGCATGTCCGGGCTATAGGGCGAATGCCCAAGTTGCTCTCATTTTAATTCAGCCAGTACACTTTGTGTGACCATGTGGACAGGAGTCCCAGTGGAGTAAAATGACTCCCTCTGGAAAAAAAACCTAGGCCGTTTGCTCTTGATGGACTTGCATAGGCCACGGAGCATCTTACAGTACACATCACTGTTAATGATGCCACCAATGATAACGTCATCAATTCTCGTCATCGGTGACTATCCGTTAGAAAAAGCGGGGCCTTCATAATACCGGAACAGGTGTTGTAGTGCTAGCCCTATATGCGCGTTCGGATCGGTAATCCAACCTGTTGTGCGCAATTGTCTACACTGTTCCAACACTGACCTCGACCATGACTGCCAACATTCGTATTGTGACACCTCGATCACTTCTCACCAGGTCGTTCACCTTGTAGATAAGTTCGGCCGTGATTATCGCCTTTGCTTGGCCTGATCTCGAGTTATCACTCATACACGCCATGATGTATTCTCCCGCACTCTGCCACGTCAGTTGCACTGTATAAACAACTGCCTGTTCACCTCCTCCCTCATGCGCACAGCCACGCTGGACACTCCATTCGCGTCCCTAGTTGTCTCACTACGTTATCCCCAAGCGGCGTATTCAAATTTCAATCGGTTTGGTTGTTTCCTCGTTTCATACGTTTTTATTTGAGCAGTATATATATATATATATATATATATATATATATATATATAGCAAAAGAAGTTTATTTAAGGTTGAATTTGGGTCAACCCGACAACTAGACTCCGTGTCTAGGGAACGGAAGATAGTCGTAAGGAAACAGTGGAGTTAATAACAATCTCCTTAAAAAGGAATTATAGAGAATTTAGTTAAAGATGTCGGGTCCGCGGGAGTCGCGGGCTGATCAAACCCTGTTTACCTCCTCCCTCATGCGCACAACCACGCTGGACACTCCATTCGAGTCCCTAGTTGTTTCACTACGTTATCCCCAAGCGGCGTAATCAAATTCAATCGGTTTGGTTGTTTCGACGTTTTGTACGTTTCTACTTGAGCAGTAGTTATATATATATATATATATATATATATATAAAGAAGATTATTTAAGGTCTTGAATTTGGGGCAACCCGACAACTAGACTTCGGCTCTAGGTAACGGAAGATAGTCGTAAGAAAACACTGGAGTTAAAAACTATCTCCTTGAAAACGAATTATAGGGAATTTAGATATCGGGTCCGCGGGAGTCGCGGGCTGATCAAGGTGCGAAGTTACGTTTGCATGAGTAAAAACTAATACCGTTGTTGCATGATATTGCTGTTAAATCCATTTCCGATTTACTGTATCTGCAGGCTTCAAGATGTTGTATTTATCTGTTATATCGTAGCGGTCGTGGCATAGATGTTTTACTTAGCATTATTAATTGCTACCACGGTAATGCAATAAACGATCGTAACAGGAATGACATGCAATAATAATAATAATAATAACAACAACAATAACAGCAAATATTAAAACTTAAACAGGGATGATACTGCATTGGGGCAACAAATATGAATAATAACCTATAAAAAGTTTTTTTTTTATAAACAGAAAAATATATACGCGGATATAAAGTTTGATAGATGTACACGAATACACAAATAGATAGACAAAGGTATATGTCACTTAAAAACTGTCAGCTGTTTTGTATTGTTAATTTTGGGAAAGAGACGGTACCATTCACGCGAGTCTGTGCTTGAAGCCGTCTAAGTGGAGCTGGAGAAACAAACAAAAAACGTGATTATTGTCATGATTCTATTCTTTTAGGACTAATAAATACAAAACACATATCAATACTTTATCATAGAAATTGCAAGAATTTAGTAAGGCATCTACGTACATCGATATCCTACGCAACGTTAGCTTATTAAAAAGATGCCAGGTAGTCCGCGGCCATGAATCAACCTTAAAACTGCTTAAATTTGTATTTAGATTGACCGGCAGGCAACGACCTAACCTACTAGGCTTTAAGAAGGTCCTGGGGTCTCGATAGTTTCGGACGTGTGTAAAGATGAGATGAATCAATATTGTTCATTCGCAAGCGTTTACTCTAACGAAAAAAACAGTGATTGTAATAACACGTATTTGTAGGTTTTTTTGTTGACTGATACTTTTATTGCCTGTTACTGCAGACGTCCCTATAGCTACGTTCGATTACCGTTTCTGCAGACGCCCCTATAGTTATCGTCGCTTGTCGACCGTAACTTGGCCTTCTTTCTTGAGCTTGGCCCTTACGCGACGCTACCATGAGCCCTTGTGTCCGAGCGAAAGCCGCTGCGATGTCCCCTGCCAAACGCTTGCACGACAACCATAGTCCGCCATAGGTCTACTGCGGCAATTAAGTGTTTTCCAGTTATCTAGCGTCGCTCCACCGCTCCACTTGCCTTTCCTTTAGGCGTGCTTCCTTGCGGCTCATTGCTAGCATGTTTGCTGCCAGTACTCGTAGAATACAAACAAATGAACAAACAAACAAAAACAGACAGACACCTTCGTTTGATTTGTTCGATCAGTTGCCGTTACGATTTGTCGGGCTCATCGTTCTGCTTGTGCCTTTTTCATATATATCGCCTCTGCTCTCATACAAAGAGTTCTGCCGCTACGCGACTACTACAACAACGAGCTCCTACTACTACAAGTACTACGACTATTATGATTGCTACCACTGCTATTACACCTTCTAACACGATTTTATATGCGCCTACAGAAGCAGAAGCAAAAAAAAGAAGCTACATCAACGGCTTCTGTATAGCACTATGATTCTTACATGTGAATTTAAGACAACAACAACAACAACCCCAACAACAACAACAACAACAACAACAACAACAACAACAACAACAACAACATCATCATCATCGACAGCATCAACAACAACAACAATTACAACTATGACAACATCAACACCTCCACTAACAACATTATTAACTTCAGCAACAATAGCAACAGTGGCAGCGGCTAATCATGGCGACTCCTGTAGTTGTTGCTGCTGCTGCTGCTGCGGTGGTGGTCGGGCCTGCGAGATCAGCAGCTGCTCTATGTGCGAAAGCGTGCGTCAAATTGACGTCGAACAAACATATATCTAGATGTATTTGTTCACGTGCGTGTGCACCTGTGCCGGTACGCGCGCGTCTGCCGCTTTTCAGCGAACCCCACGCGTTGACCCCTCCTCAACCCTCTCCGCCACGGAGGAGTTGTTTGACGTAGCCGTTGGGCAGTTGCCGCCGTAGAGCAACGAGGAAGGAGTGAAGGCAGAAGAGACGTGACACGGACAGAAACACGGCCGCAAGCACGTCGGTGCAGCCGTGACAGATGCACCGACGTAGAGTGAGACGAAGGAGCAGAATGGAATTGAGCGGACATAGAAAAAATACCTAAAGGAATCAAGAAGTCTGGAACGCGACAGACAGAAATGGTGTGCGCACGGGAGATGGAGAAAGAGTGAGGAAGGGATTGAAATCGGATAAATATCGGATAAAATAATGCGTCTCTACATACGTATGTATGTGTAGTATCGGATGCCCCTTCGCGTGTTTTCAATTAACGGTTATGGTTTTGTTTTACAACTGAAAATTTGTCAAACGTGCTTGTTGTGCTGCAGTGAGATATGCTTATGCTTCCTTTAAAAAGACCTAACGAAGTATATTTTTGATGAGTATACATGTTGAACGATTCAGCTTGGTTGTGCCGCAGGAATTAGATGTATCCGGTATAATACAGATTATAAAGTAACTAGAGACGCAGGGTTATTTTCACAAGTAACCTAGACGAACTTTTGCAGATACAGTTAATAGGTTACTGCCCATCGCACTAATATGTGCGCAGCTTAGTCAGTTTGGGTTCATTCGTCGCCAAATCAAGAATAACATTGCACTTTAAACGCTGTAGCTAATGCCGGGAGCTACATAATAGAAACTCTCGATTAGACTAAATAAACTGGATGCTACAATCCGCTAGCTAGAGATATCACAGTATCTAAAGGTGATTGTTGTAATATAAGAAGCTGCTGTACGTATCATTTACTTAATTTTACGTTCATGGCTGAGCCCTCTCAAATTCGGCAGTACCAGCAACGCAGTCACAACTGCTAATTGTCGACTTCGACAATATTTTTTTCTCCGATTTCGAATTACTTGTGAGGAGGCAAAATGTCACTATTTGCAGTCGGCGCCAATTTTCTGCTCTGAATTCGTGTGACTATATAGATTGGTAACGTAACGTATCAAATAATTTGTTAGTAAACAAAATAAGCACATAACGGCCATGGAATGTGGTAGTTATGCGGGCATTGTATACTGTGGATGATTGACACGGACGGCAACAATTTGCTTTTTAAAACAATCCGTCAAGGTTTGCACGCTCGTGCATACCCGCAAGCCCAGCGTTAGGCTCTTATAGAACATGTACCCTATTTTATTTTATCTGCCACCGCTAGCTTATTAGCTAGATTTTGTTATGTAATAAATCGTTCGCTAAAGTTATGTTTTTTATTGGTTCCATTACATGTTTTCATCTGATGTTTAACCAGGAATGTCTTTTTTTATCGACAAACCTGTTGTTGTCGACTTCATCTGGACTTGTTTGGGGATAAATCTAGCTTGTTCTTTGAGCAGTTAAAGCAACTAAGCAATGACACGCATTCTGAGTGGTGAAAAGCAGCACTCTCGATACTTACTCAGATGTGGCAGAGGTGTGAGCCTGTCCCTTTGTATGTGCAGATAATGTAATCGTCGAAAGGACAGCTCGAAAACCAAGGTCAAGATATGTTACTTCACCATGTAGATGGCATCCTGCACTATTAGATCGCCTGGGTGTGACCGTACTAAACGATAATGTTGAATTGCGCAACTGAAATTAGAATGGTCGACAAACAAATTGATTATCTTCTCCAGAAGGAGGCGGTACACCCCAACGTTGTCATGAGTTCATTTGACTTGGTTTTTATGGTGTTTAAATTGTACACAATTCGTTCAAATAAAACCAGGTAAATGTGCTTACCATTGCTGGTCAACACTGTCGGACACCAAACAAATGCCCCTAGAAACGCCAATGACTGTATATAATCAGTACGTACAACATATAAGGGTGTTAAGGGTGTTTCTATGCTAATATAAAGCCGGGCAAAGATATATGGGTAAACAAC
Source organism: Dermanyssus gallinae (assembly GCA_003439945.1). NCBI lineage: Eukaryota > Metazoa > Arthropoda > Arachnida > Mesostigmata > Dermanyssidae > Dermanyssus > Dermanyssus gallinae. Next base: position 485,793 of record QVRM01002562.1, on the reverse strand, counting down.
AATAATAAATCTAAACACTTGCCGCCTTGAGAACGCTGTTTGAATTTAGAATATATATATATATATGCTAATAATGTTCCAACCTATTTATTTCTTTTAAACAGATATGGCTCATGTTAATATTCACCATCATTATTTGCTGTACCGCAGTTCTACTGAGAAAAGTGACTCCGTCACAGCACCGTGACAGCCGAGGCCGAAGCCTCTCCACCATCGGCGTACAGTTCAACAGTAAATACACTAAGCGTCTTCTCGCCCTAATCGATAGGCGAAACACTTGCTTCATGTAGAGTGTGAAGCACCTCTGAAGCAAATTAAAGTTCGGTTGAGATTCTCCACACACAGAGTCTGAATTATACGCCAACTTCAGTATAAGCGAGCGCACTATTGGAACGGTACGGACAGACGGTAGCCGCCGTACATTTCCGACCCTTTCGTACATCTGCCAGTGCTTAACTCACAGTGTTGTCGACGTGAGACGTGAATGACGTTTCCATATCGCAGGTTCGAAGACGCAAGTATGGGACAGAGTTTACAAACGGTAATTGCCTTCCACAACAACGAATAGTATCGCTTGTAGCCAAATGTTCTCAGCGGTGAAACTTATTACGATAATAATCAGCAAGAATGACTAGCCAATGAGTAATCGCGATCAATATGCATTTATTAATTTGTTGATTCAGTACAAACAGTTCCGTTTGAACACGAAGTGCTCCAAAGGTTTGACGGCGTCTATGCAGAAGCTATTGGCGGCGTCTATGCAGAAGTTACTGAACCTTCCCCCCGCGGAAGGGCTGATGTTTTAGGTTGGTGATTGCACTGGTGCTGGTGGCGGTGGTCACCGCGGCAACAGTGGCACGCTGATGCTGCTGCTGCTTTTGCCGTTTTTCTGCTTCGATGCTGCTGCTGCTGCGTATGCTGTTGTTGGCTACTAAAAGCTGTAGATTTTCTTCCTCCTACATGTCTCTATTTTCACCAATCTGATTTGTTTCTGCTTCTTGTCATCTTCCTGCTCTGCTGAACAACGCCTGACCATCGACGGCGATGGTCATAGTGGCCCTGGTGGTGCTGGCGAGTGATGATGATGATGATGATGGTGGTAGCTGCTGCGTCGGCTATGATGCTCGACGAGTTTTTTTGCACCGCCACCGCCGTCCCGGCTGCTCGCCTTCCAACCTGCCATCTTCCGACGCCGATGATCGTGCTAAATGTTCATGCGAATGAATGCTGCTGCTGCTGATGACGAGGACGATGGTGGTGATGATGATGATGATGGTGGTGCTGGTGACGATGATGATGATGATGGTGATAACTGAAGTGATTGGCAGAGTGACACCATTGTTGATCTCTCTGTTCGTCTTGATCGCAAGTGACCACGGGCGACCGGCCGGACAACCAGCCGAATCGACGGTCTGTTGTTGTTGTTGTTGTTGTGGCTGATGATGTTGTTGTTATTGTTGTTGTTGTTGTTGTGGTGGTTGTTGTTGTTGTTGTTGTTGTTGTTGTTGTTGTTGTTGTTGTTGTGGTGGTTGTTGTTGTTGTTGTTGTTGTTGTTGTTGTTGTTGTTGTTGTTGTTGTTGTTGTTGTTGTTGTTGTTGTTGTTGTTGTGGTAGTTGCTGTTATTGTTGTGGCTGATGTTGTTTTTATTGTTGCGGTAGTTGTTGTCGTGGCTGATGTTGTCGTCGTTGTCGTTGTTATTGCTGTTGTTATGGCTAGAGCAGTAGTCATCATCGTGGTCGTGGTTGTCGCTCTTGTGACCGAGTGAGGATCTTGGTTGGATCGATGATGAAATGTCTCGAAATGCGACGTGCGAAAATCCAAGCAGACCATCTCGCTGTTGCTTGGCGGCGAATATTTAGATCAACGCTGCAAGTCGTTGTTAATACGATGATGTCGTAGAAGTGGTCGTTGTTGTTACAGTCGTTGTGGTAACCATGTTGTCGTGAGGTTAGCGTTGTAAACGCGTAGAGTAGTAACACATAGCGGCGACAATACAGCGGCAATAACCTGTTGTCACGTTCCTGTTATTACTTAGTTTTGTGCTCGTAACTCTTTATCACTCGCTTGTTATTTTGTCTAAAACAATCCCATTGTTATTTTGTCTAAAACGGTGAAGCATGTTAATCTACACGTTGAAATGTCCCTTTGATGGGTAGCGGGTCAATATAGATAGATAAGTAAGTAGAAACGTATATGACACACAATATGCCAACAAATGCCGGCCAATTTTATTACTACTGGCGATTTGTCAAATATACATTTATGTACACAAACATAGGTACTCAAACACATTCTGCTTAATATACTTCGGATATTTGTATTATAATATATATATATATATATATATATATATATATATATATATATAATACAAACTTCATGTGTATATATATATATATATATATATATATATATATTTGCGGTAAGGTGTAAATAGCATGATTGTTATTCACAGTATACAGCTTCTATACATCTCTGCGCTTCTGTTTCGTCCGATTCTCTGCGATTGCAATTTCTACCCGACCACAATTTTGCATGCCAATTTCAGCAGCGAAACCTGCTCAAAGCTGGTAAAAAATACGTCTGCTACGTACGCTAATATTTCGATGACTATTGTTGATGATTACTTTTTGTTCCCACTAGGTTTAAAGCAATGGTTTTTGTTGGCGCCGTCGATGCCATTGGTGGCGTTGTCGTCGTCGACGGCGTCTTCGGCGTGCTTCATGCTGAAGTAGTGCTCACACGTCTGGCGATGTTCAGGTGTCACGATGAGATGAGTCGAGTAATACTTTATTATTATTATTATTATTATTATTATTATTATTATTATTATTATTATTATTATTATTATTATTATTATTATTATTATTATTATTATTATTATTAATATTAATATTAATATTATTATTATTATTATTATTATTATTATTATTATTATTATTATTACTACTACTATTACGAGCGTTCGACGTTGATTAGCTCACACAAGCTAGCGTATAAGCTTCTACATCGACAAATGCTCCATCTCTGCGATTATGATCGAATTGACGCACTGAAAAGTCATAATCATGTTAAAGAGCTCAAAATAATCATCACAATACGAATAGCATTCATGCCATCGAATAGCAATGAAAGTACGCATATTAGTATCAAGCCGCAGCTCCGTAAAATTACCAAACGCAGCGGCAGCAGCAGCAGCAACAATCACTGCCGACGACAATGGGGAGTGGAAAAACGAGAACGCCGAGATCAGTCGTGATGATGATGATGATGATGATGGTTACGGCGGTTTATGATGATTATGATGAGGCTGACGACGCTCACAGTGCGAACAAATCGAGGAGAGATAGAGTTACAGAAAGGAGGGAAGACAGCGAGAGAAATAGAGCGAGGGGGGAAGAAAGATGCGCAATTTGACAGTTAAATGTTGAGCAGATGAAGCAGAAGAATAGGTAATAATAGCACTAGCAGACAGACAGACAAAGAGAGCGACAAACGGACCGATTCGCCGGCGGTCGATTCGAAATTATAAAACATTTAATCCGATTTCAATGAGTGCGCGCCGCCGAACAATCAATGCTGAGCTCGGCTCGTCAGCTAGCGCGGCGGCCCAGCAACCAACCAAGAGAGATGGCGGACGCCGTCTGGCCCGTCATCATCGTCATCAGCCAGATCCATCCATCCAACCAGCCGAGCCGGAGAGCCGGCCACCGGCTCACCGACCGTCATCAGAACCGTCCGTCGATCATGACTGAAGACGGCGGTGGCGGCGGCGGCGGCGGCGACAACCGTTACCATCATGAAGATGCTTGATCGACGTCGTCGCCCTCAATGCTGTTGTTGTTGTTGTTGCTGTTGTTGTTGTTGCTGTTGTTGTTGTTGCTACTGTTGTTGTTGTTGCTACTGTTGTTGTTGCTGCTGCCGTCGTTTCTGTGTTCGTCTCCATAGCCGTTCATCGCCGTTGTGCTGCTGTTTCGCTCGTCTCGAATGTAGTAATACACACACAAATACCTACCAGCCTTATTATGGCCACGACTAGTACTTTAGTATTCCTACTACTACTACTACTGCTACCAACCTAAGTACAATACAATACATAAGTAAGCCGGGCCAGACCACCGCGACCACGACAACGACGATAACAACAACAACAACATGAACAGCAACAACAACAAAATTCGACTCTTAATCTGCAGCTTCAGCAACATAAGAAGCCACAACAGCAGCAGCAGCAGCATTACTACCACTACCCGCAGTGAAGAGTCAACGACGTCAACGGCAAGAACCGTGACAACAATGACAAGAGTAATGCGTTGCGCTCTAATCTTTGCAGTATTTACATAGCAGCGACAACAACAACAACAGCAGCAGCAACAATTACCACGATGGCATCAACAGCAGCCGCAGCAGCAGCAACAACAACAACAACAACGATAGCTGCTACAAAGGCGGCAGCAGACGTTATTAATAATAACGTCTACTGCAACAACCACTACGAAAACAACATCATCAGCTGCAGCAGCAGCAGCAATTACTACAAAACAACAACAACAACAACAACGGCCGTGGCAAAAATCACAACAATTGCATAAGCATCACACAACAGCAGCAGCAGCAGCAACAACAACAACAACAACAACAACACCATTAACGACAATAACAACCATGACGAGCGTGGCATTAATAGCAGAACCAACAACAACCACAACAACAACAATGACGGTAATAAAAGCTGATAGTTCAACTGAGCAAAAAGGGGCTCTGGAAGAAACGAATAGACGAATGAACGAGCGAGCGAGCGAACGAACTGCAGAAGGTTGGCTCATTGATTGTTGTTCAGCGTTTGGGAGCGGCGTAATTCCAATCAGCAACGGCAACAACAATGGCCTGTCGCCACAGCAGACGCAATAACACAACAGGGAATGACGACGAATGCGACGAAAGCGACGACGGCTTGCCGCGGTGATGTCAGTCGTAGTACAGTAGATCAGATGAAAGGCAAGCAAAATGTAACATGGATTATTTCAATGCATTTATGGTTATTATTGTTTTGCATTTACAGAGCCCGTCCGTAGCCGGCGTTCCCTGGCTGGCTGGCGACCCGGCCAGTCTCAGGCGTCGGTAACGGTTACAATTTTATTATTGTTGTTGTTGTTGTTGTTGTTGTTGTTGTTGTTGTTGTTGTTGTCGTTTGTTCTTTCCGTTATTGTCTTGATTTACTTCTCGTCATCGTGAAGTTCCACCGATGGCTGTCAGGTCAATCAAAGGAAATAAAAACCAAAGATCATGGCGAAGAAAGCAGTTCTCTCTCTCACGCTCTCTCATGCATATTTTTCCGTCGGAAATTTCCAAAATTTATCATAGCGGAGCGTTCCTAGTCATATTCGCTGTCATGCTGCTCTTTGAGGGATCGTTCGCAACTCGTCGATGGGCGGCGAGTCAGTCAAAATCAGTGTGATGCATACAAAACACGAGGAGGAGTCTCATCTTTGGGTCGAAAAATGAACATTTCGACGAAAACGGTAGTAGTAGTAGTAGCAGTAGTAGCAACCGCAGCAGCGCAAAACCAATAATAAGGAAGAAATCAAACATAATAGCAAGAACCGTACTTCGAGTATTAGTAGTAGTGGTAATAATAAAATCAATACGTATGCTGGCATCAATTGTTGTGCACACAAAGACATATCTAAAAAAACAACGATTCACTAATAGCAATAGCAGTCAATTACTCTACAATGATAATATATATATATATATATATATAAACATCGTTACAATCTTGAATACTTTATTGAGGAAAATATAGGATTACTTCTACTAATAAGCCCCACCTAATAGCGCAACAAAAGCTCAGTCAGCCATTTTACCTGTTGTTAGCCTTCCAATAAACCGCTTAGGCCTGGTACACTTAGGATGCCATGATTTACACGTGTCTGAGAGACCGAGTTTTGCCACCAACGGCCAAGCGCTATTAGTAGTGCATCGTTTTAAACACTTTGATTTTTTGAACGACTACCTTGTGCGTACCACCCCACACTGGAATGCGGTACTTCAACGGAAACTCTATAAATGCTTTGTATGCATAAACGATTACAGAGGGAGAATAGACCAGCGACGGGTAATCTTGACAAACAAACAACTCTCATTTGACGTTCTGCAGCGACTTAATCTGCTAAAAGCCACCACCTGAAGTCCCCCTTAGATAGAAAACCAAGAAGCTACTTATTGAAGCTCTGACCACGTCGAGCAGACCCTTGTTTAGCCATGTATCACTTTGTTTAGAAGTATACATGATTGTGACGATTTAAAATCAACTAAGCGCCAACGAACCACGCTGCACTAGGTTAGAAATGTTTGCATCAACCGGCGAGATGTCAGACACGGCAGAAAATTAACACGCAAACCTGCCCGCGATTTGTATGTGCTTAATGTGCTCGCGGTCATCAACCTCAAGCAGCGCATTAAGTTGGTTCTGTGCCATTTCCACTTATATTTTAGATGAGTCTAAACAAGGCGCCTTATACAATTGCAATCTGGCAACTTTAGCTGGGTGACATATTTTTTCTTATGAGATATATTTTTACTTTATTTCGGGAAGAGAGACTAGTTACTTTTTCCTGTAAAGATTTCTGAAATTTATAATCGCTTTGTTGTATCTATCTCGGAGCGGGTTTTCGTATACTTCTGTGAGCGCTTATGGCAAACTTTTCGCATAATTTTCAGCTTCTCATTCCACCAAGGATCCGCTGTCTTCAGCGGAGGTGGTGCTCGTGTCATGACAAGTAAGCTGTCGCCATATTGGTTAAACATTGTTGTCAGCAACGCACAAAGATCGTTATCAGGTTCTACTTTTGGAACCACATCACTTTACGCTTCCTAAAAAAGGGAAAGTAAATTTGTAGTGATTAGCAGCGCTAAACATGCGCTGTCCATAACCACGATGTGCGCACGAATTTGTCGCCTATTACAGTTCCCACGTAAATCGGGTAATAGTCGACGATTATTGAAGGACAATTCCGACGTTTTTATCATTCGACAATTGACATTTGAGGTAATATCATGTCCACGAACACATAGGTTATCAATACATGTACTGGATAATGGACGCATGACACAATTTATTAGGAGCAGGAGGTCCCCCAAGGCATATCTTAAAGATAAAATGGGATCATAACACGATCTACTGTATTACTATAAACCAGAAGTACGAACATATGCTTTAACGTGCTGTTTAGCATATCTAGTAAGAGTGCAAGCAACGACCACTCCTGGGTAAACGCAAATGATCGTATTCGCCCATTCTCGGCGGCTACGGCTTCAACCTCGGTTCTCCTAATACAGCGCCTCACCGTGTAAGTTTCGCAGCTCGGTTGCAAACAACAGCAGCAGCAGCGGCGGCTGTCCCAATGATAGTTGTCAACGTACTCGACTAGCCTAGTGGAGCTCGAGAGGGTACGCCGCCTTAATTTTAATTGTGTTAACTTTTCTCTGAACCCACGCTTATTCCTCTCTCTCTCTCTCTTGCGATCTGCTTGTTGTGTGGCTCGTTGTGGCTTGTCGAAGTGCTTGGTTGCGCCCCCCACCCTCTCCGCGACCGCGTTGTCAACGCGGCTTCATCGCGAGGCGACGGACGGAGGTGATGGCGGCGCTACGATCAGCAATAGCATCAGACAGAAGCTGTTGCGTTGCCCCAGTCGACTTCGGTCATCACCCGTGCCTTCTTGGTGCTCGAACAAGCTCCCCCGCCACACTCAGATCCCTCACATGTCCTCATATGTCATATGGCGGCAACAGCGTTGGCACCCCGATGTAACCGTGTCACCCAACCTCCTTTGAATTTCACACTGGGCTCGGGCATCGACCTCTCCTTCCACTTGAGGTTAATGAGTGTCCTACTCTCATTAATAATAATGACGATGATAATAATAATCATAGTACTAGCAGCAGTAGCAACACTAACAACCAGCGCCACTCTCATTTGATTTCAAGAGCGTAGCGGCTAGGTATGGCTGTGTGCGCGTGTGTCTGAGAGTCGGTGGTAGGTGTATGTATATGTCGGTAGGTTCTCTTCCGACTGAGTCGGAATGAGAGCAGACTACTACTACTACTAGTACTGCTTAATGTCTAGTTGGGGGTTCGTTGGCTGGTTGCTTACTTAACATTCCCATGCTATTCCCCTGCAAGTGATGCAAGCTGAAAAGCCCTAACACCCATTGTCAGATGCGTTTTGAACTGCAACCGACACCGAAGGGGTACCGCTCTATGCCCGGCTCAAGCCAGACGGAACGAGGCAACGGGGCTCTCGAAGATCGGCTCTAACTACCTAACTACATTTGCTGGTGATAATGATTGGAACATTTAGGCTTGTGAACGAGTCCGAAGGACAGACCGAAACGGGGAAAGAGTGAAAAAGAAGACGAGAGAGGGAAAGAGAGAGAGAGTTAGAGACAGCGAGAACGAACAACAGATTGGCGGCATAGTGGGTGCTCTCTAAGCAGTCTGTTGAAGTTCAGACGGAGGCCCTTGGTGTTAGCCGAGAAGAGTGAGCATGGCGCCGTGTTCCTGATCTTGAAGTGACGACTTGCTGGTCCGTGGTATGACTCTTCTCCGCTACACCACGCACGGAAGTATAGGATAAAACAGGGAGGATGGGCTAGGAAAAAGAGAGAGCTAAAGATGATGAGCTAAGGTCCAAACGCAGCCACGCAGGCGGCTGGTCGGCTGTCTATGGCGGGGGGGGGGGGGGGGGGGGGAATAGTTCGGTCGTCCGGGTGCTGTTACAAGCCGCTTCCTGGCAGAGTTCCTCCACTATGCATACTTCGGGGCGGCACATCAGCGCCGCCGTGTGCATCCAACTATGTGCTACAGCCACTGATGTTGCTGATGCTGTTAATGATGGTCGAGGCTGTGCTGGTCCGCGCTCTCCGTCCGACGCTCTCTAAATACCCTCAATTAAAGCGCACTCAAGATGCTGTCTTGGGTACGACAGCCGGGCTCGAGCCAAGGGCTTGATAGGGACGGGCAGGGAACGGGCGGGGGCGTCTCTGGCAGACGACGCATTCCCACATCTAATTGTGCGACCGCTCTCGCCGTCGCCGTTAGCGGCGGCATAGCTAAATGCCAAATGGCGGAACTGTGTGCTGTTCACTTGATGGGATCATATCGCCTCTCGAAACTACGAATATGCTGAAATTGCCGACGGAGATGCACGCGATACGCTTCACGCACGCATCATCACGCGACTCGTTTAATTCGACAACGAAATGTCCTAAAAATTAGTCTGGGCAAGTCTGGGCAGATTTGTGTCGATTCGTGTACAACTATGTGCATGCGCACGCTTCAATATATACATAGATATGTAGGTAAATGAGTTCCTAGTCTTTTGTTATATATATATATATATATATATATAATCAACAAAAATAAAAGCATAGACATAAACAAAGTTTTGTTTCCTCACCCACTCTGCATGCGGGCCTGTAGAGCCCACAAGACAAGGTCAATTCGATATAAATAAGGTATTACATATAGAACAGACTCTTTCAAGTAAGTGCTTTCTAAAACCCGTACGATAAAATGCGCTTAACTGGGTATTTTTTTATTTAACACTGTGGCTCTATTATAAGATAACATGACATTGACCGATGCAGCGACCGACGCAGCGAGATCTGCTTTATTAGATAACAACCTTCTATATTATATTAATTAGCTTGCCCACCAGAACGTACAGGTCAAATATTTGTATGCAATATATCTAAATATATGCAAACAGCTATGAATAAGGTCACTACTTAAAGCAATGTTTAATTTTATTGAGGCAGGCTTGGGGCAGAGCGACAGGGGCAACTATGTCTGGCAGTACTCAATTTCATGTGAGGAAGAAATACCTCAACTTAGGGTAGCAAGTGACGTAGAGTTTTCATGAGACCGAGGATCGTTCAGTTTGGTCAGACGGAGATCGTACCCGTCATCCTCGCCATATCGTTGTGGCCCGTATCGTTGCGGTCATCGTCGTCGCTGTCATCGTAATGAGGGGGAAACAGAAGGAGAAAAGGAAAAGAGAGAAAAGTGCCGACAAATCGAGCAAAGAAAAAGAGAAGAAGAATGGGAGAGAGAGAACGAGGGATCGACGAATCAGATTGAAGCGCCATCGAGACGGGCGAAGTCGAGGAAACCACATAGCTCAAACCTCAAACGATTCCCCGACGTTACAGCATGGTAACAGACCGTCAGAAGGGCTCTTCTTTCTTGTGGCGACCGCTTTTCTTACTTGGCCCGCTATAGCTCTTAGTGGCTCTCTAATCCCCACTGCTCCTGCTGCTGCTGCTTCTGCCCCATAATAGCCCGGCCGTATGTGTATACGTCTGTATGTTTTAGTGTACGCATGTATGTATGGCCATTTCCACTCGAATCCACTGGGCTCTGAGTAAGCCGCCAGCCAGCGGTCCACGCTCTTAGCAGCTAAGAAACTAATAGCGCGTAGTGGTTGATGTAAAACGCGCGACGTATGATGTCCATACAGAGTGGCGATTTGGACGACGAGAACGGTGAGGCCGACGGCAACGACGACTTCGACAACGACGACACCAGTAGAGCCGATGAATGATACCCATTGAAACGAGATAAAAGACAGGTACGGAAAGAAAGAGAGAGGGGGGGGGAGGCTATTGGAAGAAGCAAAGGGAGAGTTATGGGCAAAGTCGACGACAACATAACCTGTGCTGACGATCAAAGCCCGACGATTAGAGCGAGTGATCAAGGTGAAGACCCTTCCAAACATGCCTATGGCTCAAACCCCTCCTGATCATCACGATGATTGACCGACTGGTCCAAATCCTCGGCCGAATAATACTCATGGAAGGCACAATGATATCATTCGGCGTCCAGCGTTGTGTGTGGACGCTGTGGCAGCACCCCGCAAAAGTGAAGTGATCTAAAGATGCTTGAAAAAGCGTTGTATGTACAAGTAGATATCGGTGGAAAAAAAACGTAAACATGGCTCGAGAGTCTAGCATTTTGAGCTGTAACTCTGATGTTGAGATGGCTCAATGGCATGAAACTAAGTATAAATGTATACTACTGCCAGCATAGTACAAACAGCCTACTGATAAGCTACAACGATGTATGCATGAAAAAAATTATATAAATATATATATATATATATATATATATATATATATATATATATATATATATATATATATATATATGCCGTAGCGATGGAAATCACAAATGCAGCCTTTTTGTTTGAAAAGGCGAACGGCAAATAGGAGAGTAGGAAAAACAGCGATTGATGCAATACGATGTGGGTCGCTCAGGCCAGCCTAATGTTTATTGATGCTTTTATTTCGCATTTTGACAATTGTGACTTCGGCTGCCACTATGGCGGGTACTACTGCTGGGTTTACTACCGCGCCTATTACTACTAGAGTGTTCTAGGTAGCTGGTATTCAGCCATACTATAAGATGCGCCATTCTATTGATCGGCAGCTAATCGGCCGCCGACGCGCTCAGACGACGAAAGATCAGTCTACTCATCTGATGGCACGATTGCGCTCCTACATAGGCATATGAAGTGTGTGAGGGAGGGGGGGGGGGTATTGATTTTGTCCAGTTGCCGCTACTCTTGTTGTTTTTGTTGTTGTTGTTGATGTTATTATTATAGATGTTGCTGTTGCTGTAGCCGCCTTTGTTGTTATTGTCGACGCCGTTATCGCGGGGCGTTTGTATAAGTGCTTTCGCCGGCTCGATGTGCGTGCGTGAACGCCTGCGTGGATGCGTTGGTTGGAGTGAGTGCAGCATACTTTCGGTGGTATTGTCTATGCAGAATGTTGGAGACCTGGGGGGCACTGAGGGTGAGGTTACGGTGGCCTAGTGAGCAGCATTGCGACGATCGTAGGAACTTCAACAACAACAGCAGCAGCCAAGACAACGGCTTTTGTTGTTGTAATAATAATAATAATAATAATAATAATGTCGTTGTTGTTATTACAAAAAAATAAAATAATAATAATAATAATAATAATAATAATAATAATAATAATAATAATAATATTAATAATATTAATAATAATAATAATAATAATAATAATAATAATAATAATAATAATAATAATAATAATAATTATTATTATTATTTCCAGTGGCCTACCCACTGAGTTGCCCGAGTGGCCTACCCACTGAGCGCCGGTAGATCGTCCAGACATGCTGAACTAAACGGTGTGATCATAAGGTCCCTTAGGCAAGCCGGTATACCATCTACACTTGAACCGAGAGGTTTAGTATCCGCTGGCGAAGAAAGACCTGATGGGATGACCATTGCATTATGGTCACATGGAAAGTCCCCTAGCTTGCAACGGTTTCGTGCATACCGCGGCTTCCTATTTACACCACAGCTCTGTTAAGCCGGGGTGGGTAGCAAAGCACGCGGACGCCAGGAAACGGTTTAAATATGCTGGACTGGAAACAAGATTTATATTTGTGCCTATCGCCATGAAGACACTAGGACCAATCAGCAAATAAACCGAAGCATTTCTCAAAGATTTAAGTAAGCGAATTCAGGAGGTCACGAACGACCGAAGAAATGGTCAATTCTTGAGGCCAGCGTTGTCCTTGGTCGTTTGCAGAGGGAACGCGGCGTCCATTTTAGGCGCCATGGAGTGAACTAATTATTAAAAAAAAAACTTTGCAATAATACGTTTACACTCACAACTGTAACATTGTTTAACATGTAATAAATAATAATAATAATAATAATAATAATAATAATAATAATAATAATAATAATAACATTATTAAGAGAACGGGCAGCACAACGACGCTACGCCGTTAACACTTCCCATTTCATCGATAGCTGCTACCGCGACAGCTAGTCTTGGCTTTCCTGTCTATATATCTATAACTCTCATTCTCTGCTGTCTCCGCGAGTGTCTCTTGATTTGGAGCTTCTGTACGCATTGAGGAACAGTCGGTCCGTTGCTAGGCTGTTCGGTCCCTTAGTCGCTCGGTGGTAATTGTGGTGGTATTGGCGGTGGCGTTGCTTGTGGTGGTCGCGCTGGTAGTGGTGGTGGTGGTGAGGGGTCGTGTACAGGCAGCAGCAGCGGTAGCACTGAGACGACAGACGACGATGATAATTACAGTAATTGCAGAAGATGCGAAGAACAAGAAGAAGAGAAGAAAAACAATAGCTAGGATAGGCCCCTCCCGATACTCCCCAAAGTTCCGAAGCGACGCGAGCCCTCGGCCCAAGCACACTGACTGCCCCCTTTGACTCAGTGTCATCTTCTCCATCGTCGTGGTCTTAGGATGACTCCTAGACCCATCGACTCCCAGACTCTACCTCTCTCTATCTATCTCATTGTTTCTTGCTCTCTCTTACTAAATCTCCTGCGTCCCGGCTTCGGTCCCGCGTCTCGCAGACCCGCTTTGTTCCCAGTACAGACGAGGAAGACTGCAGTTGCTGCTCTCTGCTCCTGCTGAGGGAAGTTACGCGCTTATGCCTCGTGATAAATGACTCCAGGCAAAAGACATAAAAATTGTTGAAAAATGTCCTGGTTCACCGTTCTATGCTGCACTACGACACACCACTACCAAAGGGCGTTCTGCCCCGTGAAAGGTGTGGGCATATATATATATATATATATATATATATATATATATGTACATGTATATATATGTATATATATATATATATATATATATATATGCATCTAGCTATGCGTGTCTACCTTAAATCTGGTACTAGTATTACAAAACTAGTGATTGTTTCTATGGATTTCATCGCTAATTCGTATGTTTAGTGCTGCCTTGAGATCTGTACCATTAAGGGTGCCAAGACGATTTAACGATGCAGCTCTTTTTGTCAGTTTTCCATTAAGTGCTTCGAAAAGAAAAGCCGCGGCATCAATATTGCACCTCAATGCTTATCAACACTTTTGTACAAGTTTGAGTGTCTTTCCATATATTTTGCTTGCCAAAATAAATGTCCAGACACGCTGTGTTACTACCTCACTATTTTGCCTTTGGTGCTATTTACGATCAAGTTTCTGCGCTCTGTTGAGATTTGAAAATCTGAGGTGTATTCCTATCTTGCCTAGGACAGTGGGGTTATCTGCGCTGATGTGTTTTTACACTGCGCAAAGCTCTTATGGAGCTCCAAGTGCATAAGATACAATACAAAACTAAAAAAAGGCTTGCAGTGCAACCTTGTCAACTTTAAGAGCTTGTTGTACAGTTTCATCAACGCAGTAACTTCTATTCTTTACAAAATTGCGCTTCATAGTGCGCTTCAATCGGCAAAAGAAAGTTTAATAGATATGTATTACATTTATTATATAATTAATAAGATCCTGTTTTATATCGGCAAGAGGAGTTTACTCAAAACGTTGTCAACTGCAGTTCTAAAATCATTAATTTTTAGGCAATCTCCTGATTATAAGGTATTCCCCTTAGAATGAGTGAGGTAACAATATTCATAAAACATCGCTCAGAGCAATATCTCGATACTTTGCTGGATCATTGGAGCATCCCCGGTACTAATTAGCTATGTTTCCCAATTAATCAAAATCTGTTCTGAAACATGCGGTAAACATACACGTGAAATGTGGTACTGCGACATTTACAGTGGTTTTCAGCTGCTCCTACATCAATAACGGCAGTTTTCTTTATATGCTGTCGACCTTAATGCCCGAGGCCGCTTTTTAATTGACTAATCTAGCATTTATTTCGTTGCTGTTCACGATTTGGTTCGAACAATTTTCATCTCTTGCACACCCCAATTGCAGTCGCTTATGAGTGGGTCTGGCGAGAGTTCTTCTTTTGGGAGCAAGAGCCACGGCTTATAGACACTTTCCTTGATTCGTTTGAAACGACATATTTAGTCGTATTGAGGGCGTTTCGCCTTCTTAACCTTTCTCAACGACCACTTTAGAGCAGCGAGCTCTAAAAGCCCGAGCCGTTCGTATCTGAATAGGTACAGATTATCGGCCTGAACGCTTTTTGTACTCGCGATCGAACCAAGACTTGAGTGTTTTCTTGAACTTGGATCTATGCTTACCTGTGGCTTATGTTGCACTGCCCAGAATAAACTTCTCTTGAAAGCATTCGTCTCCCAATGATCCGTTAAAGATTTCAGAATGGAATCTGGAATAAACTCATCTTTAAGATTTCGATGCGGTTTGGATGAAACTATGGTGAGCTACGGATCTTCTGACACACCTTTGTCTGCTTAAAGACAAGGGAAAGCAATGTGCGTTGCCAGCATTGGTGTCGTAGACCTGTTTTCAACGTGTCGTAGGTAAAATGATTTAGTGTGCCCTGATATAGGTTAATGTAAGTCCTAATATCGTCGACAATCCTGGTCAATTTAGTGAGCTGTATTTTAATTTCTGCAACCAGCTGCCTGACCTTATAAATGTGCTGTGCTAGCCGTTTAAGTGTGCACTCTTATACGTCACGCTCGACTTTGACCGCGCTTCATACTCCACATAAAAAAGGAAGACAAGGAACACTTGCTTACATTATTAAATCACCAAATACCACAACCATTACTCTTAATAGATAAATTGTAAAATTCATATAATTATCTTCTATACTATATTTGCAGAAGAAGCGGAGTTTAAAATGCGGTCAAAGTAGAGCGTGATTATAGGTGTGCGCACACGAATGGCTAGAGTCAAAGTCGAAAAAATCCAGACAGCATTAAACAGAGAAGAATCAAATCTAATGCTCATTTGGCTGTTTTTGTTTACTAGGAAATCATTTACCACACATGTTTGGTACCTGATTCTACAGTTAATAAGGAATATCACTACGAAAGGAGATCAGAGGGTTGTGCAAGATCTTCCGACGTCAAAAGCCTGAACTCTAGGCAAACAAAATTTGGATTTTCTATCACGACAACGCACCGGCGCGCATATCGGTAATAATTTTTTACTTCCGCGTTTCTACTTCCGCAACCTCCCTAGCTAACTCCGTGCGAATCCTTCTGCTTTCATGGATAAACAAAATTGTAGGGACAACGTTTCGAGACTATAGAGGAGATAATGAAAAAATCTCAGGAGCAACTCAACTCAATTCCGAAGGACGCGTTTAAGAAAACGTTATAAAAGGTGGAAAAGAACATACCATAAGTGCATTGCAATATGTGGGAGCTACTCCAAAGGAACAATAACACTTTTGAAGATAAATCATTTTTTATATGTATCAGAATTTTTCGAGTTGCTCCCATATATATATATATATATATATTCTAAATCTTGATACATAACGTGAAAACAATTCTTCCGTTCGGAGTGCACTTCTGTAGTAGTATATATATATATATATATATATGTATAAACATATATGTAAAGATAATCCTGTATTTAGCGTACACATACCATCTGTATGAGCAATTAAGGTTTCAAACGGTATTGCTGCGGCAAATGATGCGAATAGTGTAAACCAATCATTGATTAATTGCGGCTATTTGGAAATTAGTTGCCCAAATCAGGTAAACCGGAGATCTTCTGACTCTAAATGAAATCCCTAGATTTCTGTGACTTAGAACACAGGTGACACGCACCTGTGCGCTTTACCGATGACGGTAAAGCGCTTTTACCGCGACGTAAATTCCGGATCCAATAACGGGAAAGCAAAAACGACGACAACACAAATATATATAATGACCACTTTTACGAGAATAATGACGACATGGAAGTAATAACAGTTAAGAACGGCAGCAACCTATAGGAGTCACGATACTAGCAACATATTCATCAAAAGGCAATGCCTCTGCTTCTTTCTATTTCTACATTCTGTTTTGATATCAAGTGCATATTTAATTCGTCTCCTTTGACGATGACGACATCTATTTTTCTCTCACCTCGACCTCGGACAGCTGTTCTCTAGCCACATGGCCCCCTGATGTTGATCAGCATGGCTGTGATGATTGAGGATAACGGAAGGTGCCTAGGCAGAACGCACTGGTCTACTATAACAACAGGATCGAAAGCAACAGTAGTAGCAGCAGCAACAGAAAAGGTCGTAATCGTCATGCCAGTAGAATTCATAGCAGCAGCAGCAGTGGTGGTGGTTGTGCTATGCTGTGGTTCACAAACAACTGTGGTTGTATGTCTTCGTAGTCGTCATGGTATATCAAGTGCTGACATCACCCGATCTGGATCGGTAAGACTGATTTGAATAAGTATTGGTGCGGTGAAACGCAGAGACGGGACGCTACTCATGCACACAAGTAAACGAGCACCCAGCGGCCAGTTCCGACGGCCCTATTCCTTCACCCTATTTCTTCTCTGTCTCTCTCTTTCCCCCACTATCTAGCATCCACGCTGCAGCGTGACAGCCTATTCGAGTCGTGCAGCGTGGCGTGCGCTAGCCCCATGATGTCGATCAGACGGTCGCTTTCAAGAGAGTAGGTGCATGCGCACACTTACGAAACAGAGCCGCGAGGTCTACACAGAGAAACAGTACAGGTTTGAGAGACACATTTTGAGAGATCTACAGAGAGAGGGAGGGGGAGAGGAGGGCTAGAGAGGGAAAGGAGACGGAAAGTATCTTTAAGCTTTGCCAGTTGGTCGGCGGACACAGTGAGTGGGAATTCTCCCCTGTCCTCTCAGCTCCGCGCTAATTAAGATGTAGAAGATATTAGTAGATATCCTCACCCAGCACCCACCCCGTGTCATGTAGTATTAGTAGTTGCGGTTGTTGTAGTAGCAGTTTTAGACACTGGAGACCTACCGGGTCTGTTTTCGATGAAAACGACTCCCCGCCCGGCTGTCGCCGCTACCGCTGCCCCCGCCGGCGTCCAACTTGGGTTACAGTTCACCACCAAGGACTCTTCGAAGCACAGTACAGAACAAAAAAAATAGAAAAGCAGAGATACCCCAAGACCGCGATCGTCTAAACAATACACGTGCATATACGTGGGGATCTGGGAAAGTCTTTGAAGTTCCCCGCGTAAAAGGAGAGTATGTTTAGAATTAAACATATGGGAGGGTCGTCTAGGCCTGACGATCAATTTTAAAAAGGATAAGAATAAAGGTACAGAGAGCGAACATGGCTACTCGGATAGCATCCCAGCAGAAGAATACACCGGCCCGTTTGCTACAACAATAGACCTGGTAACTGCCCTTCACTAATACACGCAGGGAACACAAGGCGTTCATCCTAAGGTAAATAACAGCGTGAAATCCCTACTCCTAGAAGTGAATAAGGCTAAAAAACAGGAGCTGAAGGCAATAAAAGAACGGGCTCTTGAATAGCAATTGCAAGCTGAGGAACTAAAGGAAGCCCAACAGAAAGTAATCGATGGCCTGCGAGAAGATAACCGTAAGGTGCCACAAACAAAGAAGGCCTGTTGCCGCTGCCAACTAAGTCAGGTAGATAACATTAATGCCATGATAGAGGCTTGTGATGGCGAGCAGGACCTTACAACTTTGTTGGCCACCAACTGGCCAGTTGGTGTATACACACACACTAAACTGACAAAATCGAGCATTGTTAGAGAGAGCCCAGTAAGACTTATGATTGTCAGAGAAGACTCACGGGATGATATTGTGACATAGGACAACATGTCAACACAGTTCAGCGGGCTTAAAGGAGAGGCGGCTAGCAGACTAGGAGAGGTAATCTCCCGTTACGTTCAAGAAACAGAAGACAGTGGAGAACCTATAAGTAAGGCATTAATTGCCATGCGTCTGCCTAAAAACAGTTGCATTCTACATAAAAGTGAATTATTGGAGAAAACTATTGGGAAGGTAAACGACATCATAGAGACGAGCAAGTACCATGACTGCGAGAACGACATATCGTGCTATATGAGCAGCCAAGGGGATCAGCAGAGTGCTCGAAAGCTTCTTGAGTGCCTTTCCCGTAAGTTCAATCAAAAGCTCGCTATAACAACATGTAAAAACGGCAGGAAAAAGATGGGCAGGAAAGAAAAAAGCAAAGGAAGTAGGACTCAGGAACGCCCATCAACTACAGCCATCGTTCTGAAAAAAACGGGACACGGCGACATATGCCGACATGCTTCAAATTCAGCAAAATGTCGACGTAAACGAACACGGAGTTGTCGTCAACAAATGGCGAAAACTTGAAAGCGGCGACGTAAAGCTGACGATTACAGAAAAAGCGGCTGGAGGTGCGTTGGCCTTTGCGGAAGCACTCTGCAAACAGGCGGCTCTCGATGCGGCTTATATCCAAGAAAAGAGATAAGTTGTACGAGGACTACGGGAGGATGCGTCTGAAAAGGAAATAGGAGAAGCAGTCACGTCACTTCCAGGAGAAGGTGAATGTTTCACCCTGGAGAAACCCAGAAAAGGACACACAGGGTCTCTATCAGTGATGGTTAAAGCCAGAGAGGGCGTCGCACCCAAATTGTTATCTATCGGACATATCCAGCTTGGCTGGACTCGGTGCCACATTTGAAACACATGCGAAAACCAGATAGCCCAAGGTTTCATATGTCATAACTGTGGCAGATCGGGACATATAGCGCGAGACTGCTAAGAGTCATCAGCATGTTATAATAGTAACGTGCTGGGACACGCTGCTTACTCCATAACTTAACTGCCCGATATACAGAGAGAAAATGATGGGAATGAGAAGAAAAAGACCTGGTCCGCTTCAAAGATTAAGTAATCTCTACCGGTCGACCCCCAGGTTCTCTCTGCGCCACCGAAGAGTGAGGAGAAAAATGGCACAGAACGAGAACCAGAGGCCACGCTGACCGATCCAGGAAATGAGACGGATATGGACGCTGACATAGATGAGCAAGGCTTTCGAAAGGTCGCCAACAAGAAAACCCGCAGGCGAAGCCTGGGATCCCCACCCGCTGGAACTCCTAAGGTAGCTAAACAAAGAGACGGAGAACAACCGGGCAGCAGTACTACACAACAGCAATAATGACTAGCAATAGTATTAATGTGTTGCAGTTAAACTGCAACAGAAGCAGGCAGGTTCATGACATGCTAGACGTTATTGCTATGAGGCATAAAGCTTCACTGTATGTGGTAAGCGAGCCCAACAAATCTGGTTGCGACCAAAGATTGGATCACGGACTTAAGAAAAGGTACCTGTATCATACTAAACGACCGGATGCAAGAACATAACATTAGAGGGCAAGGCTGGTGAGAAGCCTCGTCATTCTCATGGGTGGAAATTGAGGAAGTCTGCAGGATCTATTCTTGCTACAGTAGTCCTAACGGTGCGCTGGAAGAGCTTGAGGGGCTCCTGGATGAGCTGACTATCTCGTCAAGAACATGCACTCAGCCTTTCGTTATCTACACCGGAGATTTCAATGCCGCATCACCGGTATGGGGGTCGCGACGAATTAACACAAGAGGGCAAACTCTAATGGACTGGCTCGCACAGGAGGATCTCGCAGTGATGAACACAGGATCCGCCACGTATATGTCTGGGGTGACAGGGAATGAGTCGCATCTAAACCTGACCATCACCAGCAGCGCATATGCAACGCGAATCACCAAATGGCATTTCTTGAAGCAGGCTGAGACCCTGAGCGACCACTACTGCATAATGTTTGAGATTGGAGGACTTCAAAGGCGCAACGTTAGAGCTTCTAACATGAGACCAAAACTTGTCATCAGGAGCAACGCACTTCTTAAAAAAGAGCTCGACAGAGAGCTGCGCGTAGAAAAGAGAGCGGCGGTACCAACAACGTCGGCACAGCTTCATGCGGCCCTAATAAATGCTTGCAAACGGACGGTGGCTAGCCCCCCACATCCCGGCAGAAAGAATCACTGCAAACCAAAATACTGGTGGAACGAGGATATTGCACTAGCAAGACGAGACTGCGTGCGGGCACGACACAACTACGAGCATTCGAGGCGTCGGGGCGGCAACGATGAACAAAGTCAGCGACTACTCACGGAGTTTAAGAGAAGGAGAGCTATTCTGCGAAGGGCCACGAACAAGAGTAAGAATGACTGCTGGAAGCAACTCGCTTAGAGCGTGGATTACTCTCCGTGGGGGCGCGTATATAAGCTGGTCAGGGGTAAGCTCAAAGGCAACAGAATGGAAAGTATACCCTACGAGGAGAAAGAGGGAGTAATCCGTTCCTTGTTCCCAGAACACCCGTCATTTGACCGACGCCAAGCGACCTGGAGGAAACGGAGCCTGAAACGTGCATCAACTCGATTCCGGCAGTTACACGTATGGAGGTATTGCAAGTTGCTGAACGAATTAAGATTGGAAAAGCACCTGGCCCAGACGGAATCCCGGCCGCTCCAGTTCGTCTACTGTTTAAGAATTACCCAAAAGTTGTTGCGGCGGTGGCCACGGAGATCCTAAAAGAGGGGAAGATACCACCAGCCTGGAAGAAGGCTGACTTAGTGCTAATCCCGAAAGGAAATGGCTCTTACCGTCCGATCTGTCTCCTAAACACGATAGCCAAGGGCATCGAGGCAATTGTGGAAGCAAGACTGCGAACGTTTGCGGAAGCATACGGGCTAATTCCTGATTCACAGTATGGATTCCGAAAGAATCGCTCGGTGCTTTCAGCTGTGCACAGAGTGGTTTCGAAAGCAGAATTAATCCATAGTTCGTCCATGATGACTCCCGACCTCTACATGGCAACACACATGGCCAGCACTTGGAGCTCCCCCCCCCCCCTACTAAGGGGACTAGTGCCACCTTAAGGCATACCTGTTTGTCGTTTTGGACAACGAACCGCCATTCTCTAGCAATGAAGTTTCACATGGCGATGGTTCGTCGACCTCTACATGGCAATCCTTCTCGATGTTAAAAACGCTTTTAACAGTATGCCCTGGAGGGTTATACTCGACACACTTAAAAGAAAGAAAGTGCCTCCTTACCTCGTCCGACTGGTCTCTGATTATCTGGAAGCTCGATCGGTGCAGAGTGATGGAAAAGAATTTGCGATGACGGCCGGAGTGCCGCAGGGCTCGATTTTAGGCCCTCTACTGTGGAATCTGGCATACGCCGACGTCCTTCTCCTTCCGGATATGCTCCAGGGATCAGAGCTTGTAACCTATGCAGACGACCTGGCACTTACGGTACAGGCGCGAACGGCGAATCACCTCGAGGAGACAGCTAACGCTGCGCTGAAAGTGATTGAGGACTGGATGGACGAGGCCGGGCTGCAGATGGCCCCCTCAAAAAGTGAGGCCATACTGCTCATAGGCCGCAGTCACTCTCGACACATTAGACTAACATTGGCAGGGGAGGAAATAAAAATCTCGAACACGGTTCGGTATCTCGGTGTCCATCTCGATCGCGGTCTACGATGAACTACTCATATCAAGATCGCCACGGACCGCGCACTTAAAGTAATTAATGAGATTGCACGGCTCCTTCCTAACACCTACGGGGCTCGGGCGGAAAAGAGACGGTTGCTCATGAAACTAGGATAATCAGTGGCGCTGTTCGGTTCACCCGTGTGGATGCAGCACGCGACCGCAACCCAACGCAACAGAAATCTACTACGGAGGACACAGAGAGGATCTGCGCTGAGAATAATTAGCGGCTATAGGACAGTCAGCACACTCGCAGCGTTGTCGCACGTATGTTGGAGTCTCGAAAACAGTGGAACAGACTTGCGCGCGCAATAACAGGAATCATGATGGCCAAGGAGGAGGCTGTACGACGACGCGCCTTCGACTCCATTGTAAACGATGTGGTTGGCGAAGTTATTGGCGTGATGGTGGATGTGGTCTCGGCGGCGGTCGATTTAACGGATGGCGTCCAGATGTGAGCTGTGTGAGGGCCGGATTTGCAAGAAAAATTAATTTTACAGAGTTTTAAACAAGAGCCGGTGCGGATAGTTACACGAAATGTTGTGATGGTATTAGAGACTCCCCCCCCTTAACTGTGAGCAATATTAGTTTTACCTATAGGACCCGGTTAGGGGGGATGACAGGAGGTATGAGGGGTTTAGCAGGTAATAAAAAGGCGGTTAGGTAGTCATCAAGCTACCAGCCGGCGTGTAGTCCTGCACAGCGTGCTTAAAAGCATTTCCCCCTCCTGTATAAAAAAAATAAAAAAAAGACACATACGCCTGAGTGGAATCTAAAACTTCCTTTAACACCATTGTTGAGTTGCGGCCTATTAGCGGCAGTGGTACTGTTGTTAAATTTTTTTATTACATGCATTGTAATAGTAAATACTAATTTATACTACTTACAGATATTCCTTTCACAAACATACTAGAAAGAAAGACGATTCGAAACACAGATGCCAATGCATGCACTAAAACAGCAGTGATGTGTACTTGAGCAATTTAGCTGAATTATTAAGCCAGTACGCCAACTAATATTGCGCGCTGTACAAGCGTTCATTTGCATGTGCTGAGTGGCCACTGGTCTAAGATTGATTAAGCGAATGGATTTCAACATTTCATCGCTTTGAGCTTCAAGGACGTTAGATAACCGTACAGGTTAGTAAAAGTGGGTAGTAAGAAAGTATAGATATACAAAATAGTATATAAAAAAAAATTTTGCTTGTGTATATAGGCAGTAACAATTGTATTCTCATCAACGTCCAGTGATAGTCTCTAATGCAGGTAACTCATAATTTTGGTGTCCCCTATCAAATCATGTGCTCTCCACTTATTGGCCTCCGTCAACATTGACGTATGACTAGCATGTTTCGCACCCCCCTAATTAGAAAAGGCTAATAAGTCAGTAACGGTTGCATCATACAACAGAGTGTGACCCCTCTCAAAGGATGTTAGGGTCAGTCCGTCTATCCTGTTTTGTCATTCCCGCAGAAGCTAGGAGGGTCCAGATTGCAAGAAAAACCATCAAATCTTAGGAATCGGATAAATGTGCCGTTAAGCTGGTCTCGACGGCCCGACTTCAAGACGCAAGATAAGCATATGGCGTGCATGTGGCCCCACTTGATCGGCGTATTTACATTAATTCAATTATATTTATTTTATTCAGATTGAGTATAATATACAGTTCAAGATAATACTCTAATAATACTTCATAATATTCTATCTTCTTCACGCTTTCGGCGAGAGAAGTAGTGCAACGGTGTTTTGTTCAGCGCTGTGCATTCTACTGCATGGTACTTGGCACACCTCTGCAGGCAGAACCGGCAGGCGCACAACTTGTACTCCTCGTGAAAAGCTGCGTTTGAACATATTAGTGATAACCATGCACTATGTACCTGGTGTATGCGTGGCGACTGTCACATGCAGGACCAGACCAAAGGTGCACGGCATTGAAAACGTCCAAACCACCGACCTCTTGTCTGGCCTGTTCGACTTTAGCTTCCCATTCAGAAATGAAACATTCGTATGGTACTGTACGCGGCATCTTCAGCCTTAGTCGGATTGTTTCAGTAGCCAGTGAACAACCTAACATTTTTTTTGGAGGACTAACTGGGAAATGCAGGACGCACACACGGTCACCACTGCAGGATTGCAACTGCAAGTGTGGGCCGGTAGTGTGGGGCTCCAACCCACTAAAAATTAGTCATGTCCCCCTACCCCCCCCAGCAGTGAAGTGCTGTTCGCATTACTACAAACTACTGGGGGCCCTCCGTAGCCAGAGAGGGCGTCGACATGCGGTTAACCCGCTCTTTCTCGGTTAAAACACACCTGATGGCGGTCGCGATTGTGCACCAATCACCCTGTGAAGTTGTCATTCTTGCGATTAGAGCAGAAAGACCAGATGAAGTTGACGAAGTGTAGTCGCGAAGATTCTGCAGAGGTCGGCGCTGGGCCTCCCAGGCGGGGCAAAACAGGACCGTGTGCTCGGGTGTGTCGTCGTCCACCAATTGGTTGCAGTGGAGACATGTTGGGCTACCTGCCTTCCCAATTCGGACAACCTGACATGAGATACACAAAGCGGCTTCTTGCTCGAATAGACAGCAAAAGAGAGAAATACTTACACTCCCGCCCTTTAACCGCGATTTAATACGCGCGGACCCGAACGGGAGTGCCCACCAGCCCGAATTGACAGGCCAGCAGATCCCCCACCCTCCCCCCTATCGAGGTTTGGAATGGGGGTACCACACTACTCCACCGTACCGATTAGACGCATTCACCTCGCGATTCCGCGTTACACCCCGGAATATACCTTCTCCCCGAAGGGCATTGGACCACTCCAGAGCAGGGGTTCCCCGTAAAATACGGGGCCAGAAGGCCCTCTCGACCGGTGGTCTGCGTTCGTGTGGCCACTTCTCGCTCATTTTGCCTATTAAGCCAAGGCAGCAGGCGTCCCGGACGGTACCACCGAGTGTCACTCGGGGCGTTAACCGTCCAGCCCGGGGGACTTCTATGCAGCACGAGTCCCCCGTATTGGCAGTAGCCTTAACAGCCCTCGAATGGGCCACGACAGGATGACAATATAAATTCGTTGACACCCAAATCTATCGTATGCCTTGCCCCCCGGTTAGTTCTTAAAACACGGGAGTGTCGGTTTCGGGAGTTTGTACCGTCTGACTAACTTACAAGTGGGCCAGTGAAGGTCCCCGCAGCGCGTGGCAGTCACGCACCAGCGGACCAAGGCCGGTAAGAGAGTCATAGTTACTCCCGAAATAGACAAGCAAAGCACCCGCTTCATATATAATGAGAAACACCTCTCAAGCTGGTTAAAATTCGCCAGTGTGAGGTGGTTCCACACCCTGACAAGGCCATACATCAGCCCCGGAACAATCTTAAGCATGAAGAGCCTCACTGCTGAGAAAACGGACAGTCTTCGGACATTGCCTACTTCCCCGTTAAGACAAGTGCCTTCCGTACTGTTTAATTTATATGCGCTGAAAACGTCGTTCCCGTATAATGAACCCGAAGGCCAAGATACTTGAAAGAGTTAACAAACTCCAATGGTTGGCCGCAGCAACGTATAACGTCTCTGGCAGCCAATCGACCTGTATGCCTGAATTTCATGGCTTTGGTCTTCCTGGTGTTTATCTTAAGTCCCTTCGAGACAAGGAACGCCTCTATCATAGAGGTAATGCGCTTGATGGCACCTAGGTCGCGATGAGCGACCACGATATCATCTGCATACATCACCACCACGGCTTTTTGGTACTCCTGTCGGACGTAATTGACGAGGTCAGCAAGGGGAAGTGAAAACGCGACGCAGCTCAGCGGGTCTCCTTAAGGAGTTCCCACATTTTGCTTAATCTTAAATACCCCCTGCTCACCGTTTACCAACAAGGTGTCCTCCTCAAAGAATCTTGCTTTTACACTCAGGAGAGAGACCACCTCCTGCTCGTTGGAATGTTTCAACCAGCAGATAGCGAGGGGCTTTGTTAAAGGCCTTGACGCAGCCAATAAAGACTGCATACAGATGACCTCTGGGTTGTGCCACAGCTCGCTCGATTTCTGACTGGAGAACGTGGATTGCATCACGGGTGCCTCGGCCTCTCTTAAAACCGAATTGCTCCGGTGGAAGTGCCTCTTCAGCCACGTGTTCAATCCGCCGAATCATCAACTTACAGAAAATCTTCTTCAATGTGCGTTCTGACGCCACTCCACAGTAGAGATTTGGGTCCTGATGGTCATCACCATGCCTACCCTTGAACAGAAAAGAAAACCTGGCGACATGCCAGATTTAGGCATCCGCCCCCTCTTCATAATTTCATTAAAGAAATCACAAAGAGTTTCTGCCAAGAGAGGGAGTAACTGGATCCAATGCTCATAGCAGACCTGATCGGGCCCTGAGCTCTTTCTCTTCGGGAGTGACCGTAGGACCTGGCACACCTCCTCCACCCCGAAAGGCAGATTCATGTTGTGCTGCTCCAATGTAAGCGGATGCTGTACGATTGGAGATACGGCCGCAACGTCACGATTGAATAAAGTATTAGTTAGGTGGCTCTTTACCTGTCCGTCACTAAGCGGATTCCCCGCTCTACGAGGTCGCACGATGTAAGCTGAGGGCTCTCGTTCTGCTCTTTCAAGCAGCTGTCGTTCCTCCCGCCTCGCGTGTTCCCTTTTACGACCATAGCAGAGTCTTATATAGACCTTTATACGCTCAAAGTAGTCCCGCCTGGCTTGCAGTGATGATGGTGCTTTGGCTCTTGCTTGGCGCGGGAGTTCGAGCACTTCAACGTGGGCTAGGTAGCAGGCTCGAGAGTACCACGGGCGTGATCTCTTCTGCCATAACCTTTTCCAGTTCACTGCACTTCTCATCGTCCTCTCCAGCTAGTCACAGGTGGTATCGATGTCAGGGCTTACCCACCTCAAGACCGCCCACCGCTCTGTCCAAAATAGATAGATTAATCCGTCTCATTGCAGACCAGCGCGGCGGATTATGTCGGTCTCGCCAAATACCGGGAACATCGACAACGGCCAACACTGGTTGGTGTTTTCGGGCCGCTTCATCGAGAACATCGAAGCTTTCAATTTCACGGCTGACAATGTTGTGAAGCAACAGGTCGATGGTGCTGCTTCCATTGTGACTTAAATATGTATAGTCTTCGCGCGCGTTTGCACAGCTTAGACCAATATTTTCCATCACCTAAAGCAGCACCTCGCCTTTATCATCGTTGGCCCCACAATCGATTCTGGCATTGAAATCACCGCCGACGATAGTTGGCATGGTCAGGTTTAACTCTGAAAGTCCAAATCTTACCGCCTCAGCAACCTCCGCAGGATCGAATGTGGGTGGGAAATAGAATACAACGACGTTTACCCTCCCAGAGGAGAGCACCACGCAGTATTAATCTTTCCTGACGCATTGCATCGGTGGTAAGCGTTTATGTAGGTAGATAGATAACCCACCTACAGGACTTCCCCGACCTTTTGCAGGTAAGACAGCCAGCTGTTGAAAGCCCCGCATATCACTGATATGCAGCTCGTCCCGCTGAAATGTCTCCGTGAGGAGTGCAATGTCAACTTAAACATGTCATCACGTGCAAGATCCATTGTCCCCTTAAGTCCCTCACAATTCCAGAGAAGCACTGGTAGAGGTATGTTTGCCACTACGCTTGCAGTTCTAGAACTGGTCAGTCACTTACGGGGGCTTGGACCTCCAGGCGCACTAAAACTCTCCTTAACCATCCTCTCGTAGGAGACGGCCCCAACCCAGCGACGGAACAGGCTTCCCTTTGGCCAGAATTCGTTTCTGCAACAGTTTGCGTAATCTTCGTCACGCACCACCACACAGAACACAGCATCACAACCATGTGTATGTAGCTTCCAAACTGCTTTCACAGTTATGCCCTTGCCAGTAAGCCAGGCTTGCAGCCCGACCGCCGATGTCTTCTGCGCCAATCGAGCCACTCTCAAGGCGCAGATCTTCGCAGGTCTAGACTTCCAATCCGCCTATGCCATCTGTTGCACTACCGCGCTGCATTCGATTTTTTGTTTTGTTGTCTCGTCGCTTACGAACCACAACAAAACCATCGTCGTCTGCCTTCTCTTCCGGACGTGGGTCAGCTGGATCTGCTGTCGGCGTTGTTGTTACCGCAGCTGGTGACGCCGCTGTACCACCACCCGGTGGTTCCATTTCCACAACAGCGCCGTTTAAGTTGCTACTGTCGTTACTCAAGACGCCAAGCTTCTCTTGGCGCTTGCGCGGTTGGTTTTGCTGGTCTCTCCAGGCAGCTCTCTCGTCTTTGGCTCGGTGACGTCACTTCCTTCTGTGCTGTCTGCTAGCCTGGCTTTCTTGTTTTTCCGCGTTGTCCGCGTTCCGCCGCTTTTCTCTACGCTAAATTTGTCACTTAGAGTGGAGTTCAAACCCCCTCTAAGCGTAAGGGGTGCGGCAAACTGTTCCTGCGGGATTGCCTCAATTTTGGCAACCCGCTCCTGTAGTGCCGTGTGTGCTAACCACAGTTTCACAAAGTTCCACTGTAGCTGGCTCAATCGGCCGCACAACGTACCGTGAGTTGATTCCTATGGTATTTACATTAATGGGGGAACGCAAAATTGCTGGCACGCGTTACCCGGCACTAATTCGAACAGTGTCGTCATCTAGTAGTGTGACTAAGTGAGAGAGACCATTCGAAGTCTGACCGTGTCAACCGTAGTGAAGGCTTGCTCGAGGTGATGAGCGAATGCCTTCTCTTAAAGTGAGGGCTAGCTCTTCCGGGAAAGGGTGTCAGCTGATATGAAACTGCACAGGGGTCTCTCCGAGAGCCGCCAAAGTGAGATTTTAAAACTCTTCACTGGTTCCGTTCAGCAACCGTATGGCCTGTTTCAATGTCTGGGACATAAAGAAGACGCGACAGCGTTAGGCATGCCTAGTCTACCTGAGCATATGGGAGGCAAAGCCTGCAAGCCTGCATCAGATGAAAGGCGTACGTAAAGGAGCACCTCCAGTGTCTTCAAAGTCCCCTCGTTGAGGGCTCAAAGGTCCTCAGTCAAGTCAAAACACAAAGTGGCCCTAAACAAGTGAGTTATCCGGGCAGCCGCAAAAGACGATCTTACAATGAAATTCTAGCAACGGCTGGTGGCTAACTTAAGCTTCTCTCTTCGCGCGTTCAGTGTCTCACATAACGCCTATAAGCAGAGGGAAAACCCCAGAAGCTCAATGTCATTCTTCTGAACGACCTTGCCACCGGGAAGGAATGGGACAGCTCCGACATATTCTCGGGGCCCGTAACGTAGACTTTGCATTTTCTGGGGATAGGCCACTCACGTTCTCGAAATTTCGGCCTCTGCAAAAATTATCGATCACCGTGGCTAGGTCACCCTCAAACACGTCATCATCCCTGTGCCAGACAATTATGACACCGTTAAAAATCAGCCAAGTCTTTTGCGCACAAGCAGAACAAGGGCGGACCCAAAGGTTCTTCATGCTGAAGGCCGGACAGCGAAGATATAGCGTCGTGTGGCAAGATTAAGTGCGACAGTTGTGCGTAAGACGCTTGCACCTTGTGACACATTTGCGGAACGTAGTATTGCATCGCGTTCAGCAGGCGATCTCTTGTGACAATGCCAAAAGCATTCATCAAATCTAGATTAACTATAACGGTCGGCCCACTGCGAGAGTTTTTGATGGCGCAGGAGATGAGAACTCCGATCTCGGTATCGCACGTAGTTACAAAACCCAACTAATGAGGACTAACTGCCAATAGTATTGCAGCTTTGTTAGCAGCGTACCCTACTTTCGAAAGTAGGGTACGCAGGAGCCTTGCAGGACTCCAGAGGGGCGTGTAGTGTAGACGAGCATGCAAAGATGCAAATGTCTGTGCTCCGAATATAATCGTTCCCAAAGTCACGCAAGACGCTCTGCGGCATCTCTAGGCAACTGGAACATAAAATAAGGCAACGTTCTCTAGCTTAGCAAGTACGGGCAGTAAAACCAATGCAAGCTTTAGTTAGGCAATCATCTTAAATATGGCACCCATGTCAGGACTAATACCCTGGAGTACTTTTGCCAGATCAGACAAGGTAGTTTCAGTAATGCTTGGTAGCGTCGCTTTCTCAATACTGTGCTTTCGAACCCTCTGGTCAAAGACCACGGTCGGGTGACTGAGTTTACTCTACTTGACCTAGTAGGCTTGCGCCGAAGCAGGTGCCGAGGTATGATCAGAAGAACATGTAAAGCGCTTTCGTCCTGGGTCGATGCAACTAGTAGGCTTGCGCCGAAGCAGGTGCCGAGGTATGGTCAGAAGAACATGTAAAGCGCTTTCGTCCTGGGTCGATACGATTCCCCGCAAAACCGCTGCGTACAACCCTTTGTCTTACGTAAAGCCACGTATGGGGTCTCCCGCAGGAGCCGGGTATAGCTCCTCTTCTGTTATGGCTGCTGAGGGATAGCAATTTGCATTTTTCGGTTGGGCCCTAGCTTTTATGATAATTCTGTTCTTCTCACGAAGGTAGGCTATACGTGGACAAGTGGTGGAACCAGCCACGAGAGATGCGTTACAGTTGACGCACCTCGGGGGATTAGGACACTCCACATCCAAGTGGTCTGACTTGCCACACTTCCTGCAAGCCCTTCGCAGGGTGAATCTATCAGCAAACTGACCTGCTCTCTGGCAGTTAAAATACAGCCTTGGTTGGTCCGGTTCATATATTACGGGATAAACCTTGAAACATAGGAACACTGGTACGCGTGATTGGCGGTTAAACGTTAGAATCGCTTTTTTTAGTGGTACCTTGCCCGCAGATAAGGGCGCCGTACGACGCTAACTCCAACACTAGCTATCTCATATCGTATCACGTTGTCGGTAGAATGGGACTCTCGCTTTAAAACTCGTTTGATGAGTGAATATTTCTTGCGTTTGGCCCGGAGGCCGTGTCGCTTCTAGAGGGAATGTCTAGCGCGGCTGGTGACCAGGCAACACCCAAAAGGCAACTCACCACCACTTTCTGACATCCCCATCGTTACGGTAGAGCTATATGGCGCGGTGTTGCCTACCACGCGCGAGTTGCGCTGCGGCCTAAATATATCTAGGCTATCTGGGGGCTTCCGACTGATCTTACCTGAGATCAAACTCGGGCCTTCAACTTGCTAATCTGCCGAGTTGCCGCTAGAGACACCTCTTTACCAACTGTTAGCAACTTCTCCCTCGTTATAGAAAATGTAATTAAATCCAAGGCGCAAATGGAAATTTCCACTAACATGTAGCACCACCTGGTATGACACCGGTTAAACACTCAATGTCCTAGAAGACGAGGTACCCTGCATCTGTCCTACGTCGATAAAAGCAGCACTTAACACAATATCATCGCACCAATATTCACGTCTGAATTTAAACTGACACATGTCACTCCATTGTATCGGCATAAGAGAACATGTTAAAATATCTCGAATTTCTCCAACAGTCCTTGTGGCAGCATGTGTGCTGACTCTCAGCGGTACGGTTCATCATCTAATTTTAATTAGCATCGCTCAAAGCAAGTTCAATAAACAACAGTGGTCAAACTGGCAACACCCCGGTACATAACAACCATGACTACCGCGTTATACCACGCTATACACTGGTTATATATATATATATATATATATATATATATATATATATATATATATAGCCTCATCTATTGAACAAGGCGTGTTAAAATCACATCGCGAAACTCTAGATGCAAACGCATTTTTCACCATTTCGACAGTAGCAACTTCCGGTAGAGTAATTTGCCTTGACACACCACTACGAAGATGATTTGAACGTACTGTAAAAAGGCACCAAAGTTATTACTCCGGATTAGTTGTTTAAAAAATTTACGTTAACTCGCATTCAGTACTCGCTCACGTTTGGAAATATGAGGCTTTCATGCCTTAAATTGCAATGCCGGGCGATTTGTTTGACAAATTTATACTGCACCTTAAAGTAGCTCTACATATTTTTATGTATTAAAAAATATTCTCTATAGAAAGGCCACACGTGTGAGCAGTATGTCCATTTTAGTAAGACAAACGTATTATACAATTGTATGTACATTGCTGGGTCGTGCCCGACAAATGCTCTAAGAATCAGATTGCACAGGCGAAACGCAGATTTTACAACTTCGGCGATATAAGTTGTATACTTAATTTGACAGTCAAACGTAATATCTAGGTCTTTGTATGTTGACACTTCAGGTATAGAATGGCCGTTCATAAAATATGCGCTGTTGGTCTTCATTGTTTCCAGCACGGCATATTTAGAAAGATATATTTCCATTCTGTTCTTAGTCGTACGGAATCAACTGCCTTCTGTAACTCGGCTTTGTCTTTGTCGTTATTGACTTCAGCGAATATCTTTATGTCGTTGGCATAGAGCTTATAAATCACATCGAGTTTCCTAGGGACGAGTTTTAGGTCTTAAGCAAAAATTGCATACAAGAGCAGCCTTTGCAGAGATAGGCTTGGCACCAATTTAAACCCGATGCCTAGGTCCGATGCGTAACAACTCCATCTTCATTAGGTAAATTTGATGGTCAACCTAATCGAAGGCACGCGAAAAGTCAAAATAAACAGTGTGCAGCGGAAATCCGTGATTTCGTGCCAGGGTCCAGTCACGAGAGACCTCCCATATTTGGGTTGCCGCCATTCGTCCCTTAGAGAATCCGTGTCATTGATTGTCTAAAAGTTGGTTGGAGGATAAGACATTACAGATGCAGTCAACAACTATTTTCTCCTTAATTAAACAGAAACACACTAGCCAATTGGTCGGCATTTTTCAGCAGTTGCTCTAGAGCACTTCTTGTGCACAAATATGACAATGGATTCAGGGAAGGCGGTGAAAACTTTGCCGTTTTCAAAGGAACAAGTGAAAATTATTGCCAGCGTAGACTATCAGGCGTATATGTGCTTTTTTTGCGTTGCAGTTTTCAAAGTTTTTCGAGCACAGCAAACTGATGGAATTCAATGTCGTTGGTTATATTGGCCGTTTAATTGATGCTTCCGGTGTAGACGTTCTGAGGCTATGTGTAGACACTTTTGCAGTAATTCTGCAGAACCCTTATGTTCATTTTCTGCTGCGGTGCCTTTTTCATGCATAGGTGGCGTTACCCCGGGACTGCAGTTCAAGACGTCGGCCTGCATATCGAAAGAAATCTATTGCATCGCGGATATCCGGACTAGTTTCTTCCAAGCGACGACAACGCAGTGCTGTACGTGCCAAATTACGCGACATGCGTTTACAGTTTCGAGAGAAGGATATGCTTCTACTCAGCTTTCAAGCTTCTCTGTCCCACGGCTGAGCCCGTGCGGTCTCTTTCCGTCGCTGCTTAGAAGGTCGGCTGGCTCTCGGACGCACGGAATTAGAACTGAACTAAATGCATAGCCAGAAGCATCTGTGATTAAGTAAAGTGCCAAGATTTAAGAAGGGCGAGCTACTTGTTGGCCCACTTTTGCACAATTGCACGCAGCCGGACTTTGCCTGTCGTGGTTAGTACGTCCAGAAGTAGGTGTTGGTGCTTCTTGGGGACAAGGGGTCGCGTAGGACCCTTGTAGATGTTTGTTGCCCTCGGGGAATACGGCCGTGAGATCCGTATTCGTATTTTTATTATATTATTTCGAAATTCGTATCAGTATGTTCTTCCTGGAAACCTCTTTCTGTTTGAACGTTGCAGCTAGCTGCCAGATCTGTTGTGGAACAACTCTCCGAAACTATGAAGAGGGTAGCTTGAGCTTAGTTGCTCTTGCCCAGATTCAAATTGGGCAGGTATCTAAAACTAATTCTTAAATCTTTATCTAAGTCCTGCAGGAGATTCAGTTAGTTCCCGTGCTGCGGAGGATGAAGACGATTCTTGCCAAACTCAGAAATCATTTCAGTGGGTGAAGGGCACAGTGGGAACTGAGCAAGTTTAGCCTATCCAGTCAGTAGCGGTGCTCACCTTATCTGCGAAATCCGGACTGGTAGCGGCGACCCTACAGGGGAAAACCCCAGAAGCTCAATGTCATTCTTCTGAACGACCTTGCCACCGGGAAGGAATGGGACAGCTCCGACATATTCTCGGGGCCCGTAACGTAGACTTTGCATTTTCTGGGAATAGGCCACTCACGTTCTCGAAATTTCGGCCTCTGCAAAAATTATCGATCACCGTGGCTAGGTCACCCTCAAACACGTCATCATCCCTGTGCCAGACAATTATGACACCGTTAAAAATCAGCCAAGTCTTTTGCGCACAAGCAGAACAAGGGCGGACCCAAAGGTTCTTCATGCTGAAGGCCGGACAGCGAAGATATAGCGTCGTGTGGCAAGATTAAGTGCGACAGTTGTGCGTAAGACGCTTGCACCTTGTGACACATTTGCGGAACGTAGTATTGCATCGCGTTCAGCAGGCGATCTCTTGTGACAATGCCAAAAGCATTCATCAAATCTAGATTAACTATAACGGTCGGCCCACTGCGAGAGTTTTTGATGGCGCAGGAGATGAGAACTCCGATCTCGGTATCGCACGTAGTTACAAAACCCAACTAATGAGGACTAACTGCCAATAGTATTGCAGCTTTGTTAGCAGCGTACCCTACTTTCGAAAGTAGGGTACGCAGGAGCCTTGCAGGACTCCAGAGGGGCGTGTAGTGTAGACGAGCATGCAAAGATGCAAATGTCTGTGCTCCGAATATAATCGTTCCCAAAGTCACGCAAGACGCTCTGCGGCATCTCTAGGCAACTGGAACATAAAATAAGGCAACGTTCTCTAGCTTAGCAAGTACGGGCAGTAAAACCAATGCAAGCTTTAGTTAGGCAATCATCTTAAATATGGCACCCATGTCAGGACTAATACCCTGGAGTACTTTTGCCAGATCAGACAAGGTAGTTTCAGTAATGCTTGGTAGCGTCGCTTTCTCAATACTGTGCTTTCGAACCCTCTGGTCAAAGACCACGGTCGGGTGACTGAGTTTACTCTACTTGACCTAGTAGGCTTGCGCCGAAGCAGGTGCCGAGGTATGATCAGAAGAACATGTAAAGCGCTTTCGTCCTGGGTCGATGCAACTAGTAGGCTTGCGCCGAAGCAGGTGCCGAGGTATGGTCAGAAGAACATGTAAAGCGCTTTCGTCCTGGGTCGATACGATTCCCCGCAAAACCGCTGCGTACAACCCTTTGTCTTACGTAAAGCCACGTATGGGGTCTCCCGCAGGAGCCGGGTATAGCTCCTCTTCTGTTATGGCTGCTGAGGGATAGCAATTTGCATTTTTCGGTTGGGCCCTAGCTTTTATGATAATTCTGTTCTTCTCACGAAGGTAGGCTATACGTGGACAAGTGGTGGAACCAGCCACGAGAGATGCGTTACAGTTGACGCACCTCGGGGGATTAGGACACTCCACATCCAAGTGGTCTGACTTGCCACACTTCCTGCAAGCCCTTCGCAGGGTGAATCTATCAGCAAACTGACCTGCTCTCTGGCAGTTAAAATACAGCCTTGGTTGGTCCGGTTCATATATTACGGGATAAACCTTGAAACATAGGAACACTGGTACGCGTGATTGGCGGTTAAACGTTAGAATCGCTTTTTTTAGTGGTACCTTGCCCGCAGATAAGGGCGCCGTACGACGCTAACTCCAACACTAGCTATCTCATATCGTATCACGTTGTCGGTAGAATGGGACTCTCGCTTTAAAACTCGTTTGATGAGTGAATATTTCTTGCGTTTGGCCCGGAGGCCGTGTCGCTTCTAGAGGGAATGTCTAGCGCGGCTGGTGACCAGGCAACACCCAAAAGGCAACTCACCACCACTTTCTGACATCCCCATCGTTACGGTAGAGCTATATGGCGCGGTGTTGCCTACCACGCGCGAGTTGCGCTGCGGCCTAAATATATCTAGGCTATCTGGGGGCTTCCGACTGATCTTACCTGAGATCAAACTCGGGCCTTCAACTTGCTAATCTGCCGAGTTGCCGCTAGAGACACCTCTTTACCAACTGTTAGCAACTTCTCCCTCGTTATAGAAAATGTAATTAAATCCAAGGCGCAAATGGAAATTTCCACTAACATGTAGCACCACCTGATATGACACCGGTTAAACACTCAATGTCCTAGAAGACGAGGTACCCTGCATCTGTCCTACGTCGATAAAAGCAGCACTTAACACAATATCATCGCACCAATATTCACGTCTGAATTTAAACTGACACATGTCACTCCATTGTATCGGCATAAGAGAACATGTTAAAATATCTCGAATTTCTCCAACAGTCCTTGTGGCAGCATGTGTGCTGACTCTCAGCGGTACGGTTCATCATCTAATTTTAATTAGCATCGCTCAAAGCAAGTTCAATAAACAACAGTGGTCAAACTGGCAACACCCCGGTACATAACAACCATGACTACCGCGTTATACCACGCTATACACTGGTTATATATATATATATATATATATATATATATATATATATATATATATATATATATATATAGCCTCATCTATTGAACAAGGCGTGTTAAAATCACATCGCGAAACTCTAGATGCAAACGCATTTTTCACCATTTCGACAGTAGCAACTTCCGGTAGAGTAATTTGCCTTGACACACCACTACGAAGATGATTTGAACGTACTGTAAAAAGGCACCAAAGTTATTACTCCGGATTAGTTGTTTAAAAAATTTACGTTAACTCGCATTCAGTACTCGCTCACGTTTGGAAATATGAGGCTTTCATGCCTTAAATTGCAATGCCGGGCGATTTGTTTGACAAATTTATACTGCACCTTAAAGTAGCTCTACATATTTTTATGTATTAAAAAAATATTCTCTATAGAAAGGCCACACGTGTGAGCAGTATGTCCATTTTAGTAAGACAAACGTATTATACAATTGTATGTACATTGCTGGGTCGTGCCCGACAAATGCTCTAAGAATCAGATTGCACAGGCGAAACGCAGATTTTACAACTTCGGCGATATAAGTTGTATACTTAATTTGACAGTCAAACGTAATATCTAGGTCTTTGTATGTTGACACTTCAGGTATAGAATGGCCGTTCATAAAATATGCGCTGTTGGTCTTCATTGTTTCCAGCACGGCATATTTAGAAAGATATATTTCCATTCTGTTCTAGTAGGCTCTTAGTCGTACGGAATCAACTGCCTTCTGTAACTCGGCTTTGTCTTTGTCGTTATTGACTTCAGCGAATATCTTTATGTCGTTGGCATAGAGCTTATAAATCACATCGAGTTTCCTAGGGACGAGTTTTAGGTCTTAAGCAAAAATTGCATACAAGAGCAGCCTTTGCAGAGATAGGCTTGGCACCAATTTAAACCCGATGCCTAGGTCCGATGCGTAACAACTCCATCTTCATTAGGTAAATTTGATGGTCAACCTAATCGAAGGCACGCGAAAAGTCAAAATAAACAGTGTGCAGCGGAAATCCGTGATTTCGTGCCAGGGTCCAGTCACGAGAGACCTCCCATATTTGGGTTGCCGCCATTCGTCCCTTAGAGAATCCGTGTCATTGATTGTCTAAAAGTTGGTTGGAGGATAAGACATTACAGATGCAGTCAACAACTATTTTCTCCTTAATTAAACAGAAACACACTAGCCAATTGGTCGGCATTTTTCAGCAGTTGCTCTAGAGCACTTCTTGTGCACAAATATGACAATGGATTCAGGAAAGGCGGTGAAAACTTTGCCGTTTTCAAAGGAACAAGTGAAAATTATTGCCAGCGTAGACTATCAGGCGTATATGTGCTTTTTTTGCGTTGCAGTTTTCAAAGTTTTTCGAGCACAGCAAACTGATGGAATTCAATGTCGTTGGTTGTATTGGCCGTTTAATTGATGCTTCCGGTGTAGACGTTCTGAGGCTATGTGTAGACACTTTTGCAGTAATTCTGCAGAACCCTTATGTTCATTTTCTGCTGCGGTGCCTTTTTCATGCATAGGTGGCGTTACCCCGGGACTGCAGTTCAAGACGTCGGCCTGCATATCGAAAGAAATCTATTGCATCGCGGATATCCGGACTAGTTTCTTCCAAGCGACGACAACGCAGTGCTGTACGTGCCAAATTACGCGAGATGCGTTTACAGTTTCGAGAGAAGGATATGCTTCTACTCAGCTTTCAAGCTTCTCTGTCCCACGGCTGAGCCCGTGCGGTCTCTTTCCGTCGCTGCTTAGAAGGTCGGCTGGCTCTCGGACGCACGGAATTAGAACTGAACTAAATGCATAGCCAGAAGCATCTGTGATTAAGTAAAGTGCCAAGATTTAAGAAGGGCGAGCTACTTGTTGGCCCACTTTTGCACATTTGCACGCAGCCGGACTTTGCCTGTCGTGGTTAGTACGTCCAGAAGTAGGTGTTGGTGCTTCTTGGGGACAAGGGGTCGCGTAGGACCCTTGTAGATGTTTGTTGCCCTCGGGGAATACGGCCGTGAGATCCGTATTCGTATTTTTATTATATTATTTCGAAATTCGTATCAGTATGTTCTTCCTGGAAACCTCTTTCTGTTTGAACGTTGCAGCTAGCTGCCAGATCTGTTGTGGAACAACTCTCCGAAACTATGAAGAGGGTAGCTTGAGCTTAGTTGCTCTTGCCCAGATTCAAATTGGGCAGGTATCTAAAACTAATTCTTAAATCTTTATCTAAGTCCTGCAGGAGATTCAGTTAGTTCCCGTGCTGCGGAGGATGAAGACGATTCTTGCCAAACTCAGAAATCATTTCAGTGGGTGAAGGGCACAGTGGGAACTGAGCAAGTTTAGCCTATCCAGTCAGTAGCGGTGCTCACCTTATCTGCGAAATCCGGACTGGTAGCGGCGACCCTACAGGGGACCCCAGAAGCGGCTTATTTTAGCTTTATTGACACGGTTGCACCTGGAAAAGAGTGTCTCGAAGGGAGATAGTAAAAGCTGGCTCTTGCACTTTTAGAGATTAAGCTCACGCTCGCTCTGTAGGCCTAGTTCTATAACTCTTTTGATGTCTGCCTGCATCACTGATGCCTCTTCCCCGGTGCCTCTTACCTAGATGCTAGAGGTAGAAGAGATTGGATAGAATCCACTAGTCCTTTTATAGCTAAGTACAGTGGCGGATTGAGACTGTCGTTCTGCTGCTATACAAAAATGTGCTA
Organism: Dermanyssus gallinae; assembly: GCA_003439945.1. Taxonomy (NCBI): domain Eukaryota; kingdom Metazoa; phylum Arthropoda; class Arachnida; order Mesostigmata; family Dermanyssidae; genus Dermanyssus; species Dermanyssus gallinae. The sequence continues at coordinate 446,428 of QVRM01002562.1, read as the reverse complement.
TCAACAAGCGAAATTTGCGATTTGGACCTATAGGTTTGGTTAACGAGGCGGGACGCCTCTGGCGACTTAACTGGTGCAGTTTTCAGAATTATTGATGAAATTGGTTAAAGGCATTTTTAAAACCGAGTTTGGCGATGACAAAAATCTCTGGCACACTGGTAATGAAGGCCCTTATTGTGTTTACCGCGGCTTCGATTCTGTTAGAAGCAGGAAAACTTTAACTTGCTGGTTCACAACAGCTGCTTCCGGTTTGACAGTAATTTACACCGCAATTCTTCAATTCTACTACTGAGAAATGACGCCTGGGCGAAGCAGGCAGTCAAGTTTTTCGCCAGTATCTGTATGAACAGAAAACAAAAATGGCCTGCTAATTTACCTGCCGTATGAATTAAGTAGGCTCCGTAGTATGGCAGCGACCTCCTCGACCCTAAGGGACAAGTTAATGAGGTGCTTTTCTAGCGTAAGCGGTTGCTCAACGAATTATCAGGAATCAAAATTCAACAACCTACTGCTTTGTCATACTGTGCATGCTCTTCTGCCGGCCGTAAATTAGATAGACGTAGGATGCAGCTTTCAAGCAGGCGAGCGTCTCTTTACTTTTTATACCGGCGCTTACTATACTTGATCAGCTCCCATAAAACTCCATTGTTATCCATAGAACGCCCTAAGCTCAGCAATCATCTGGGGGACAAGGTGTAGAGCCGTTGGTCATTGCAGGAGCTCCATTACTCCTCGGCGTAGAAGGGTTGGTTGAACCAGGGTCATGACTGGCTCCGTCGTCTTTTTTGTTTAACTATTGCAGATCTAACGAGTTCCTTAACAGCACTGCTGCTCTGTAAAATATCGCAAATCAAGGTGCCGTAACGGAAAGCCTGGTGGGTGACGGCCCGTAGGATTTTAGCACTGGAAGGCGCTTCCAAGCCAGAATGTTAATGACCTTGCTTCAATTCTCGCTGAAATTTAATTACACTATATGGAACAGAAGGTCGACAGTACTTCTTTTGCTTTAGAAAACGCACATAAATTGATCACGCTTATTTGCACAGCGCGTACATCTGCTATCCAGAAGATCTACCGTTGGTGGCGCCACTACATATACGAAAATTTAGGCCACCGCATGTGAATATGGGTAACTGCAGAGAGAGGATTAAAGATCAGAGATGATTCCTTTAGAAAAGATCGACTCCCTCTGTTAGCGACCGAAAGACCTATTCCGGCAGACCGGTCCAGGAGGCGGTTTAAGTCTGTCCTCGATCGCCTACCCAATGTGACGCCCGCAGCATTGAAGTCTTCCGTGACGACGATCCGCCGACCCGGGTGGCTCTGCAGAGCGGCCTAGGGCGTCTAAATCTGATGAAAACTTCTGAAGATCCTTGTTGGGAGAGAAGTAGCACGTGTGAAACGCGGCTGCACTTTGTATCTCTATCCAGGCGAACCCAAGACTGCGACCCTGCCCGACCACCGACAGGACTTTGCAGCATCTTGCAGCAGCATCTTGCGTCTTGTCCGAAGTCCAGTCCATGCGACGTCGAGTAGGAACAATGTTTGGTTTCGTATGCAGGCACCCGTGTATATTCCAGCGCTGGACTATTTCTAGTTGTTGTGGCCGTAGTGGTCGCAGTTTGTGATCCCAACATCACCCTCGCCAAGAAACCCGCAACGGATTCTAAGGTGAAAAGAAGAGGCGGGGGTTGCTAGGGATCCGCCAAGCGTGTCGTTCTGACTCCACCTGTTGTTTGTGCGGCACGCATAACGTACTTTCTGATCGGTGACCGCCGTTGGTACAGTACTTTCTGATCGGTGATACGTTGGTAATTTATATATATATATATATATACTTATATATATATATATATATATATATATATATATATATATATAGGGGGGAGGGTGGGGGATCTGCCGGCCTGTCAATTCGGGCTGGTGGGCACTCCCGTTCGGGTCCGCGCGTATTAAATCGCGGTTAAAGGGCGGGAGTGTAAGTATTTCTCTCTTTTGTTATATATATATATATATATATATATATATATATATATGGTTAGAGAAGCTGGTTGAATGTATCCGAACAGCCCATGGATCGTATGATATGTACGATGAGACACGCGGAGAACGACGAGCGGAGTCTTGCATCGCCCACAATCTGTCCATCATGGGGTCGACTAGACTCGACAGTGCAGATGGTAGGAGCGGTGCGCCAAGAAGCGTAACATCGTGTTCAGACACGACTCTACACCCCGGTAGTAACGCAAGTAAGGCACTCAATGTGGGGTCGTCCGGGTCTGTCCCCGGCGCGAACACCTCGCATTTGGCCGTGTTTAATACCAGGCCACTGACTGTCTCAAAGGCAAGAACTCTGTGCTCTTCCTCGAGTAAGCCCTCCATCGGTCCACCGAGTGTGCCATCGTCGAGGTACCAGGCGTTGAAAGGCACTTGTATTGAGTTGACCAGCTCACGTATACCCAGGCTGAATAGAGCCGGCCCCAAGGGGTCTCCCTGCTGTATACCCGATGCCGAAGACAACGTGTGGGCCCCAAACAACAGGACGGATGGCTTTCTGTATGCGTGATTCACTAAGTTGAAGATTCCCGGTACTGCATCACGAAGTGCACGAAGTATATGATCCCTTCGAATAGTATTAAATGCATTGCGAAAATCCAACTTCAAGAGTGCCGTTTGGGGCGGGCTTGATTGGACGAAGGCTCTTGCTGCATGTACAGCTGCCTCCGCCCCGCCTGCTAAGCCAAAACCCAACTGGTGCGGGCCAAGCTGCTCCATAATAAGATCTTTGGCCTCACGACAGGCTATTTTTGCAGCAATCCTCCGTATCGTGAGAGAACAGGCGATCGGGCGAATCGATGAGTCTTTTTTGCGGAGTGCGAATAGCTTGGCGCCGAATATAATCTCCCTGACCTCAGTCGGCAGTGTACCCCATCTCAAGACGTCCACCACTCTGGCAAGTGCTGCGGCCAGTCTCCTTGCCACCGGTCCAAGCACGGGTGTAAGAAGGTCCTTCAGATGACGCGGACGCAAAGCGTCAGGACCGGCGGACGAACTGGCCGGAAAGCTGGCAACAGCTCCCAAGACATCATCGACTGAAGAGTAACGCTGCGTCATAGAGTCAGGAGGGTCCGGAAAAACCGAGTCCGATGGAGCAGGTGGGTGCTTGGCGGCAAGCGAGGCCAGGACTTCGTCCCCCGAAACGAGTCCGTAGAGCATAGTAAGCGGGCCGTCCCGGAAACGTCTCCCTCGGCCAGCCATCGCGGAACGCACGGAGGTTCAACCAAACAGTCGCTGCCAAAGAGGTGGACGTCGAAGTGCGAGGTGGCAGTTGAAGGACCACGTAAGCGAATGACAAGAGCGACTCCCACGAGGGGACGTCATTGTTGGCCGCCACAAGGTCGAGGACGTCGCATAGGGACTCGGCAACCAAAGGCCTCACAGCCCGGGGGACGACACGCATTACCCTAGATTGTTGCGACGCAAGTATGAGCCTGTCGACCAGAGACTCTCTAGGCTGTGACGAGAGTGCTGGCGTGAAGGAATGCAGTCGAAGACGAATCGGGAGTTGTAGACGTGGGACGACATCTAGCTTAGTGAATAGGGAGACCGCGGCGAGTAAAGTCCCGGCCGCATCTGGGGCAAGTGACCCTTACGGGAGGGTTGCTTGCTACTGAAACGGACAGTCGATGCGGATGGGGGGCTGCGCCGGGGGACTGAGCAGGCTCAGGGTTCATCATTTGGGAGCTGGTGCGGGAGACACCAAGCCTTGCAGCAACGGGGCTAGGGCGAGCAGGGGACGCAGTGCCTTCACAATGCCTCAAAGAGTGTCGCCTAGTTTCGGGTTGATGCGAGCGAGCATGGACACGGCCTTGGACAAAGAACCGAAATCAAGGTCGTCGGTCGACTTAGGTGGGCGCGCCCGAACACGGGTGACAGCGCGGCCGCGCGGAACCGGTTCACTCGGAGTCAATCGGCGATGACGCTTGGAAAGGCGGCGAAAAGCGGCCTTGACTTGTTTAGAAGGTTCTGTTTCAGGATGTTCTGTGGCAGAGTCTTCGCACGAAGTGTAGATTTTCACGGAGCGGGGATTGGCCGAAAAGGGGGAAGCACGACCTCAGCACGCGCTGCCGAAGGCTCCGGAGCCGCATCCGGGGAGGCTGGTATCACCAGACGACGTACGGCCGCCGCGTAGGTGCTTGGTGCAGATGTGCCTGGCCGAGTAGGTGCAGGATCCGGGTCAACGACCAGGGTGGCCGCCGGCGTCGACAAGTGCGCGTGTTCAAGCATGCGTGAGCCGAGCAAAACCTTGCTTTTCTCGCGGGCTTATGCAAAAACGGGGCAGCCCGAGTCTCCTCTAGGGTGGGGGCCACTGCAGTCTACGCAACGAGCTCGGTTTCAACATGACGCGGCTAGGTGGTCGTGCGCACCACATCTTCTACATGCACGAGCGCGAGTGCAGCGAGTTGCCGTGTGGCCAGTGCGTTGGCAATTAAAGCAGACAATCGGTGACGAAGCTTCAACCGACACATCATGGTCCCTCCACGCAATAAAGACCTTATCAGAGGGCATCCTCTTGAAGAGAACGTGTATCCTTGTTGACGGCACTGGGACGCTCTTTTCGTTCTTGAGCCCGGGCCTCGTGTCTTTCCTTATCTTCATCGCACCGTACGAGGCGAGCTCGAATAGCAGACACTCGTTTATAAAAGCCGGATTTACGTCTTTGGTGACGCTCCAAAACTGATCTATTGTGGAACAGAATCCTACCACCGGCACGCCTCCCAACGCCCGGACGGACACCAAGTCGCTTGCGACCGAAATCGTGAGCACAGTGGCCGTTATCCCCTTGGGACCGCCTCCTAACGTTGTCGTCGGCACCAGGTCATGGAAGGCCTTGAATACTTTCACCAGTTGTTAGCCCGAAAAGTCCGGGCGCCGGACCTGCTGCTGTTTGTGCCTTCAGGTGCCGGAAGCGTGGAATCCTGTGACGTGAACCGCACATTGTAGACTGGCCCGGAGCCATTGTCAACCGATTCACGGAAGCGTGAAAGTTCCGCTTCAGCTTTAATCACTCGCCGAACTGATTTCTTGTTCACGACTGTCACGAAGCCGTCGTCACCAATCGTATCACAGACTCCCCGAGAATGTCCAGCACCGTTATGAGAATCCTCCGTATCTGAGGCAGTACGGGCCCGTTTGAGAGTTTGCGCGACTGGAATAGCTGGTGTAGTCTCAACAGCTGTCATCTCCGCCACTACAGCGTTGTTGCGAGAGTCACCAGCTGGGCTAACCACTTCCATAGCTTAGCAGGCAACCATATCAGATGCGCCGGGGACAGAGGCCGGTTTCATAGGCGACGTGCACGGCACGTTGAGCACAGGTGCAGCGGCACCCGCAGGCAACATCTCGCGGCTACCCTCCGCCGCCATGGCAGGACAGCGCCGCCAGCGCTGCAGACGAGGACGGCCGTAGCAGACGCTGGCCCGCGGAGGTGACCGCTCGAACCGCTGCTCCCACCGTCTGCATCTACATCGCCGTCCATCAGGAGCGTTCGGTCGGGAAAGCCGCGAAGCGTTCAAAAACCAGGAAGGAACCCGGAAAAATACACAGAGCACACCGCACCGGGCACTTGAACACAAGAGAAGCGCTCGGACAAAGTTTGTCCGGAAAAACTCGTCAAACCACTAAACGAGAGGAATATTCGCAGAGCTCACGCCGACACAACCGCCGGGCGCCGCAGAACGACGAAAAAAAAGGCGAGGGAGAGAGAGAGAGAGAAAGAAAGAGAAACAGAGAGAGCGAGGAGAGAGAGAGGAGAGAGAGAGAGAGAGAGAGAGATGAGAGAGAGAGAGAGAAAGAGAGAGAGAGAGAGTAGAGGGAGAGATGGAGGGAGAGAGGAGAGAGATATATAGATATAGATATATAATATAGATATAGATAGATATAATATATAGATATATATATATAATAATATATAAATATATATATATTTATATACATATATATATATATATATATATATATATATATATATATATATATATATATATATATATATATAGGCACCCTTTTGGACGGACGAAACTACCCGAATCGGGGCAGGACTTCGGCTCGGCTGTGATCTTGTAACTCCTCACCAATGCAAGTGTGGTCAACGTGTTGACAAGTTAGCCCATCATGGGTTGTCGTGCGTCATGAGTGCAGGACGGCGTGCCCGACATGCCAGTATTAACGACACTTTTAGCCGAGCGCTTCGATCTAGCGGATTTCCCTGTATTTCTAGAGCCCCAGGGTCTTTCCGCCGACGACGGCAAACGCCCGGACGGGATGACTCTAACCCCCTTTAGCCGGGGCAGGATGCTTGTCTGGGACGCCACAGTTACCGACTCATTAGCACCTTCAATGGTCGGTGGCGGGGCGGCCTCGGCAGGTTACGCTGGTGATCTAGCCGAGACAAGGAAGCTCGCAAAATACGCTTCAATAGAGTACCCACATGAATTTCAACCGCTAGCGTTTGAGACCTTGGGCGGCCCAGGCAACCTAACCCGCAAACTCCTCCACAGAGTCGGCGAGCAGCTAAACCTCGCAGCTGGAGACAAGAGATCTGCGGCTTTCTTGAGACAGCGCCTTGACCTCGACGTCCAACGAGGAAACGCGGCGTCCGTCCGCGGCACGCTGCTGAAGTGGTGCCAACCCACTCTATACGAGATAGAGTAATATTCCCAGTGCACACGTTCTCAGGAGACAATTGTCGCTCCATCGGTATTCTACTAACCGTATAATAATAAATATATGTATATATATTTTATGCTCCTTTGTCGGGCAAAAACACCAGTATATATATATTTATATATATATATATATATATATATATATATACATATATACATTTATATATATATATATAAATAAATATATATATATATATATATATATATATATATATATATATATATATATACCCATTTTCAATATTAATATGCGTAATTAGATATTGTGTATGATGTATAAATACATTTTTAAACAAATAAAATATGCGTGATTTGTCTTTCTTTAGATCTTGCGCTACGTTTGAAATTCCTCGTTTTCTTGCTTTCTGCCTCCGTTCCTTCTTGTACCTTGGCGACGCCGGCAGCTGCCATCACTGCATCGGATACCGACGCCGCGGCCGTTGCTGCTGCTGCTTCTGCCGCTGTAACTGCCGGCTAAAAACGCAATTTAAGTTTATGCAAATAAGGCCAATAAGAAGCCGAGAGGAGGTCTTGGTCGGTCTCCAGCTTGGCCGAACGAAATGAGGATGAGAGTATGTCTTTCTGTCGGCCTGCCAGCCTGCCAGCTTGCATGTGGCTGTGTGGCCCTCTTTTAATCAGTCGGGACATTTTTTTAGATGTAGCCAGCCAGGGATGTCTGTTGGCTTCGACTTGCCTACACGTTCATGCTTGCAGACCGACGACCAGCCTACGTAAGTTTCCTATAGGCCGATGGAGCATCATCTGCTCTTAGTCGGAGCGAGCAGGCACCGAAGTGAGACAACGAGCGAATGAAGGAAACCAGACCAGAGATAGCTCGGAGCTCGAAAAGATACGACGAGATGAGGAAGGAGATTAGAGGGAGCAGGGTCAGGGCTGTCGTGGCCGGGGCCAACCAGCCGCTGAAGAGAAGGGGGGCCACCGCTGGCCCCCGACCTGTACGAGTGGGGCATCTGAGAGGAACTAGTAAGTGGGGGGGGGGGAGGGAAGGCAAACGAAAAAGAGCTTTCGTGGGGTGTACGAAGGAGAAGAGAAAAATTAAGATGAGAGAGGCATCGACGACCAGCTTTGAACTAAGCGCGTGCCATCGTAGGCCAGTGCGCGAGAAGAGACTCTAAGAGTTCATAGGCGAAAGACTCCTCACTTACTTGCTCAGTCATAGGCTGGCTACTGGATGACATGGTCCCCGTTTCTCTAGATGTTTTCCATATCTTCTATCACGAGAATGGGGAAATAAAGAGAGAGAGAGAGTAAGAGAGTGACTGTTGAAGCATTCAACTGCTTGAATAAGCGTTGGCCCATTCCTCGCTCCCCAAAAGGAAAAAACAACCATCTCGGAAAAGTCGATAATAATCATTTTCGGCATTATCACTACCATCGACGTCATCATTATTCAAATAATTAGCGGCCTCCGCGCTTAAAAACTACCGCTCGGTTGTTGTCTACCGCAACGAAGAGAAGTGAACGTAGGTCGGGCTGAGAGGAATTATATGGATAGCAATTTCTCTTTCACTTCAGGGGAGAGCAGAGGCGGGTTTATCTAGTCTCCGAAATGTAGAGCCGCTACGACCTGGTCTTTCGTGAAGTAAACGTCGGTGCATTCAAAGATGACGTGTGCTATTGCCTATAGGTAAACGCCATCTCTCACGCAGGTGAGGTTTAGTTCTGATTTAAAATCGAGCTCTTTTAGCATAACTGCTCGGCACAGCCAGCAGAGCCGGGCTTTGGGTATTTTTGCGTAGGCACTCCGGTACCCCCTGTTTTTCTTTATGGCTGTCCGGTATCAGATTCCAGTTTAGATTCTGAATTCCGTGCACTTGCTAATATTATGTCCGTGCAGGAGTATTCTATCACCAAGCTCCCCATCGAAACATATGCATGCAATTTTGCTCCCATTATGTTCATAATTTTGAGTATGGCCTTCAGCTGCCGATACTTGTGCGTAGACCTGACCCTAGCAAAATAATGTATTTCATTTCTTCTAAAATTAGATTAGTCTATCTAGACATGATCAAGGCATAGCAGCTGTGTTATACTGTATGCCCGGCGCCTATATACTAGCCGCATTTGAAGTCGTCATTTACTTGCTTGCCAGAAACTCCGTCATTACGGTAACTGCATTCGCAATAGTAAGCGCTGGATCCGCTACCGCTTCTCAGAAGAGCTCTAAGAAAAGATCTTCCAAAGGTACCGCGTTTTAGAAGACCTCTTCTGCATGGGTTAAATGTTCAGTTACATGTTAACAAACGTTAGAGAGGTGGTCTAAGAGTTTCCTCCATTTGCTGTAGCTTTGTGCTGATGGCACGATGCAATCTAAGAACAACAAATCCGGAATTGAAAATTATTTTATTTCCCTATCTTTCGAGCAGTTTTTTTTTCGGGAGCGTACTCTACTGGGTTGCATTACCCTCTGCTGCGCGGCTATGCGAATAATGTGGTTTCTAGAGCAACGATAACAGGAACATAAAAAATAATAGTAGTACCAGTTGTAAACACAAAAATCATAGTTAATAATAATACTACAATTGTTGTTTGCCATAGCTAGATCGTCCGATAATGTCGCGGCTACTAGTTAAAAATGTACATAATCGCGTACTGTTTTACATGGACTTCATAGATTAGCAGATACCTAAAATTGCGTGCTCACCATTGTAGAGGTTGGTTTCGGGACCACTGACGTTACGCCTGCGCTACTACAAGCATCTCGATCAGCGACGCCAACCTTTGTGACAAATTGTGAAATGTTCACATTTGGGAATTACAGTCGGTGGAGCAGACGTTGCATCTAGCAATAGCAAGGTTCCAGTATAAAAATGGTGTGTGCAATTTACTCAAAACTTTGTTTTTCGTTACACGTGTTCGCGTATTACTACATGATATCCAGATAGTGCTAATGATGCGTGCCGATTTTATCAAGTAAACATTTAGTGCGTATTATAAAGTAAGGCATGTATTATGACACTGCAGTGAAGATGTTATCCTAAACTTAATAACCAGTTAATTTTTTTCTAGGTTTTAGGTTCACACAAAAACTAATCGAGTGCTTCCATACTTAGACGGCACATACACAAGAATTTGAAAAATCAAAACCACTTTTTAAATTTTTAAACTTAATGTATAGAACGATGTTCAGATAATGAAGCCACGCACAGGTTAAGGTCTTATATTTGTATTTATTGTTTGCTGGCTGGGCGCACGCTTTCCTAATATATATATATATATATATATATATATATATATATATATATACATATATATAGCAAAACTACATAGTTAGACAGCGTATCTACTCCGCTAACCAATCTGGGATCTACATACGGCATATATATATTACTGAGGCGGCGTGCCATGCTGCGGCAACGCCGTGTCTATTGGCACCAGCATTATCTGCGGACAACTGTTGTTGTTGTTGTCGATGCGGACGCCGTTAGTGCTATTCAGTGACATTAACAGCCGTAGCTACTATTAGTTCATGACAAGAGTGACGGTAAGGCTTGTCACCATGGTGGCCTATGGCGGCCATCACGGTAAAGTGTCTCTTTCCTTCGCTCGGTTTTCGACTCGGTTAGCTTTTGTAGTGTACTGACGACTTTGCTATAGGGAAGATGGCAAAGATGATGACCACGACATCGGCAACAACAACAACAACGACAACAACAACAACAACGCTGACGACGACGACGTCCCGCTGCGTCATCAACATTTGCGGCATTTTAACTGCTGCTACTACTGCAGCAGCCTACTGCCAGGCCGTTTGTTCGACTTCGGCCGTATTTGACCTAAACGGTCAGAAGCGAATAGATCGAGCGAAGATAACGTCCAAGACGAAAGCAAAACGACAAAGCAAAACAACACTAACAACTACAACACCACTGCCGAGCCTCAGTCGAGTGTCATACCACCGTCATATCGTGTGGTTACTCTGCGTAACAGACAGGGGGGGGGGGGGGGCGCTGTTTGCGCCTTTTTGGCGGCTGCGTGCCGGTACCGCCCAGCGGCGCTAGAGCAGACAGACCCTGATGAGGCGACACGATGCGGTGGTCGACCAAAACCAGGGGCGGCAGCTTTGTCGACATCGGGCGTCTAGGGCGTCAGCTGACACATTCGAATGCAGCAGCAGCAGCACATCACAGTCGAATACCAATCACGACAATTCAGCAAGGTGAGCAAAATGGTTTACGGAACAAAAAGACAACAACAACACAAACGAAGACGGAGGAGCACACGACGTATGTGCACGACACAAATCAGTAAACGTACCAAAGCCATCAGACTGCTAGCTCAATGGCAGACTTTCGATTCGATCAAGATGTATTCACGGGTACTGGCTATTTTGTTTTGTGCTAAGAGGGTCGACTATAATTAATTTATTCATTAATTCATATTAAACATTTGTGTACGTTTACGTGCAAGTATTCAGTCTAAAACAGCCCTGGTCTGCACCATTCGGCAAACTATCTCAGAATTGAGATCCCGTTACCCCGCTGGACGTCAATAGAAAGTCTCTGGCGTACGAACTGTGCGGCTCTCTTGTTCCCAGTAGTTGACTTTAAACGTTCGTTTAATTCAGTAAGTAACCTCTCAGTCAGGGACCCCGGTGGTCCCAAGGTCTCGAAGGCCACTGGACTGAAGTAATGGGCTCTTGTCAGTTTGGCGTCTTTGCTCATCTTGTTGCTTTCTGCCATGGTCACAGCGTGACCAGTTCTAAACGAACCGAAACCGACTATTGAGGGAGAAAGTGAGTCAGCTACCGTGGCGTTCCATATGGGAGTCCGGCCTCGTTCAAAGGGGATAAGAGGCATCCCGTCGGGACGCTTGCCGTCGTCCCTGGTTAGTCGAGTTGGTTCCAACGTGCTTGGTTAGCTTGCCGTCCTCAGGGCCCTTGCTACTGTGTCATCAATAGCCGCGTGACGTCGTCGACGACCTTCACTGAGGACGCAAGATATAGCCTGGTGAGCTTTAATACACATCCGCTCCCTGCAGAGGGTCGATAAAGTTTCATTTAGTTAATATTCATCAGTTAGGTATTCTTGCGCCAGCTTACGGTGCACTACAGTAATAACAAGCTTCACGACTTAAAGCTTACCAGCGCAGATTAAGCGAAAGCTAAACTCGAAAGTTGGCAAGGGCCCTCCATCATATATTTTTAAATATTTTTAAATATATATATATATATATATATATATATATATATATATATATATATGGTTTATTTTGCAATAACATTGCATTTCAAGATGGTACATAATTTCAATACAATTCATTCCTTTTATACAATTTAAACACTTCAGCGACCGTCCCACCCGGCGAAAAAGTGCAAAGACCGCCGATGCTTCTGGCAGCTCGCTGCGTGGTATTTAGCGCATATCTGCGAGCAGAACCGGCAACGACATTGATCGTCAACTTGGTGAAATCCTTGAGTCGAACATACCAAGTGATGATAGCCATGCACAATGTATCTTGTGTACACGTGCCGGCTAGTGCATGCCATTCCACCCCAAAGCTCCCTGGCGAGGTACACATCCAATTGCGCTACCTCTGCCGAGGCCTCGGTCACTTTTCCCTGCCACTCCAACAAAAATTGTTGAAGTGGTCCAGTAATAGGTGACCTAAGCCTGACTCTGATTGTTTCCACTGCCGGCCCGCAACCCGCGAGCAGGTACACGAAGCGGCTTTTTGCCGTCCGGGGTAAGCAAAGGACCCGCTTCATATATATTGTGAAGCAACTTTCTAGCTGCGCAAAATTTGCCGCTGAAAGATGGCCCCACACCCTGCCAAGGCTGTAGCTTAACATTGGCACAATCTTAAGCTCATAAAGACGCACGGCCGCACTCAAAGACAGTCATCGAGGGTCTCTCACCTCTGTGTGAATAGAGGTAATAGCCGCTCGACACCTGTCGGCGATGTGCTGGGTAAAGGTCGTTCCCGTATAGTGTAGCCTCAGACCCAGATACAGGAAAGAGTTGACAAACTCCATCATATATCGTAGACAAAAGACCGACCTTGAACCCTCGCTGCGAGCGGAGAAGCTAAGTTCGTGAGTAGGTAACAACCATCTCCAATACTTGTTTATGCTGCAGTGGTACATAACAGTTACCGAGGTAATTGTATATCCTTATTGAATCATACATCAATGCAAATATCGTAGATATACGGCAAAATGTATGAGAACCAGCGCCATAGCAATAGGATGCGTCAAAAACGTCCTGTGAACAGAACAAGTGCACAAGACAGTTGTTTTCAGAGTCAGTAGCGCCCTCCGTTGTAGAGATGGGAAACTAAAAGCCAAAGCTGTCGGTCAGTACGTGTGGCGCCAGCTGGTGGCGCCAGAATGAGAGTGATTGGCCTTGAATGATCTAGCTGATCTTAAGGATGTAATTGGTTTGAAACTGTGGTTGAACAGTCAGACTGAAGGAAATTATAGCTACTATTTGTTAGATACTTTCTGGGCGTTGGTGAGCGCATGAAATAAATACCGACCGCATTGTGATTCCAGCGCGATTTTTAAAATGTGATTTCCCGCATTGAATATGCTCTCTCTGTCTCTCTCTCTATATATATATATATATATATACTTTTACGAGATTGCCTAATCAACATTTGCCCTTGGGATTAGTGTTTTCAGCATTTAAGTTTGTAAAATGTAATTTCCCGCATTGAAAATTCTCTCACTCTATATATATATATATATATACTTTTACGAGATTGCCTAATCACCAATTACCCTCGGAATTAGTGTTTTCAGCATTTAAGTTTAAACACTACTAAACAATAACAATAAAAACACAGTAACAGTATCCTGTATGACTACGCTATGCGGAAATTCATTGTGTTTGTCCAGTACACAATAGGCATTGTATCCAGTGCACAATAGTTGATCACGTTAACCTAATATCGCTGCGTTGATGGGCACTGACTCTGCCAAATGGCCAAACAGGCTTGCTATTGCTAGCCCCGCTTGACGTTTTCTCAACAGCTGCCTACTGTGGGTGGTCGTGTGTCGATGAAATTTCGTCTCGAATTTAGTCCCAGTGCTCACTCTATGTGGCTTGCATGGTCACTTGTTGTTAGCAGCCCATAAGTGCCATAACGCCCAAACTGTTGGGACGTACGTTGCGTGCATTTGCTTTAATGGTCGATCATCGAGTTTCTCCAGGCTTTAGTTGGCTTCACGTCAGCTGACCTTAACTCGTTGAGGAAGGAAAGATGCTGCAGGTCATTAAAAGTGGCATGTTGAAACCTGCCTCCTGAGCGTACCGGATAGTACCGGTGATAATAAATGCACGTGTTTAGTCGTTTACAACGACAAAAAACACTTAAAAGCTTACAGGCTGCCTAGTGGCTAGATCAGATAGCATGTGCTAATAATAACGGAATATTGTTGCTTTTAAAATGTATGCTAATTCCATTTAAACACATAACAAATAGTCTTGAAATATCAGATAATAAAAATCAGATAATAAAGGCCACTAATATATATATATATATATATATATATATATATATATATATATGTTTTTTTTTGCTTTTAGGTTTTAGTATAATATACAATGAAGTCGCAAGTCTAACACCATACAAAGATATACATGTTCATATTACAAAGTAAAACAACATACGTGCAGCCCAAATGAACGATATTACCATATGTTTCATATCATAAGTATGTACAGTATCTCTTCTTTGCAATACAATACCATCATTTGTAAAAAAATAGTGTCCGGTAACCAAAAGTAAGCCAGGTCGGAACAAGCGCGTTATTCACGCATCGTAACGTAATGAGGACTATCACGACACAGTTCTTCGCTCATTGCGTAGCATGAGCAAACTAATGTGTCGAGATAGATTGGAAGAGGCGACAGGTTCTATCTGCTTCTCCATTAGCGTACATTTGGTTTGAACTAAACAGCCAGTCAACAGGCCAATTATTCGCTACGCGATTCACAACAAAAGCCTCAACGAGCAGAGATGGGCACTGTCATCGTGTTTCCATAGATCGAGGCCACACCTCTTTTTCCCGACGTAGATAAGACCAGCAGAACAAAAGCAACAATGTGCGGCATGTATGCATATCTAGATTGGTCGATCGTTTGTATTGCGGGTTTTGCCGTCGCAGAAACGGGCAGAGCTTTCTCTGATAGACAAAGCTTCATCGAACAGACAACCTACCACAACTGCTAAGGAGACACGCGCCCGCTCCATGAACGAATTCCCCGTACCAAGTGACGGGACTAATCTCAGCCAATAGGAGACCTCCCGAAACCCACGCCTCAACCCGATGGCCTTGTGCGACTTGGGTGCCGTCGCACCTTGCCCGTAGTATAAACTGGTCAGTAGGGCAGAGCCTGTCAGCTGGAGCTCATATATATATATATATATATATATATATATATATATATAGGACAATCAAAAACCTCGTATTCACATCAGTGACGTTAGGAGCCCACTGATCCGGTCGCAACGAAATACATATTAGCCCTAGATAGATAGTAGAACATGTACGCTAGTGAGATGTGTGTGTGCGCAAACCACAGTGACAAAGGGAGCAAAAAGGACAACCCCCTGTGCGGAATCGTGCTAACCTCAATACCCCCATACCACATACGGTTTCCCTTGCTCCGATTTTTCCTTAATTCAGCTAGATACGGTGGTGGCAATGGGCGGTGGCTGTGAAGCAGCTAACCCTTCAAAGAAAGGAACCAAAACGAGAAGGAAACTCGAGGTATGTAAGCGTTTGCAGACACGGTGGTCGCGCGTGGTAGCCGCTATGCGTCGTGTGCGCGTACTCTGGGGTTGGGATGATCGTCGTATTTGGGTCGCATTTGGGACTTCTGAGTGGTGGAAGAGGTATGGGAGTCTCTCCCTCTTTGACTGTCTCTGTTTTTCTCGTTCTCTTTCGGAGGTAGCGGCGAGATATAGCGGAGACGCCGCTACGCCGGCATGGCCAGCCAAGCCAAACGTAGCAGCCTGCGGTGTGATTGCGTGTGTGTGTTAGAGAAAGACATATATTGGGAGAAAGGGCGCGCGCTAGAAGAAACGAACCGCGTGTATGTAGAAGGAAAAAGGAAAGAAAGGAACAGAACGAAAGCAAACGGGGACGAGAGAGAGAGGAGGGGCCAGCGCCACGTGATGGGGTCCTTGACGACGATGACGACGATCGACACCACAGAGGGCGAAGCAATGTAAAAAATAACCAGTTATTTATGGGCTTTTGTCCTAAGTGCTGCTGCTATGGCTGCGGCTGTTGCTGTGAGTACGAGCGGGCGACGGTCTCGGCAACCGTATGGATGCTCTGACTAAATGTGCGCCTGCCCATGTGCCATGTCTGAATCTATGAGTGTTGGCGGGCATTACCGGCAGAAGGCTGTGCTAGTGATGGCGGCGGCAGCAGCCGCGATGATGGTGATGGTGTGGAAGCTGCTGCTGCCGCCTTTATGCTTCCTTCCGTCGTCGTGGTCGTCGCCGCCTACGAGTGTATTCTCGCGGCAGCAGAAGCGCCCACTGTGCGCCCGCGCCCACACTCGCGCCTCTGCCTTTACGACCGATGCATGTGTTGCCGCTGCCTAGCTGTTGCTGTTGTTCTTGTCGCTGCCAGCTCTGTAACTGCTACTACTACTACTACTACTGGCGGAAGACGAGTGACCGGGAGCAGGGTGGAAGAGATACCCTTACGCTTTAATTCGCACACCTAGGGAACACATAGGAGCAGACGTACACAAAGGAAGAGGCCAAACACACAGACGAGTCCGAGAGAACGACAGCGGCTGTAGCTAAGATGAGCTGACCGCCTGACACCGTTCGATCAGCAGCAGCAGGAGTCAGCTCGTGTACATCCTTGCATGTCCTTCCTAGTCAAGTTTCTTCCCTGCCTCATCGCTGTGCCTGCTTCGATCGACACGATATTTGCAATAGCTTAGCCGGCAGTGCGCTTTGGGGCTTCTTAGCTGTCCGCGCTCGGCGCGAACGTTTATTTAAGATTAAGGAAAATCTGCCCTGCCGTCGTATTATGCAGTCAGCAAGCGATGTTGCTACTGTTGCAAACAGTGACGATGCTATAACGTAAGATTTCACTATTACCACTAATGTTATGTTCGTCATGGTTTCATGACGATGACTGTTACGCCCAAGCCTACAGGTGTTGAAACAAATGCTGCAACGGCTCCTACGGCTACAACCGCGGCTGCCATGACGACAACTGTTGCTACTAATTCCTATTGTGTGTGCGACCGCCCAAAACCGCACCTTAAAGAAGTACTTCAGAAGTCAGAAAATACATTTTTCATCTTGGATTTTATGTTCTGTATGAGACTTTCAAGTGGACCTGGGATGACCAAGCACAGAACCAAAATGCGTCACCTGTTTACTGTGTGTTGCATATACACTTCGTACAAGATCAAACACAATAAATTGATCCCCACACGCGGAAAATGCGATTCGCACACATAGACATAAGTGCAAAAAACACGCTTGCAAGTGTGGGCCAGTATTGTGGGGCTCCAACCCACTAAAAAACTGTGCTCTCTCCATCCTCGCACAGACCGGAAACCGCATATGCAAGTACTTCAAACACTCAAGGGGTAATGGGTGCTGGGGCGTTCTTTTTAAAAACGTCATAAAGGCGCTCTGCTCTGCCCATGTGGACACCTCAAGATCGTGTATTCTGGGGTACCCTCGACTGCATTGCCATTGCGGTGGACACAAGTGTGGCTGTGAGAGTTTCCGATTTTGACTGGACCCTGTGACCCGTCAGGATTTAGGCAATATGGAAAGTTAATTCTCCTCCGAGCCGATTTAGCCAATTTTGGTTGCTTGGTATATCTAACACGAGAGGGTACTTTTATAAATATGCCCTGAGACCTGCTGAGTCAGGTACACAAGCTCTCCAAGAGTTCGTTTACACGAGCCCGACGATCTGAAATCATCAGCTGTCCGGTTCAACGACTAACCTTTCTGTTATTTGCTTTTGTCAAGTCTTCTTTCCATTCTATAAAAGTCTTTCACCCGAACCTATACTTGGTGATTTCCCGATTGAGATTTGGTTGGTCTGTTCAAGCCGCAAGTGCTACCTAGGTATTAACCAGACTGGCATCATGGTAGTTGGCATTGCTACAGTTAGGAAGGACTCACTCTGGACGACCGTTACGTGCGGTTTATTTAGTTCATCTCGTAGCGTAAATGATCGTGCAGCTTTGGATCGGCCTAGCTTGTCGGCTTGGTGTAGCACAGCAGCACGTGATGTGTCAGTACGTTCACGATGTTTTACACCTCCTTCCGCTGTTCCGACAAATGTTTTCGTTGTCTATCTGACACACGCCGGAGAAATACAACTTCCCGGAGTCCTTTGCACGTGCACAATTGCATTCAAGGGAGCCGCCAAGCTAACACCGCTACTACCCTAGTACACTCGACGCATCTATATCGATGCCGCCCGCACCCACTAGTCGCATCTCGACGCACTCTTACCGACAATAATATTGCTTCAGATACTAAGCTGGTGTCACCCGACGCAACTGGAGCATTCATGGAGATACAGGTACTTGACAAGTATCGTCCTGCCCCGTCGACAGTTTTAGGGATCTACGCCTGCCCGATAACACCTTCACCTCGGCATGCACCCCTGACGAAGTTTGTTCCAGCTAAGGAGCTTTCGCAAGCGAGCGAGTAGCTTGCCCATCTTCTTAAGCGTACCGAGTTTTTGCTAGTCCTCTGGCCGCATCTTCTTTGCGCCCTAGCGAAGACCTGCGACATCATAACTGCGGAGAAGCATGGTAACAGCATGGCGGAACATGGCTGATCGCCCCGACAAAAAAGATAACCCGGTGGCATGGGACCTATGGCTATCGGTTCCATTTTTAGACAGTTGGCATAAAAAATTGCTTTCAGGCGCATCCGACGCCAACTCAGACAGCAGCTACGACCTCATCAGTTGGGATACGGCACGAAGTAGGACGTCGAGGCTGCCGTCCACTCTACGCGCAGCTTTTTTCCAGCTGCCAACAGGGGATCTAGGTGTAGTGATGTTACTCAGCTTCCTCCAGCCGATACTTCTCCGGCTAAAGAGTAGGCTCATCGTATTACACCTAGACGACCTCACGTTGGCCGGCTCTGGCAAGGACGTGGTAGCCCCACGGAAATCAGCTTCTTCAACAGGACTGGAGATTATCGCTAGTACGTGCGAATTGCTTCACCGAACGATGATAGACTAATAAATTCAAGGTACCACCACGACCTTTGTCGACAAGCTCCTAGATATGCGGGCCTGTCGCAGGAGAGTCTAGAGTTCTTCGCTGCCGTTGTTTTTTCTCAGGCAGCATCTAGCCTCGTCCGCCGTATGGAGTCTCCTCTGGGGTGCCTCTGGTTAGCGTCCAGGCAGCTTTCTTCTTGGTGCGCCATTTGCTTGGTAAACAAAGGCTCGCGTACTTCTTAAAAGCAAGTTCAGCTCTTAAAATACCCACGCAATTTCATTAGCTTGATTCGGTTCGCTGCGATGTGCGAAGGTGTGTCTGAACATTTTCCTCGATATGTTTGCACTCTCGGCGTCGCACTCAAAGTAGAAAGGGGCAATAACATAATGAAGCCTTTGGGGACGAATGCACCACCTGCTCGTTCGTCATTGAGACATCAGGTGTATGGGCACGGGTGACCATGTCTATAACGCGGACAGTTGTCCAGATGATTGAGAAGTCGAACGGGACAGAGGACCCACAGCTTTCTCGAGGCAACACATCGCCTTAGAGGCGTCAACGCGAGAATGAGTCGTGACACGCTCCCGAAAACGAGGTACCTGTAGGGACTGACCTAAGTATGTAAGGGGTTCAATTGGCTGGCAATAATTTAATAACAAAATAAATAAGAATTGTGATAATCAATTATTTATTATTATTATTATTATTATTATTATTATTATTATTATTATTATTATTATTATTTTTAATATTATTTTTACTACGAATACTAGTGAAGTAACGCGACTGCGTCTCTACTTTATTCTCGCAACTGCTAATATAATACTTAACGTACGGCAGCTGCAGCATTACTGGCCACCGTTATTATTGTTCTTCGCGGCCTCACCGCAAAGGAGAGGCTGTAGATGTTGTACACGAGCCCTTGTCCTCCTTTTATTTTTTAACGCACGCACAACGACTACAGGAGACAAATATTTCTGAAGGGAAAGAGAAACAGGATAAAGCGGGATAAACACGACGATGTTGCCGCTTTTTAAATGAGCAAACAGATGGCAGATAAGTGATGATGAAAACTATTGAGACTATCATGATGATGACAATACCGGCCATTATTGGACAAACGGTTTCCTTGTATGAGCTTCTCAAATTCTGCACAGAAGAGACGTAATCTATTATTTCGGGCTATTTGATCAGAACTGGCAATGCGTAGAAACAAAAAGCCATCGATTTGGCCAAGTCTCAAGACAAAAGTCGATAACCTTAACGAGGAGATTTTTTAAAGAATCACAAATTTATTTGTATATATATATATATATATATATATATATATATATATATATATATAATATTATTGTCTCAACGTATGTATGCTTAATGAATAAGCCAACGAAAAATAAAAATCAATATATATATATATATATATATATATATATATATACATACTAATATTGTCTCAACATATGTATGCTTAATGAATAAACAAACAAAAAATGTAAGTCAATATATATATATATATATAACTTAAGTACGTATTCACATCTGTAGAAAATAATATTGGAGGCATTCATATGTAGTGTGTAAGTAGAATAAATACAAAAAATGTTCAAAAGCGATGAATGACAGTATGCGATGAAAATAGTGCGTATCTGTGCGTTGAGTAGTCGTTTGTACTGCGTTGATCAATGGGTGTGCTTAGGTAAGCTATTTATGGGCTCTAAGTCTACGTGTAACGACGACAACAATAAGTGTATAGTAAGAATTATGACATAGCGGGTCTAATCATTCCGATTGAAACCGCCTGGAAGAAGTTGGCGAACGCCGAACGCATCGGTTTGCAGACACTAAAGAAGATGTCGCATCAAGTCGCTCTGTTCAGTCAGCAGATAGATAGCGCACTGAAGAAAAATGGATGAAAAATTAACTACAAGGACAATATTGAACAGCTAGCTAGCGTCGCTTATAATCTGGCCTCGCTAATTGGTAGCCAAACATAAGAGGTCTCATCTTCCTCAAAGAAGGCCAACCAATACGTTTCTCTGTTTGTTCGTTTCTAACTAATTTTTCATACTTCTCTTTATCTCTCTTTATTTGGTGTTTTGCCACGATTACACTATTTTTAAACAATATAACTCCGATATCGCTTGGAGTTAGTTAGAAGCGTGAGATCAGCGCTTGTAGATCCAATCTGCTGTATCTTGATTTATATCTGTTTGTACGGCTGTACATCTATCTGTCCGAGTGTCGATGTAGTGGTACCGTGAGAGCCAGCACTCGAACTTCGGACTGGCTCTCAGCCAACATTTAACGTGCACGGTATTGCTTTCCCATTGCTTCAAAGGACGGATCTCAACAATAAATACAATTGTTGTAACGGCGGGGATCGAACTTGTAGCGTATGAGCCAAGAGCGCCCAGATTTAATTTGCTAGCTAGACGAATACATCCATACGGCCCACCGGCAAACCCATCATCACCGTACACACAGCATCGGCGAGCCATCTCACCAACCTCAGCAACGAACTCTGCTGCCCGCCCATTGTCATTGCAGGCGCCTGTAGCAACAGTACCGCAACAACCGCAGAAGGAAAAGCAGCAGCAGCATTAGCAATAGCAGAATGCCGTTCAGTTGCCCAGCAGCTGTCACGTTGGGCGGCGAATTACCGCCGTCCTTGATGAAATTCTCGAGAATGTCGAGAATTGGAACAAGCCAGGGCAGCAAAGGCCAGGGCAGCAAAGGCCAGATCCAGCAAAGCCCAGATCCAGCAATAGGCTGAATAAGTGCGAGAAAGAGAGAGAGATGGATCGAGATGACGGCGGGAGAGAGTTGATGCTGACGGAGAATGACAGAGAAACCTGCGAGGTCGCGAGGAAGGAGCAAGAGGGAGAAACAACGAGCGCACAGAGGGAATAGGGATACAAATGGAGTGTCAGTCCTCAGTGCATTGACGTTTGCGGCGGAGTTCGTGGCGCGAGCAGCGCGCTAGACCATGGGTCGGCGTGAGTGAGCACCTGAGGTCGCTGCTGCTGCTGCACCTCAGGCACTTTATTTAGTGAAGCGGCTCTCATCGAAAAGACTCATCGTTTAGCCAATAAGCTACAAGCCCAGCTGGCCTTGACTTGCTCGCGCGTCTGCCTCGCGTCCTTTACCCTCTCCCGTCCTTATTGATGCCATGCACTCTACATGTATATGCATGTATGTATATATATGTATATATATATATATATATATATATATATATATATGTATATATATATATATATATGTATATATATATATATATATATATATATATATATATATATATATATATATGTATATATATATATATATATATATATATATATATATATATAGGGTTAAGTCACTGCGTGTAAAGCACCGACGCTGTAATAGAGGCCTGGACTCTTCGGACGATTTAAAAACAGCGTTGTAAAATTTCCAAAACGTACACTTATCGTAGTCGAATTTATAAGCAACGTGCAAACGCGTTGTCGGCTTGCAGTAACGGAGCAACTTAAAAGCACTAGTAACGTTTGTATCACCAACCAGGCCAGACGCAAGAAAGTAGCATTATGAGAAATTATGATCATCAGGCAATGTAGGCTTGTAGTAACTATGAGTTAGGCTGTTTGATATAATTAGAGCATGTAAAAGCTTTCGTCCAAATTACGCTCACCTAAATCCGTGCAATGTAATTATTACCGGTTTTAGAGATAATCATTATATGCTATTAGTCACATTCGAGGTGAGGCTGCCCTGATGCGAGGTTGGAGATATAGCTAGTTCATTGCGGAAGTGGGTCAAGCATGCCGTATCTTTAAATTTGGAGTTTTTTGGAGGATAACATTATAAAAAGTAGTGTTATAAACGAAAGCGTAAAAATATTCTGCACATTACATTGAAGACGCTATATATAGTCTAAATGACATAGTTCAGTGACATAGATCAGTTAGCAGACATGCGTCAAATTTGTTTCCAGCCGGCCGTCGCATTGAAATGCAATGTCTGTCAAAAATGTCTAGAGTGGCATAACAAAGGGCACACAAAAACGCGTGTTCTCCAGCTTGGAGAATGAATGCGATTATACAAGTTTTGGTTACGATCACACGACATATTATGAAATTACATGCATCAACAATTAAACTATGGCGACAAGTTAAAACTTCTATAAAGATCAGTTATGTATTACCAAATAAGTACTATATATAGAACCGCAATATATACAAACTGAACCACTAAATAGCTAGATTACACTTAACCCTATATGTATATATATATATATATATATAGTTAAACGTTCTTGTTCTGAGCATGGTGATGGATGCTGGTATTGCTATTGCTATATATCTAAATATATACATATGAATGTATTTATTATTCGTTTGCTATATATACACCAAAAAATACACATGTCACCCTTTTGTATCAGGGGCGTCATAGTCGCAGCATAGGCGGACACGTTGATGGGGGGCGTATCTAGAGTTTACCCAACAGTCCGTGTGGCAGCATGATTGCTGACTCACAGCTGTATGGTTGTATCTATTCTCTATCTATTTTCAATGAGCACCAAAGATTTTATCAAACCGATTTTATTTACTTTTGCTAATTTTATCTAACCGATACTGTATAACCCTCGTCCGCATCCCGGGTGTCAGCTCACCAGCAGGATAGGTTCAAACTACTTCAACATTGTTCCTAAGACGGCCCTACGTTCGCGGCGTTTGTGACATCTACTACTTATTTCAAGCTGTTTCGTGCATGTGCAGGCATGTATTTGCCGTTCTTCTTGTTGGCCCGCGCCTTTCGGTTTCTCGTGGTACCACCGCGTTTTTTCATTTATGCAGCTGGCACTGCGACAGCGACGACGACAACAATAAAGACAAGAGCAACAGCGTCAGTAGCAATTGCAACACAAACCGCAACAGGAACAACAATCACATCAATAGCAGCAGCAGCAGCCGCAGCGTAAAAATAAAAACACCAGTATTTGATAATCTTTTCTACACGTCCATTCTGGGCATGTCCCCGGCCAGAAGACGACAACGACATTGGCCTTGTCACTTGCTTGCATGTACTTGCGGCCTAGTTATGGTAGCCATTGTGTGTGTCTTATTGTAGTCGCAGTGGGCTCGGTTGAGTATGATTGCCTATTAAATCGTCGCGCCGCAACAGCGGTGTCCGTCGGCCTGGCTGTCTGGTCGCTTGCGTGTGAATGAGTGACTTGACGAGACCTAAGCGGCGACAAGAGCGACGAGTGTGAAATGAGGCCGTCGCAGCGGTAGCAGCAGCATCGAACAAGAGAAACAGCAATATTGCTAAGAAATTATGATCAGGTCGGTCGATCTATCTATCGGTAGCTAGGTGCGTGGTAGATGATCTGGTAGGGGGTTCGATGATGGGGTAGGGAATTCGATGGTAGGGTAGATGGTTTGATGAGGGGGTAGGGGGCTCGATGAGGGGTAGGGGGTTCGATGGTGGGGTAAAGGGTTCGATGGTGGGGTAGGGGGTTCGATGGTGGGGTAGGGGGTTCGATGGTGGGGTAGGGGGTCCGATGGTGGGGTAGGGAGTTCGATGGTAAGGTAGGGGGTTCGATGGTGAGGTAGGGGGTTCGATGGTGGGGTAGGGGGTTCGATGGTGGGGTAGGGAGTTCGATGGTAAGGTAGGGGGTTCGATGGTGGGGTAGGGGGTTTGATGGTGGGTTAGGGGGGTTCGATGGTGGGGTAGGGGGTTCTATGATGGGGTAGGGGGTTTGATGATGGGGTAGGGAGTTCGATGATCGTGTAGGGAGTTCGATGAGGGGGTTGGCAAAGAGAGGCAGGGGTTCCTCGATTGCAAGCCGTAATAGTCCTTCCCAATATTTGTGCTGCTGCTGCTGCCGCCGTCTCCTCATTCTCTACTGAAGCTGCCGATGAGGTTGGTGGCGCCGGTACGGCCCGGAGAACGCTCTATTGCTAGTGATTCTCTATCGATGGCGTCACTACAGATGCTGCTACTACAAAAGAAAGAAGGAAAAAACAACAAAAATCAAGCATGGCGCAATGGAAACAGGGCAGAATGATGAGCACAAGCTGTAGCAGCAGCCGTAGCAAAAAAGCACCATCCAAGCCTAGCGATGGCGTGGGCAGCAGTGCTAGTATTTGGTGTTCTCAAGCGAGCCTCTTCTTTCCTTCTTTTTCATCTAAAGCATTCTTCTACGTTTTCTTCCTGTTTGTCGTCGTTCTCCTTCTACTTTCTCCACCCCCCTCCGCCCCCGCCCCTCCTGCAGTCGTTCTTTCTTCTCCTTCTCCTCTTTCCTCTCGTGTCAGCCTTCACCTCCTCTGCTCCATTCTTTTAAAGCCTCTTTCTGTCATGTCATCTTCCCCACCACCTCCCCCCCCCCCCCTTCATGTCCTCTTGTTGTTCTTCTTCCTCCTCCCCCGTTTTCGTTCTCTTCATCTTTTAACTCCTCCGCCTCGTCCTCCTCCACCTAAAGCATCTTTCTCGCCCTCACTGTCCTTCTCTTTCTCCTGTTTCTTCACGTCATCCGTTAAATCCTGCCTCCCCTAAAGCTTCCCTCTACTTTCCCCTCATCCTTCTCCTCCTGGTCTTCGTCTTCTTCTTCCTCCTTTTTACTGACTCTTGTCCTCGTTTATCCTCTCCTCTTCCTTCTCCTCCTCCTCCTCCTTTTCTCTCGTGACCTCTAAGAAGTGTTGCTGTAGCTACAGCGGTGGCGGCAGCGGCAACGGCTGCCACCGCAGCAGCGGGCGACGACGACCGTGCTCCTCTGCTCTCGGTGGCTGCCGCGGCGATGATTATGATGATGATGACAACAACAACAATAATAACAACAACAACAATAACGACGACGACAACAGCGGCCGCGACGGCAGTGGTGGCGATGGCGGTGGTCGCCATCTAGCGGGCTCAGCGCCGCTGTTGCCCCTACATTGGCAAATGCTTGCTTGTTTGCTTGGCACTGGCTGACGGCACATCCACAGTCGGCGGAGGCGGCGGTTGCGGCTAGCGCACACAACAACATCATCTACATCAGCAGCAGCAAGAGAAACAACAGTAATAGTAGTGGTGGTCATAGTCGTAGTAGTATAATAGTAGTCAAGGTGTAGCAGGAGCCGTCGTAGTAGTATTGGTGTCGCCTCTGTTAGTGGTGAGCCGATGAGTGAGTATCGAAGGCTGACTGACTCATCTAATGAATTTAGCTACTTTCTCAATACAGACCCAGAGCGAAAGAAAGAAAGAGAGAGATCGAAAGAGAGGAGAGTTCGCCAGAAGCCGCCGCCGCAGCAGCAGCAGCAACATGGCTCACAGACACACAATCAGTCGTCGTACACGCGTACTATACATACATACATATACACAAACCTAGCCGTTAATCTATCTATACACACACATTCGCACTCGCGAGTGGTGAGGTCGCGCGCGCGCGGCGCGACATGATTCGCTATCGATGATGCTTCTGCTGCTGCTGCTACACACATATTGAGATGCCGACGCGGCGGCAACGACCAATGTTTGATGGGTACAACGCCTGTTGGTTATGCTAACCTAACAGCGTGGTTGTTGTTTTCTTCTTCTTCTTGTTGCTCTTCGTCGTCGTCTGTCTTTGCTTTTCGTTTGTCCCTCCTGCTTCTTCTCCTGTCGATAGCCGATGTTCTCGCGCTTTCCCTCAACCTTCACCCCCCCCTTCGCCCCGCGATCTGAGACCCTAAAGCCAGGCATAGCTACCTATCCTCTTCGCTGCCAATCAACCAGAGATGCATTCTATTCGATCGAGTGTGCATGCCTGCCTGCGTGCGTGCACGCGAGCGTCTACGCTTGTGTCGATGGCTGTGTTGTCGCAGATGTCGACCAGGAATGATGGAGGTGAGGTGTGAGGTGAAATGCGGCAAACGAAGAGAGACCAGACCGGTAGATGATAGGCTGCGCGAGAGGAGACGGATGAAGGGAACAGAGGGACGGAAACATAGCTAAAGACACAGAACGAGAAAGAGCGAGAGAGAGAGAACCATGGGGGGAGAAGCGAGAGACGGAATCATGTCGCTTCTTTGTCCCATTGTTCAATGAGTCCACAAACCGATATTAGATCTAGTACGGACTGCCACCGGCGGCGCTTATTCGCCAGAGTCGCTGAAGACAATGCAAGTACGTGGCCATAATAGAATCAACAGGAAAGAGAGCGGTAGGTACCCGGAGCAGCAACAACAAGACAACCTTCCAATCAGTAACAATGAGGATAATACGAACAACATGCAATACACAGGTGACAGTAACAAGAATAACAACACTACACGCAATCGCAGCGGTAACAACAACAATAATGACAACAATCATCTCAAAGAGATAACTTCCTGTCATTGAGAGCGTTTTGCTGCGACGTTATTAAAGCAACTTAAGGTTCTTAAGGTGAGTTCTATTATTAACGTATAACATAGTCTGTTCATAGTCATAAGCGGCCAAGCGCACGTGGCTGCCGACCAGATGATGGAGTCGCTACTAGGGGCAGCATTTAGACGTGGAGCCACTGTGGCGATGGTGGCTTTACGGGTGATCCATCGATGGCAGTCTATCGAAGGAGAACACGTCTGTCTCCGTTTTTGATCCGACCCCCGTTTAGTCGTCCTCGGGCCTTGAGGGGGTTTCCTTCGGCACCCCGGCCCACGTATGCCTTCATCGTCCCTCGCTACTAAACTACCCGTCAAACTGGACAGCCCGCCGCGCGACTGGCAGCCAGCCCTCAGGGAAAGGGCCCAAGCGTCGACAGTGTAGTGAGTGCGATACAGCCATTACCGCGAGTCCTAGATGCTCGTTGGCCACTTAATTCCTTCGAATGTAACAGATCGAATGGCTGCAGTATCGTTCTTGTTTGTTGGGAATGCAATCCAAACGGAGAGTGTAAATACAACACTACAGCTTACAGAAGGTGAAGGGGCTTTATATATATATATATATATATATATATATATATATATATATATATATATATACATATTATACATTACAATATGCCAATTAGAACTCAAGTCGACAATATCCTGAGCACGTAAGCCTTACTTGCTTG
The DNA here is from genome assembly GCA_003439945.1 of Dermanyssus gallinae. Lineage (NCBI taxonomy): Eukaryota > Metazoa > Arthropoda > Arachnida > Mesostigmata > Dermanyssidae > Dermanyssus > Dermanyssus gallinae. The sequence goes on along the minus strand of QVRM01002562.1, from coordinate 418,445 downwards.
TGTTCGCACAGACGATTCCTCAACAACTGGGTTCTTTGTTGCTTTTCCTTTTTTCTTAGCCGTAGTAGTGGCTGTGGTGGCGTCGACGACGACGATGCTTGCTTCGTACGCCGCTTTAATTCTCTACCCGCAACTCACTCCTCTGATCCTCCAGCGGCGGTAGAACCACCAGCATTAGAGTTCCTTGCTTGCCCTTGATGTCCCCCTCACCGGTCGATTCCCTGTCTTTTCCTGGACTCATCCATGAGCGTAGGACGAGGTAGTGGGCAAGGGGAAGGCTGCTTTCCGGGGTCGTCGTGCCTGGAGATGCGTACGGCTGCTTGCCGTCTTGTCGGCTCCGGGGAGCAGGGACTTTGAATCGACGGCCAAACTCACCCGCTCTCAAAGACTCAACTCCCCATTTGGGAAGCTGCACCCGTCAGCCTCCCGTAGCTATCCCTCCCGTGCTAAGTCCGTTCCTAAGGGGAACCTCTCGCGTGGCCCTATTTAGCGCTTGTAGCGCCGCCTGGTGAATCATTAGCGAAGCTCGTTAATTTGCGTCACTTAACTCTGCGTCGACTCCAATAGCGGAGGTGGCGCCCTCTCGCGTCTAATTACGTAGCCATTAACACGACCCCTTAACACTGCACCCCTGCCCGAACCCCAGCATGAGGTGTCCGTACACTGCAGACCGACAGTGGCGCCATCTGGTCTTAATTAGTGTCAGCCCAACTGCTAATTGCTACTCGTGCATAATTAAGAGCCAAATGAAAGCCACTGCCAAAGCTTTCAGTTCACTTGATGAAGTTTTCAACGCGCAAGCAACCACCAGTTAATTTAAACTGATGTTAATTGTCAAATGTAAACGTCCCAAATATGTGCATATACATATCCTACTGATCCTACTGTGCAACGAATGACGCTGGCTTGTTTGCAGCGATCTTTCTGCTCCTATTTGCCCGGACAGCGTACGCAAGGTATGGCTCTCCGGCAGGCGACCTTGTTCATAGAGAATCACCGGGTGCCGCAGCCCTCTTCCTTGTTGGCCGACTGGGCTTTCAGTGTGCAAGAAATCGGGTCATCGTCTCCCTCGATGTCGGAGGAGATGGTGGTGGCGGCGGCACCGTCCCGGTCTTCGCGACTTCCCCAAGTCCTACACCCCACGATATTCCCCTATCCCCTTCTGTGCCTAGACTCTTCAACTCCCTTGTCGCGGTGGCAATGCCTTGTCGTGGTCCTCAACCCCCATCGGCCAGCTGTTCGTTCCCTCTCTCCGACCCCGCTGCAAGTGACGTCACACGCCAACACGTGGTCTCATAGACCAACGGGGCCAAACCCATGCGTGGTACGCCGGCAGCTTGCCAACAACCGACTGTACAACGTCAGTAGCATGCTCACTTCTTCCCCTTTCTCTCCGTTTTCTTCTCTCTCTCTCTCACTCCTTTTCTCCTGTCTTGTTGCAGGAAATGTAGCAATCCCAAAATCCACTATCAAACATTTTGTATATCTTCGAACAGTGTAGCGCAGGTCGGAAGAACGACAATTCCGCTTTAGAGCTGACTATTGATATCTACTCAAGTCATGGCACTCTCAAAGTGGCTTTGTCTTGCATGTGATAGAACGGCGTTTGGTTGGTGGACGTTTTAGCGGCATACTTTCATAGACGTGTAGTACGCGTTGTAACTATAGAGCGCTGGTCGCTCGTCCGTTCACAATCCCTCGGGTTTCCTCCCTGAACACCCGGTACACCTCGGGAAAGGAGCAGACACCACGCGACCGCCGCTCCAATCCGTAGACCGTGGCGCCCCCTGGTTCTAATTAGTGAACTAAGTCTCTCTCACCCTCAGATTACGGTGCTTAATTTTGCACCGATGAAGGGGAAGCGCAAACGGGTGAACGTGCTTGTCAAGAAGTAGAAGGGCACAGCTTTCTAAATTGTTTGTTTTGCAGGTAATTGTTATGTTTACTATTTTCGTAAGTAGCTGTTTATCCCAATATATTTATATATAATTAACTATTAGTGATAGTAGTAGCTCGTCGTGCGCATCAAACTTAGCCTCTTTATAGCAGCATGGCCGAACTACAGTCGAGGATTATATAATAATTCGTGTGCTTACAACGTCTCATCGTTTGCTCGATTAAGCTCAGGACGTCTGCGAGTTGTTGAAAAAATATCAAACAGATATCATAGCCAAGTGGCAATTGGCACATGATTAAATCGGCCAATAGATGAAACTATCCTAGTTTTCCGCTTACTTACGGCGCTTACACACCTAACTTTACACCACCGAAGTATAATCACAAGATATGTTTATCAGGATTGAATTAATTATGGGATCAGCCCGCGTGGTCGGACCAGAATATAGATTGACAAATTATCTAAAAACAGAATTTGACGGTTTAAAGTCGTGAATGGCGGCAATGATACACCAGGCATGATATCATTCAAAAACGCATTCCAAAAGCGTTATCCTGGCTCTATTAAGCGCCCTGACAACGCTTGCATGATCAACTCCAAGTAAATTTGCAAATTCTCGAAAAACAACCACTTGGTTCAGTCGCAAAGCATCCGAATCCAAAACTAACCGTTTTGGACAGGCATATTTGGTCACCAAATAATCTCCAAACACGATGATGTAATAAGCTATAAAAATATAATAAGATTGCACAAGTCTTTTTGAACTTGTGCACGGAAGCACTATGCATTTGGTTCTTTTGCGACTGCATATATATCGAGGCCTATCGTAGAACGACACGTTGTTTGCATGTCAAGGCCGAGACAATATGCAAAATCAAAGAGGTCAACTTTATTTGGACCATCCTATCTATATTGTTATGGCCCAACAGGCTTTGCCGGTATGCAAACAAATGAACGCAAAAATGAAAACATTTTTGCACGAGCCTAGTGCCCTGATATGGACGACTAGGTCGAGCCCAATTGATAGATTATGCTACAGTTGCCCGCGACGCGGTGCCAGCGGCAGGTGAACTCAATGGAACAGACCCCGTTGTCGGTAAAAGCTGTTGTTGCTTTTGCCCGCGACCGGTGCGGTCGACGGTATATCGACGAACCGTGTGCCCGTCCGTGTGAGGTGAGTTGGCCTAGAGGTCTAAATATCCGATCCCACTATCTCAGCGCGGTAAGCTCGGTTGTTGAACATCGTTGTTTGAGGTAGGTTTTGACTTTCCTGTCTACAACAGCCGCCCGTTATTGAAGTTGGCCACCAGCCTGAAGCAGGGTCCAGCAGAGTGTGAGCAGGGTATGTCTGGCCTTGTGACCAGGCACGATCTTCTGTGACTAGACCGGCTTTTCACCGTCGGTTTAGCTCTTCTCTCCTCGAAGGAGGTGAAGGCTGCGTTTAGGAGAACCGAACCGCCTGAAGCGGCGGTACAGACGACGGGCCGCCACCACTGACTCCGCCCTGCTGCTGCTGCTGCTGCTGCTGCTTGTAGAGGGCTATACACCAGGATGCTGCGATGACTGCTACTTTAGTGTAGACAACTGTAGCAACAGCAGCAGCAGCAGCGGCTGCGTCCGTGACAACGACGACGACGACGTAAGCCGATGAGTTTTATCGTAGAAATTACGCGATTATAGTTTGGCAAACCGATCGACCGACCGCCGACGACGACCACACCTATCGATCTATTACTTCTTCTTCATTTTTGCTCTCCTTTGTCCACTATCTATAGTGCGCGTTTGTGTATATATATATATATATATATCCGACGGCATTCCACGGTATTTCATCATCTCTTTATGCTCAAAATAAAATAACTTATTCTTTGATTAATACGTTTACATTGATTTAAATAATTAAATTTTATGATTAGACAAGAGAGTATGTTTCTTTCTGGATTGCTAAATTATCGTGAGAGCACGCGTTGTCTTGGTAAAAGAGAAATTTCTTCCAATATGCATCTGAGGGCGGGTTTAAGTCAATGTAGTAGCAGCTGGTAACTGGTCTTGTTACAGCTAGATAACTGGTCTTGTTACAGCGAATCGTAGTTGGATCAATCGCTTTTTGTCTACGTTCTTGCCCCAGGTCACCAAAAAAATCATTACGTGTAAATAAATCTTCTAAAAATGAGTCCCTACTAAAGTGGGCAAAAAGCAACGTGCACATTCTTAGAGCTCAGAAGTCATATTTATGTTTTTAGGCGCTCTTGAAATGGCTGGCCTACTCGCTCTTTGTTCTTATCCAAGCTCCGTGGATTTTTGAAAAGCAAACGTCTTTTTACAAGCAACCACGCCATATGCTACTGAAGCAAACATTTTCAAATTGGACCAGCGGCAGCAGCCTGTCCAGACAACATCTGAAGTGACACCAGCGCAATAACACGACACACAGGTAACGGCCATCTGGCCGACCGGCGCAGGAACACAGCTAATTGGCTCCCAGGCTTTATCAGCGCAGTCAAACGACCCGGCACCGAGACGATGAACGTAGAAGTAGGACAAAGCGGACGCTATGCATCACTGGCACTCCAACAGCAGCGCAACAACTTGAACGTCAAGCAAAGTACGCACTTGTTTTCGAAGACCGCTTCCTTAAAGCGGTAAAATCTAGTATAGCGGCTTCCTAAAATGTCTTCAATGGTTGTGCACACTTCCGAAAACGCCGAACGTGCGAGCTGAAAGAGACTGACAAAGTATTGCAAGATCGTATTGTTTCATAGCAATATCATACTCGAATGTAGATACGCCGACTACATTAAGTTCACAGCGGAAAACTTTTTCAAAGATGTGGCAGCGTTCTCAATAAAGTTACGCTAGCAGAGCAACAACTCGCGGCTAACCATCGCCACCAGCTTTTAATTCGCTGCAAGGAAGCAAACGACACTCTCATTGCCTACAAAGAAAACGTGCATCGTTCCAATGCTAAGCTTACTCTACTCGTAAAGGGATTCTAGAGGCAGCTGAAGCAGATAGAAGAGTCTTCTGTCGACGATTGCTAATTTTTTTAGGATTCAAATAGGTGCCCCGACAGTACGCTGGTAGGAGCGGAAATGAACTGCTAAATCATGTAGCAACAACGACCCACCCACCGCTGCTACCACAGAGGTCCAAAGCAAGTTGACAGTCTACAGACGAATGTAGCACCGCTACCTGCCGATAGCCCCGTCTACGCGCATAAAGCAAAGGTTCCACACAGCAACCCCATCCCAGGACTACGTTCCAGGCATGAATTGCGATACCAATTAAGGAAAGGAGCTGATTTAAAAGACCACATGTCCTTAGAAATGACACTACTCCTAGGCGTCACGAATGTCTGTAGAGGCGAAAACGTTTGAAAAGGTCTCTCGGAAGAGATCTCGGAGTTTGTCTGCTTAAGTCTAATGATAAAGCCGTTATGCACAACGTCAAGAGACTTTTATCGACAAGTACAGCAAGAAGCCAGGCGGGCGAGGGAGCGCTTAAAGGAGACACCACCGATAGTGAGCCTTGTGATCTCATTTATCGAGTACAAAATGACGCTTCCAGAATACCAACATAATTTTAAAGCTTAAAGATCGGCGCTAATGACACGTGTAAGTCTACTTATAGACATTGAGCGCAGCATGTGCACTTCTTAAGCTAGATGATATTGGGCTGTCCCAGAGCGGCTTCCAAAACTGCAAGCCAGTCAAATCACTCTAGATACACCAACACATACATTTATTGAACATATATTCGGCTTTGCGTAGGGCTATAGTACTTTGTAGGGGGGGGGGGGGGTAAACTCAGACGAAAAACTAGAGACCACGACCCTGGGGGTTTTCCAAGCTCTTGTGGGCAAGACTTTGGGACTGACTGGAGGAGATAAACCCTCGTTGGTTCACATCACGAGGGAACGTCGCATGCAGGCGTTTCTCATAAGCTGCCGGAAGGTCCACGACGATAGCGGCATCCTAGAGGTTTGCTCAAGACACGCGGGCCTTTTTTTGAAGAAAACACTGTTGCTGACATCCTTATTATTATTATTATTATTATTATTATTATTATTATTATTATTATTATTATTATTATTATTATTATTATTTTTATTATTATTATTATTAGAAGAGACTAAAAAGGCGTGGCAGAAACCCACTCGTGGTCCTTAAAGGTACAGCTGGATTCCTGAGAACTATACTAAAGTCATTGCTCTGTGAGGGATTGATTCATTTCTGAATGAAGAACGGTAAATGGCTCTGATGCGTCTGGCTGGCGCTAAAGCCAGAGCGACGAATTATGGGTCGAAAGGGCTGAGGTTTAATATGCACTGGTGACGGCACCCCAGGCGATGGCAAGGGTTCTTTGCTCCCACAAGATCCTTAAGATAAACCCTAGGTGCTGCATCCCTAAGAAGCGGATTAGGCTTCCCAACGGCTACAGGTGCCACAGGCCGGCTCATAAGGCCCAATCTTGCAAAGCAGAGGGCTAGGTGCCCCGGGTATGCGACCAATGTTATAACCCTGGCCACCTGGTCTCTAGTTGCAATGCTGCAATGGCGAAGTGCCTGGTCTACGAAGTAGAGGGGCTATAAATTGTAGTACTGTACGTAGTGCTGATAAACTGGCTACAAAGGGCACGTCAGGCAGCGGCGGGAGACCCGAAATGGCGTCGCCATGTGCTAAGGGAATGGTAAAGGGAAGGAGACGCAAACGAAAGCTCAGCAGGAGAGGAGGAGCAATAAGATACTAATTATAAGACGGATTAAGGAAACGAAGACTACTGTTGTTGAGGAGAATGGAGGCTAGAATATAAAAGACTGGCTAAAAGCTACAATCAAAACTCGAGCCGTGAGATGGGTGCGGGCGCCCGACTCGCCAAGAACCGAAGATTGACGAAATACCAGGACTTAGCGTCGCAGTTCACAATTCAGCCGATTGCCATAGAGACTTTTGGCTCGATCGGACCAGAGTCTATGAAATTTATTAAGAAACTGGGCCAAAGTGTCATCGCTGCGACTCAGGACCCCGCGTTAGCGAATACCTGTTGCAGCGCATATCGATCAAGGTTCAGCGCGGCAAAGCTGCGTGTGTAAAAGAGTCTCTTTCGTCAGCCGTAGATCCCGTAGAAAGTGTCTTTATTCCCCATACTTGTTTGATAATAACAATAAACATTGTATGTAATATTAAAGAAATTGTGGGGTTCTGTCATCCGACCAATGTTAAGGAAGCTCCAGGTGAACTTAAACCGCTGTAGGGCGGTTTTCTGGTTAAACCATACATTGTGATCAACAAGCAGAAGGCAGAATATTTGACACAGAAACGGATACCGCATTCTGGTGGACGGGTTCCAAGGGGAGGGTGGCTGCAGAGGTTTTTATTGGTTAGAGGTTAAGAGGGTAGCAGCTGCTACTTTTCTCCGCATGTAGGCAAGATGGGATTCTAGCGCGCTCAGCATGGCCTGGGGTAGTCGGACAACTATTAAACAGAATTTTTATTCGTCAAAATTGGATGTCTAACAAGAGCCTTCTGATTCTCAATGTTGGTCTCCCATTTTTTTCTGAAAGGAGCCAGCTGGCCCTTATAGAGCTAACAATGACCAATGAAGCGCCCTTGCAACTGGTGACGTAGTGGCGGATTAGGAAGATGGAGGAGGCCATCAGTGACCACATAGATATCTGTCTTACTATATGTGTCCCTAATATATCACTCACAGTACAGGGCCTTTAGGCTGAGCCACCGAGGACTCATGGACTCATGGCCAAAAGTAAAGCCCGTGCGTGCAGGGGGGCTAATAGACGCGGTGGAGAGCAACGTCTAGGGTTTGCTGTATTGCTTACCAAATCGGTTATGGCCAGGGTTTGGTTGATTGCAAGGATTGGTTGAGGCTCCGATACTTTCCCGGATGTGATGCTGGAGACTGCTACTATATATTTACTACAGTATTGTCTCATATTTTAAAAGATATTAGAAATTGCAATGCTAACGATCACTGCCTTTAGATGTAGTATGAAAGGTAATGGGACCTTTGGCATGCTGGCTACGTTCGCGGTCGTTCCCGACGGCGGGTCTTTGACGCTCACCCAGCCCTTCACCTGCTACGCGCGGGATTGTCATATCCGAGATTGATGTAGTTTTGTTGCTGCTCAATATATCAGCCCATATCAAATTGGACCTGCTTTACTCAGTTGGCAAAAGCAGGCGAAGTACCCTTCAGAGTGTCCTGAACATTCAGCTAAATGCTCAAAAAACACCAGTACAGTTGTAAAGATGAAACGAGGAGGTTTTGACTGCCCTAGCAGATATTCCGGAGGTAACACTGAAGGATTTTAAACAAGCCCGGCAACGGCAACCAGCAAGACGCCCAGCCTCAGTGGAATTCCCCTGAAGGCAGCGAGGCTACTGATCAAAAGATGGTCCAATGCTTTCCAACATATCTCTAACACGCTTCTAAGAGACAGAAGACTTCCTGGGCTGCGGAAGCCTATTTTTGGAAACCTCAGTTCTCAAAGGCCTGAAGCGCATACGTCACGCGCAGCCAGAGTGACTAGTATAATAAACACAAACCCAGCTGCTCACCTACCTACCCCCCCTGCCCCTGGGCACCTCGCCTCGACCCCTCGAACTTCACCATCCGGGCTTTCCCAGGGTCACGCTGAGTGTCTAAATTGTGTCGAACTTATTGTTCGCCTGAGCTATCGTCATTATGTAAGCGGAAATCTGCATGAATGTAGTCAGGCCTCTTACGGCGGTGGAACCCGCGTCTCGTGCAGAAGTGAGGGTGCAGCGCAGAGCGGTGTGCTACTTCGCCCCCACTGTTCGCCCTTTTATTCTCCATCATAAAGATCTGGAACTGATCGCACTTAGTCAGCACCTGCTTCATACAGTAGGATAGCTCACCGGCCTAGCGGTCGTGCCACAACTTAAGCTCTGGTATCAAACCCTTCGTTTAGCTCTCCTTAGTCACCTCGGGTCTTACTTTCGCTCATTTCTTCTGCCATGTCGCGATGATGGCACTCCTGCCCATGCTCAGGCCCCAAACTACGTTTCGGAAGCACTTGCGCCCGCAAGCAGGTACCATAGCAGCATTTGGGCTAGGACCAGTGGGCTTCGGTCAAAACCCTCCGGCATGCGCGGCTTAGCCTGAAAGCCAGCGTCCGTTGGACTGACCCTAGTTATCCAAATTGTTTGTCGTTCACAGTGCCATGTCCGCCCAGACCACTGCCGCGTACATCACCGTGACTCGGCTACTGTCGCTAGGAATCCCTTTTGAATTCCAAAATACGCTTAGGAAGACCTCTTGTACATTTTCAGTCACATACTGCACATGTGCCAATCCGTTAGTCGTGTATCGAGTAGAACCCCTGAATGTTTCCGGAAAGGCAAATCCACACTGGAAGCTCTCAAAAATATACTGCACCGTGCGGGTGAGGAGACTGTAAAGACTTTTGAACAAGGGGAGTACTGGGCAGGGATACGAGGTCCCCACCGAAGTCCCACAGGTCTCGACTTTAGGACCTGTGCTGTGTAGCTTATGACGAGGTACTCAAGAGCGTAGGTTTTCCCGCTTAGGGTGAAGACGTTGGCGCATGCTGACAATCTTGCACTCATGGTTACGGTTAGAAGTAAAAGAGCCCTGAAGAGCGCCGCCAATAGGGCCATGTCAATAGTGTTTGAGTGGATGGAGTCTTATCACTTAAAAATGGCACCTGACGAGGCGGAGGCGATGTACCTAACAGGCAGAAAGGAAACAAGTGGCGTTAACCTCATGGTGGCTGGCCACTCGCTAGAAATCAGAACTAGGACGAAATATCTTGAGGCTGTGCTTAACACAGGGCTGACGGAATCGACGCACGTGAAATGCGTGGCCGCAAATGCCCCACGGGTCTATCAAAATCTGGCGCGGATAATACTATAAGTCGGTGGGGTAGCTGAGGAGAAAAGACGATTTTTGGCCAAATTGGTGCCGTTATATGCAACCCCAGTTTGGAAGATATGGCACGGCGGACGGCGAAACATAGAGGAGTACTAAGCTCGGCCTAATGGGCGCTAGTTAATAGGGCAAGCCGGGCGTATTAAGAAGTATCTCGAGTGCAGCTCTCCTGGTTCTATCCATGTGATTACCTAGCTAGTGAAGGAAGTAAAATATATTTGGATGACTAGCCAGAGGTGCTAAAATAGCGGGCTGGCAGAAGAAATGACTCTGGAGTGAGTAGATAACGTAAAACATACTGTCCTGTGGTGTGGTAAAAAAGCGACGATCGCAAGGTCTACCGCTGTGGGAAGCGTTCTATGAGGGGAGTGGTGATGATGACTTCGGCGGAGACATGGAGGGAGGCGACGCCCTTTGGACACTCAAGGTAGGAGGAGGAAGGGTGGGGAGAACAGCCAAGCCCTCATGGTGTCGATGTACAGGATGGTTTACGGAATAGCCCAGTCGCGGTCATCCAACCGCAGGTAAACACGCGGCATGATGGGTAGTTATACAGCTGATTGAATATGAAGGGCAGAGATGAATCTGCCACAGCTTCGAAATAATATTAAGGTAATATTGAGTCTGAGGAGTTTAGCGGGTTTAGTGGGTTTGTGAGTCCCACACTAGTCATATGGGCTGCCAGTGACGCATGCGCATCATGCATTTCTAAAACCTCTAAAAAAAAGCTCGCACTGCTTTAACATTATCATATTTATTTTACCCAAATTTACATAAGATTGATACGTTTACGTTTGGCAACTTTTTTGGCATTCAAGACAGGCAGTGGAATGATCTCTTCGTAAGGGCCAGACAGGCAGACTCATGCAGCTTCGCACACGTGCAGCCCACGGATAACCGCACTGTAGTATCGACAACCTACCGAGCCACCTATAGAGCCGATATCCGGCCGCAGAGTTCATCAGTACTCCACAGCGGAAGCAAGTTTCAGGTTCCATCTCAAGCAGGCTCTAGCTACGTCGGCAGCTTTAGTGAGGGAAGTTTGCATTAAGATCAGTATGGGAAAGACGGACGCCATGAACGTAAGATCCGTACAGCAGCTAGCAGAGAGTGACTCACTCAGACTATACGGGCAGGAGCTGTACTTTGTAAATGGATTCACCAACTGAGGCACCACGCTGACCCCCGCAATTCCTTCGCACGGTATTAAACTCTTATGCGCAAAACGAAGCGTTAATTGACTGTTTGTTTACTAGCCAATATCCCCTTTTCGCAGAACATATTATAAGCAATTTGCACTCATAGAGTCCCCGGTGTATTTCCAGTACTTTGAGCAGTATGAGAAAAATGGCAGATATGGATCCAGCGTTTGGCTGCTGGGCCAACACTCAATTCAGAGTGCTGTTGTCCTGTTACTTCAAGGGAGAAGCAGGACGAATTAATATGTAGAGGTTCGTTTGGCATTCTGTAGAGTTCGTCATACACTCTTTCGGATGGAGGGCTTCCATAAGCTAAGTGACACATGTATTTGAAAATATTGCGACAAGTTACGCGCAAGATATCATAGTACTGACGACCACACAGTCACTTTACTAGCGGTACTGGCACGGACGTCCTAAATTGTTTATATTTTTGGTATTATTGTTGTGTAGTTATAGTTACAGAAATGATTAGCTAAGCGAATGTACATAGCGGCAGTGTATGATGACGATCACTTGTCCGTTTCGTTTAGCCCAGACAAAGACCACTTCAGAAGTGTGTCCAGAACGTAGTCGGCATTCCCACGTTGTATGTCCAGATCCGGACGTTGTTTAGAGAAAGACGACGATCTACTTTAAACAGATGACAGGTTTAACAAAGTATCGACCTTACGGATTAGCTGCCTAATCCGGCATATATTCTGAATATTGACACACAGCGTGGGAACCCCGCCTCTAATTGGGGAAAGTTTCTTAAGTGGTACATTCTGTATATATCTAGCGGACTTTTCTGGTATTGAGGTCATTTACGATAATGGTGGAGAAAATGATGCAAAACACGTAGAATAAATAAAAACAAAAGAACAGGAAAAGCCGTTAGCGCAAGCTGTTGCAAGTGTAGTAAACAAGTACTAGTAAAATGCATGATGCACACTAGGCGTCGTTGTTAATTCCGCGGTGGGATTACAAACCTATTTAAATCTAGTTGCCCTCTTTGCTTCCTGTCGGGGCGTGGCGACAGTCTTTTATTCTCGAAATGAATTTACCTTTTTAGGGAAAAATTTACCTTTTTACGCACGTCTGCTGGTATAATTAGCGCGTAATGTGGGACTCAACATCGGTGGAGAGTATGTAACTTAATCCTGTACATGTGTAATACCCACTAAGAAACACTTTCCCAAGCCCCTCTCGGCTTGGAATTGTTAAGCAGCGGTATAGATTAAGCGTAGGCTAGAGCTCATACTCCTTAAGGAGAACCTCTACAGTGCCCTAAATCGTAAGCCAGCCTCTCCAAAGTTGCGTGCATATACGGCGTCTCAGGAGGAGAAGTCAGCCTTATTAATGCGGCGTAGGTTGCGCTGAAACTGTGCTGTAACTCTGGCCGTGGCCGTGGGCTCCCGTAGGGGTGCGGCATATAGCATAAAACTATCTACTACTCATACTGAGAGACGGTGCCGGGAGCCAGCTGCTCCCCTAGTTAGCGAAAGATTTTTTGTTTGCGGCTCTGCTTAGGCGTTGAAAACCTTTTTTGTAATATTGTGTGTATGAAGTAATTCTGTGAGAGCCTTTTCCCAAATACGTTTTTCGTTTTGTGAGAAATAATTTGAAGCCTAGCATGTGGAAGTATTGTCGAGTATCCGCTAGTGCTTGGTTTGCTGTTTTTTGCGCAACTAATCCCTGTAACGGGCGGTGACGATTAGTGCCAGATAATCTGTATAGGCTACGGAATAGACCCCCAGGAGGTGTGGGAGTTTTAGTACTCCATTGTAGGTTATATGCTATAAGGTTGGCCCTAGTACGAATCCCTGGGGGTCTCGGCTCTGACAGGATACTTCGTGCGGTCGCAGGTAGATGCTCGGTCTTCTAGGTACGACGCTAGGAGGCATCGTAAATGAGAAAATACGTCTTTGTGTACAAGTGCCTTGTTTATTAAGTGGTACACGTCCCACGAAAGCGTGTTGAACGTGTCTTTCAATTCTATAAGGATATTCAGACAATGCGATCTGCTAGCGTTTGGCGCATTTCTTTTAGGTATAAAGTTTTAGTACCTTGCTGATGACTGAATATGTGAAATGTCGGGCCCGGACACTGTACTGGCTTTCCAAGAGCGCCTCCTTGTCTTCCAGTTCTGTTACTATTCGTCCATTAGTCATGCACTCAGCCGCTTTGGATAGACAGGAGATCATATTTATCGAGCGTTATGCCGAGAGGTCTCCTTGCGATGACTGACTACCCGCTTGCGAACGTTTTATCCATTATGCGTTTAAATACTTTCGGGTCGCATGTGTACTGCTTGCTTTTCTTGGCGTATGTGTCTGGCCACAATTCTGATTTTTTTTGGATTGAGACCTGCTTAAAGGAAAGGTCTGGAATCTTCTCAAAAAGTATTGATTGCGGCCGAGGCCTTTTTGCGGGAAAAGAGCAGTTATAATCGATCGGGCTACTTCTATATATACTGCGTGCACTTATCTAGGGAACACACACTACATATATATATATATAGGTTTGAGAGAATGTCACTGGTCAATTTTTGATGTGGGTTTTGAAACGCCCTGAGCATTCGATGTAGATAGGAACAAAGGGACAGTCCGTCAAGACCAATATCGGTCCACTTCCAGAGCTTTTTTCTCTCGCACTAACACAGAAGTTTCTATGCTACAGAGATACAAGGTCCCCGCTTTACTTACCAAAGAGAAGCTAACCGAAAAACAGTACGCACACCTTATGCAAGGGGCAATGACCTGCGCGTGCCTTAATTGCTATCAGTCTTACCAAACCAGGGATCTTAGGTGTTAAGGGTCCAACAAGAGTGTGTCACAGAAATCCCTCATCGGCCGACTATGGCCACAATTCCCCGGACTCCAAAATTCATTGCCGCACCTTATTAAAGGAAAATCGTTCCCTTGCAGAATCGGAGTATGATGCAGTGCTCAGTAAGGCAAGAAAGCCACAAAGAAAATAATCAATAAATATCATCATAAAAAAATCATAAAATACTGCAAACATATCTCCGCAGAGCATCTAAGCACGGTCTGGCAATCGAATTCGCGGCTGAAAATAACAAAAACGTCCTATTACTCTCCGATACGTTTATAACACAGCTTTGTTAACCTGGCCCCACACCGGCAATAAGTTCTCTTTGATCAAGATATTCCCCAAAAGACCATTCTACTCAGCTTATATTTCTCCGAACTACACCTTACAGGAATACAGGAACTCCCTCGAAGAATTAGACCTCAGCATGAGCTCCCGGGGTCTCCAAAAGGAATTGGAGAAATGGGAGGGAACTTTAATGCGCCCCAAAGTATATGGGAAAGCAGTTCTTCGTCAAACAAAGGAGATATCCTTTTAGAATGGGTAATCCGTGCAAATCTACAACTCATGAACACTCCAAGATACGTTTTCTCCAGGTGCAGATATATGTCTCCGTTAATTTAATTTCCGCCTAGCCCTTTCTTCATACACAGCAGCAATGCTTTCCTAGCTAAATTATACCTTCTTACAGAAAACGTTGAAAATAAAAGTTCCTCATCCTATTGAATGCTCGACGGTCAAAGATCTGCACATCCAGAATCTTATCGAGAATCTTGCTTCCGCCTACATCCTAATAGCCTAATAGCGGCTGAGCATGGCACTGGCCAGTTTTCCCATCTATTGAAAGAGTCTGAAAAAGTACGAAAAGCCCTAGATAAAGCAATTCGTAATGGCAAAATAGACACTGAAACACATTGTGCGAGGAGGTTGAAGAAAATCCTAGGAGCGAAAAGTACAAGATGCGTATAAAAATTTACCACGCCCATGACGGCTCCGATCGCAGCCGGTGCTCTTTAAGGAAACTTCAGACTAAAACTATTCAAGCACATGATGAATAAAAAAACTTACCAGGGATGACTATTCTTAACTATGGAAAATGGTATGTGTGACCTTTATACTAAAGCCCGGTAAACAACACAAAGACCCCTCAGCATACCGCCCTATAAGTGTGCTCTTCTGCCTATCCAAGGCAGCTGAGCGCATTATCAACGGACGACTAGTAATAGAACTAGAAGAAGAGAAGACGCGGTCAAAAAGCCAGCACGGCTTCTGTGTCCACTACTCTACACATTTGGCTGTCAGAAAAATTCCAGACGTAGCTGAAACACATAAAAATGCGACGAGAGCAAACCGGTTGCATTGTTTGACCATCCCCTTAGACGTCAAAAACGCGTCTAACACACTTTCGTGAAACGCCTTTTAAACAAAGACGTGTCCCCCTACTTACGACTTATCCTAGTGTCGTACATAAAACACCGAGCATGTACTAACGAAGGCGTCGACTATACGAGTTACAGCCAAGGGTCCGTACTGGAACCAACCTTGTAAACTATAACCTACAATTGTGCATTTAGATTCCCACATCTCCTGGGAGTTTATTTCATCGCCTACGCAGATATTTCGGCACTGATCTTCAACGCCTACTTTGAGGATCTGCTACAAGGAACAGCCGACAAAGTTCCGACGGATATCCGGAGGACAGTAACTCCGCAAACTAGGTCTCGAATTGGCTTCACAAATAGAGAAGAAATTATTCTAAACGATCTGAAGCGCCCTCCGCAGAACCTGCACTTATGCCTGAAAGGGCACCCAGTAACGCTCACGTCTATGGCTGAGTACCTGGGCATTATCCTGGATAGGGCTCTCACTGAAGTACCTCACTTGCAGCAAAGAAAACCTGACGAAGCCTCAGCAGAGCTGCAAAAAATCCTGCCTGAAGCAGAGGAGCACCAACTCTTGGCGCCGCCTTGTAGCATCAATAGAAGATAGCATCATGCTTTATGCTGTACCCTTGCAGAAGCGCACAACTGACAAGGTTACAACACGCCGTCTCCTCAACAAGGCCCAAGTACCTATGGTGCGCAGCATCGCACGGGCAAGTCGCACCGTTTCCACAGCAGCCATACAATTGATTATTGGTGTCACAAAGTATAATTTGTTTGTCCTTTCTAGGCATTTTTTTCTGAGATCTAAGGAAGAAAGAACTAGTTACAAGAATCAATCTGCAGAACAGATGCTCTGACTAAATGGAACCAATAGAAAGCAATACTTTACAAAATCAAGAACCCCTGGTTCCAAAAAAGTAGAACCTTAAACACGGCTGACGAACCTACTCACTCGTGCTCAATCCGCCGAATCTAATTGTAATCTAATTGTTTAATAGCATACGCAAGCAGTTCCCAGTCAGGGGAACTGACTGTTAGTGGGTTAGAGTCACACACTACCAGTCCTTTGCAGGGAGCTTCCCTGCCGCAGTGTCCGTGTGTGCAACCGCATTTTCTAGTTAGTCCTCCAAGAAACCATTTTGTCTTCTGATCATGGATGATTAAGTTAATAATAAAGCGCCCCAATCAAATGTTAAGAACCAATTTGAATTTTATAGTAGGGAACTAGTACAACATGAAGTTTAACCTCGACATCACAAACTAGACCAGATTTTTCCAAGGTTTCTTATCTGTCGACACTGAGAACTCTAGGATTATTGACTATGTGTACCTTGTCATACAGCCACATGTGCCATAGCAAATCTGCCGCACAGCGTTTATTGACCGATATATGCCAGCTTTAGAAAGAGTCGAGCCCGGTGGCGTGGTGGCATGCGTCTGCGCCTCGCGACCGGAGGAGACACATAGGTGCGCGGGTTCGAGCCCCACCGTTGCACATTTGTATTTATGGGGGTCCGTCTATGAAGCAATGTGAAAAACAGTTCCGTGGACGTTAAACCTTGGCTGAGGTCAGCCCGAAGACTTTACATACTCACTCGTAGAACGGCTAACGGGCCACGGTGGCTGCTTTTAGCAATATTTACACGGAATTAGTAAAACTGACTCTCCCTTATGCCGCATTTTCAGCTTAGAAAAATACTGACGATGACACAACTGCGAAAATGATCGCCGCACAAAGTCAATCAGCTTTATTGAATGCCAAGATAAGGTGACCAGGTGAATTAATCTCGAGAACAACTTTAACTATGACGCCTGGAGTGTATAATGCATTTTAACAGTTTCTTTATTTATATATATATATATTTTTTTTTTTTTCAAGCTTACATTAGACAATCCCAAGAACCTCGATAAGTTTAAAACTATGAAACGTTAAAAACCTTTTAAAAGATAAATTGTATTGTTAAAAACTGCCTTATTTGAGCTGGTGCTGCAGAGGTGCAATGAACCCACGCTAAGAGAAGACCTAGGATACATTACCATAATTGCAACAAAATAGAGCAGCGATCTGTGAAATTACCTAGCACGGGTAGTCCCCTTGTCTTAAAAACACTAACTGCAAATTAACGAATGTGCATCTTACTATTGTAGTAATTTCGATATTACCCGATAGCACTTAACGAAATGTATAGAATGGTATACCAGCTCGTTAACAGCTGCTACAATTGCTGTGCTTTAAAGGCTCATTTTTTTAACAAATGTGCGGAATTGTTCATGCTGGTAGTATAAAAATACGTATATATATATATATTTTTTTTTTTTTAAATTTTATGTGTTAGCACTTTGGAATGAACAATTGTGTCCGCGCGAACATGCATGTTCCTTAACCTAAAATTACTCCAGTTCAGCAACGTGCCCCGATTGTCCCTCCAATGTCTCGAAAACCAACGAATAAAATTAGTGCCAATAACCAATGCCAGAGTATCTCCTGCATTTGTCAACCTGCTAGGTTCGCGCCTATACGGACTATCAAAGAGGCAATTAAGTCGGTTACAGAGGTTAAACAAGCCACGCTGAAAGGGTATTAGTGACCTTCAGATCTATTTCGGTTGTCCCTGAATAGACCCAGGGGTACAAGTACACACGGAAAGGTCACAGTGCTTGACTAAAGGTATCATTTAAAGGGGAGTCACGTGCTCGTCAGCCAGCATGATGCCTGATGGGCCAGTTAATCCACATTACCACGGCGACATCGTTGGGGCACGACTAATTCAACACCGAGCCGCACTCCTGCATCAATGCGCGTGGTTTCGGCGTCCAAAAGAGTCCCAAATCATGAACAAGGTAGAGCAGACGGGCTCTATCAATATATGCTTGCTAGGGTTTCTTGCAGGACGGGTTGTCCAACATATTTGGTGGGGAAGGGGGGGTCAAATGATGCCAACAAACTATCAATCAGCCCTTGAAGTTCAACGGCGTTAGCCTCCCACCCATAAAGAATAAATAATGTCCCAACTTATATCGAAAGCATTACCTAATCCCTTGCCCCAGCGATCAGTTTAAAATTTAGTATGTCCTCTAACACGTTGAGCTAAGACCATTAAATGACCATAAGAACTCCAACGATTCGGACAAATTGCAAGGGTTCCGGAAACCCAGTTTGGCCATCACCGCCACTCTAATGCGTAATCGACAGATTGAACTTTTGCTTCAACTTTATGAGGTTAGAGCTAAACCGATTACTGTGACGGGTATGGACAGTATTACGAAAAGCTGCGCCAGACGTTGCTCACGAGATATAGTCTTCTTCTAAAGACACCACTAGTGAAGATTCGTCACGTTGATCGCACTCTGCAACGGGTCCTTATTTCGCTTACACCCTGATGATACAGCTGTCTACAACTCCCGACGTTTCAGTACCTGTACTGGTGTTCGTTTGTGGTTTGTACTCCAGACGATGCGCCGTATGCTTTGCCTCCAGCCGGCTCCGAGACACCGGCATGGGCCGTCGCAATTGGTATCTCTTTGGCAAATGCACTCACAAGCCTGGCGAAATTCGGACAAGGCTTGACTACGCTGAACTCATTTACCCCAAAGAGTGAATCGATTAACGCACTGGCGCGCTAGGCATGACACTGCAATATATATATATATATATATATATATTTACGAGTATATATATATATATAATAAACCATAATGCTGAGAATCAGCAAGCATGCTGAAATATGGAACGTCACTGTGGGTATAACTGAAGTATTTATTCAAAGTAATTAACAGAGGTCTAAGCACGACTATGCCGCTGATTCACGAGCCTAAGGATTACTACGTTATCCCAAAACGACATATTTAAATTTTATCAGAAGCGTGTATTACTAAAATAATCGCTAATAAAACATATCTCTAGTAAATATATACGTATAATATTTATTCGCCACACAAGCGCATGTTTCTGATCAAAATAGGGACCATGTTACAACCTCCGCTAGTCAGAGTTTATTTTTCTAACACAGCTTAATTAATATAGCTCAGTAAAGTTTGTTCTCTAGAAAAGTCAAACAATAATTACTTACAAAAAAAAATATCGAGTAAATACACGAATATGAATAAAGTTGCTGTATTCCTGATATCGAATTGTACTTGTGCTTGTAGCGGCTGTTCTAATTACCGCTAACCGGATAGTTCGTACCTGCACTACAATGAGGATGACCTAACATCTAATAGGTCCCCATTGGACTGCAAATAACGATGAAAAGATAGCTTTACTCAAACACGCACGCACAGCTTTTTTTTACTACGACAGGCGGGTAGGCCCACAGCGTTGATCGAGCGTATCCTGGAATAGTTTTAATTTTGAGTGAAGCATCTACGATAGAGGACTTTGTCGTGGACCCACTGAGTAACGGTCAGTGTCGTTGCAGCGTTTTACGTATGTATGCTCCAATAACCTCGAGCGGCCGTTCTTGCCACGACAGCAGCTGTTCTTTGTCTTTGCTAAGCTCATCGCATACCATTCGGTCCAGTAACGTCACACACACGACGGCCGCAGGAAATCCGGCGTGGGCGCACATAGCAGCGAACACCGAGGCTTCCATTTCGATATTGACGACACCTAGGTCGTGTAGTTTGTTGAGAAACTCAAGCTTGTCCGCCTCGTCGTAGTGACAGAACGCGCCGTTGAGCCGACCTTGTGACTCGTAGAAACCGGTAGCACACATCGTTTTACCGTTAACGATCGGCATCTGAGGAAATGCCTGACGGCCGGCCTCAGTTATGTCCGCACTCAGCTTCGCATCGAGAACGCACGGTCGCTGAACTACCTTGCCTAGAATGTGGAACTGGTGATGCTCCTCTAGCAGGTCGTTCAACGCTGCGGTACTCACGACCACGGTGCCCGGCGGCACTCCGACGCCTCCGCTCGTGCCGAGCCGAATCATGACGACATCGCGACACTTCGCGTACGTAACCAACTTGAAGATCTCATGCAGTAGGATGCCAATTGAGGGCCCGCCCATGCCGTGGCTTATCGACAGCACTGGTCCGACCTTGAAGATCGAGAACCGATGGCCATGCCCCGTGAGGTCGCGCAGCTCGTCGTCGTCAATGCCGAGCAGCTTCTTGATGTACTCGGCGAACGCACGCATCCTCTGCACAGTGCCGCCCATACACACGAAGCGCACGTCCGAAAACAGCTTCTCGAGGTCATCGTCAGTCGACAGACCAATGTGGTAGAGGTGATCAGTTTCCAGTTTGTCCAGATGCGGATTGGGAAGCTTCAAACTTTTTGACATGGTTCGTAGCTGTAGATCGTGCGCTGAACAGGGTACTGTTAGTTATCTCCAGAAGGCAATTCGTCTTCACAACGTACCACCAACACCACCGCGTCGACGAAGATGACAGTGACACTCACCACGCCTAATGATAAAAAAAATACTGGTTTTCTACTGGTTGCTAGAGAAACGCTAGAAAGAAATTAGCTACATTAGGCAGTAATGCACTTTCCTGAGTTCTGTACCATCTCACAGTGAAGAAGTGCAAAATCCAGCCCTACCGAACACACCAGCTACACTAATAAATTGCTCCTTGAGAATGGCTAGGGATTTGGGGGCCTGTCTTGGCAGAGTCCTCTCTCGCGTGAATCCTCTTTCCAACTGCCACGAAGGTTTTAAGAGAAACAGCAAGGGTAAACGCCGCCGACACGGTCTTTGCGTAGCAAAGATTAGATTGCTTAGACAAACCATCACTGCTGTCACCAGTGTACCTCCCTTTGTTATTACTATATATATATATATATATATATATATATATATATATATATATATATATATATATATTGCTTTTACAAAATCGTTCTTCGGCATGTCTAATACTAGGTGTATTGAAATACTCTTTGTTTGAATATTTATAATTGGGTGAACGCGCGTTGTAATGATATTTTATTAAAATTAACGTGTAAATACAAAGCAGATTTTATAAAAAAATGTTCAGTAGTTTTCAGTCAAAAAGAGACACTCGAAAGACTGTGCATTCTTCTTTTCCTAAAAGAAGAGTAGTCGCGCATATATAAGTGGGCCCCACGAGCGGCCTCTTTAATCAGTCGTACCAATTCGTATCTATGTATCCGTAATAAAGGTGTTCGCTATCATTTGCCAGCAGTAGAGTAGAAACTTAGGCTGCATGTAATTTAATTCACAATACCGAACGATGATGAAATAATAATTAAGTGAGCGCACTTGTATTTTAAGCTGCATTTTAATCCTAACTCACATACATCTGATCAGATTATAGTTGGACAATGGGCGGAGAGTCTCAAAAAGTATTTTATAAATTAGCTTATATTTTAAAAGAATTGATTAGAATAACAATAGCTGTTGTCAGAGAAAAAGTTGATATATAAATCACTGATATGTATATATATATATATACAGGTGGGCGCACTTACGTGATGCATCTTTATAACCGTTATCGTACTTCGTCAGCTTGATTATCATCAGCCCGTGCTAACCACGGGGAAACGCAGCACCCCCCGGCACGAAGAATGGATAGAAGAAACGGATAGCCGTCGTTTTGGGTCAAATCTCAACAGAACAGTTGCTGCGCTTAATCGTAATGGTTGACGATGAATGTGACGGTGCCGACAGTGACGCCAACTACATATTCTCGCCGCTTTGGTCATGGTGAACGGCATCGTGCATGGTAATGTGAGCCAAGACGCGACGGCAACGACAGCCACAGCTAAAGCAGCAACCACAGCGATTTCTAAGAATTCCAAGACCAGAGCTGTTTCCATGATTGCCATTGTCGACCATGGCGTTCTATCGCATTATTAGAATATGTATATATATATATATATGCGCCGCGCCTCTCAGCGCCGGATTTATCACGACTGCGTACGCTACCAGTGGAAGCGGCAGCTGTTCTGAATAGGTCTGCTCTGCCAGAAACGATCCTGCAGTTATGGGGGTCCTGCGCAGGAAGCAGGTCACGACGACTGGAACGCGGCGGCGGAGGCGGCAGCGACCGATGATGACGGCGGCAGTCCTTTGCAGAGGACAGGTCATGTCGTAGAGATTTGCGGTCTTGCAACACGAGGGAACATGTCGCGTCTAGTATGAATGGGTCCGGTCAGATTGGGACATCTCCAACACAAATAAAACGGACATGCGGGAATAATAAAGTGCATCGTCATTTATTAGTGGCATCCGCAGAGGCCAAAACTGTACGCAAGTAATTGCAGATCCTTATGATTAATGCTGTCAACCGTATCCTATCAATGTATATATATATAGTTTTTCGTCCTTGAAAACTATCCTGAAATTTGACAAGTTGACCTTAGGACTGTAATTAGTATATTTAAGCTCCAAATCCTTTCTACAGTAACATACTTCCTCAGACCCCCCTCCAAGTTAGCATTAGACAGTATTTAGAATTCTTCTTCCTTCTCCAAAGTGCTAACATAGTGCAATTATATAAATAAAAATATTATGTTTATTTCACTCAAATTGAGTATAATATACAGTTCAAAAAAAAAATTAGAATCTCAATTAAAAATGGGAGGAATGTGTGTGTGTGTGTGTAAAGTGTGACTATTTATTAAAAGAGCTTTTAGTTTATCAAAAACGCTCCATCTCGCTGGTGTTGCATATGTGCAACGTGGCCACATCAATAGAAGATATAGAACACCGTAATTGCCAGTTTGATCACGACACACTCAAAGCATACAAACAAGACAAAGAAAGGCGAAATTGAAACTTTTTTATCTCAAATTTAACAGCCGGACCCGCGTTCCGGAAAGAAGATCTACAACACAACAGAGCAGTGATCCAAAAAAACAACCTGGCACAGATACTATCAGTACCTCTGTCTGAAAAGAAATATTTTCAAATCAACAAATGTGTTTGTAAATACTATGGCGAAATAGATATCGACTGACATCACGTATTAAAACGTTTAGAATTAAACACCAGCTCGTTAATAACTGCTGTAAATGACGTGCATAACCCGCATTATAACGGCACAATAATTACCCGTAACTATTGTGAGAATCTACCGATAATGGTGAACAAACATCAACAATATATGGTTTTGTCTTTCTGCCTTGACCTTTTATTTAGTTTCAATAGCCTACGTAGGTACGTGAAACGCGTTTTACATACTATTTTGTAGGATTAATAGTAACCATAAGGTTTAATGGGAACCAGAAATTTCAAAGTGTCCCTAGTTGTTTGCTTTGTGCATGATTGGGCTCGTTTGGTGCGTTGGCAATTCTGTACATTTCGCGCAGCATTTTTTGCTTGCATATGCACGCACGCTCTACTCCATATTTATTTGAATATTTATTTATGTTCATAATACATCACAAGAGTAGACCTGGCGTGTTCTAAACACTTTAAAACATCTTTAACAACTAACAACACATGCTATCAGCAACTGAAGTATCGGGCGACAGGTAACAATAGTTAAAGTAGCAGCCATAATTAAATAAACGAAACTACATGATCAAACACACAGCAGTAATAAATAGAGCAACAGTATGAAACTGTATAAAGTGCAATGAAAAGGCATGTAAATGACCGTGAACGTAAGATAAAGTCACGCAGTTGGCGACGACCGTAAAGGTTAATGAAAGTCGCCTGCAAATATTACATAAGAAACAGAGAACTCTAATAATCTGTAATTATCAACCGGCAACATTAAAACGCAGAAGAGCCTACGCGTGAATGAATCTAGCAACACTTTACGATGGTTTTTGTATCATTGGCATGTTTTTCAAAATAGTTGCATTTTTAGAATGTACTAACAGCATGTGTTAACTTTATTTAGAGTGACAAACTGATTGAGTGGATGATGCACACCTGGCGTCGTTGTTAAAGTCAAGAATTGTAGGATTCTAAAATCCAGTTGTTCTCTTTGACCCTTGTCGGGGGTGGCCGCAGTGCTGTCGTCTTAAAATCTAGAGAAGACTTATATGATGCTAAGAGTTGTGGGTATTTATGTCTCACTTATAAAGCGGCGTGTTGTAGTTCTGGTAGTTGTGCGCTCCCATAGGGGTGCGGCATAAAGCATGATAATTCGGTACTGCTGCTAGGATACAGCGCCGAGAGTCGGTCGTTCCCCTAGTTCTCAAGAGAAATCTTCTCAGTTATACTGAGGGTCTGGCAGCTTTTTGGCTGCATTGCGCACTTGATTTTGTATAGCCAACCCGAGGCTAAGTGTGTAGAGATATTATCAGATACTCGTTAAGGCTCCGTTAGCTGTTTCTTCAGGTAGATCCCTGTCACCGGCATTGACAATCAATGCCAGATTGCCTGGGCAGGTGCTAAGACTGCTAAGACTCAAGGGCTATAGGAATCTAAGTAGGCCTGGGGACGTGGCCATTTGTGCGTGGCGCATTCTGTTACGGACGATCTTATACCACTAACTCCAAATGTTTTCCTTGACTTCCTGGCACAATGAGTTTCACTGGTATACTTTGCTATTCCTAATTCCCTAGTATTATATAAGACTGTTCATGCTTCTCTGAACTCATTTTATAGATAAGTTCTGTCCGGTGATTCGCCCTACGGCGCGTGCATACTCGCCGCAGGCTGTGGACGTTCTTTCGTGTTTCGACGATTTGGCTATTCCACCAGTAGTACGAGGGGCGCCTGGCTATCCCAGGTTGTGGACAGAGGCTAGATCGAGACTCGGTAGGCTTCTTCTAGTAGTGGGCAGATCTGCACTGTCAAGTATTCAAGAAGGCGGCGTTTGTGTTGCTGTACGTAGCAACGTTCTCACCCAAACAGTTGTTGCTGGTGGAACTCGGTGCTGACCCGAGAGACCAGCCGAGAAGTACTGAAGGCGTTTGCCGCAAAGACTTTCACAATCACTCTTAATCACGAAGCACTCACAAAATGTGGTAACAAATAAGATTTGTTAGTGTGGAATTGATTTTATTACTCTACATGTTGCCATAGATGTGGTAATAGGTTTGAATTAATAGAGATCGCCATCGCAAGCGTTCGTGGTCAATGGCCGCTTACGCTCGCTTAAAAACTGTGTTTGCACTACTCTGTAAATCTAGCAGATTCATCTACAACACAGAGCGCGCTATTTTATAGCACCCGAAGGGAGCACAAAAACAGCATATTTGTTTGTGGTCGATCACTATTCTTGCTTGCGCTAGTGCTTGGACGTGCTAATCGTCAACAATCGAGACGTTGCAATACGTCTCGGTGATTGCTCCGTTTCGGTGAACCCACACCGACGTTAAACAGAAGAGTTTGAAATGAATACCCTTTTGCCACTCCAGAAGGCGCGGTAAACAGAAACCTTCATTAGCAGCAACATCGGCAGCAGATACAGCCTACCTCTAGATACGGCTGCGCTATGACCTAATGATGTTCTTGTAGCTGCTTGCACATGAGGCCAGCGACTACTACTGCTTCTGCTGTTACTCTAAAGCGTTAAAGCGGCAGCGACCGTACAAGTTGTGGCGTTGCGGCATTTTAGACAGCGCCGCAGGGCTGGGGGGGTGGAGGCAGCTAAAAGCTGCAAACTCCTGGCATTTCTTCAGGCTCAGTCTGTTTCGATCTTTTGCTCGCTTTCGGCGACACACGACTAAGAGCGTTCCTCTCTCCCTTTTCCCTATCTTTCTTCCTACCCTGCATCATGATTGGTAGCGAGTATCAGCATCAGCGTTTCGTGGTATCCCAGCAGCAGTAGCAGCAGATCTCGGAGGTTGCCCGTTGCTCGCCCTGCGCCCTCAGCATTCCCGTCCCTAGCATGCCATTCACTAAGACTTCGAGCAACCCATCGTGATTAGGAGAAGATAAACGAAGAGCGACAGGAGAACAAGAAGCGTTGCTCCACGTCCACGACAACGACGGCGACAACGCTGTTGGCGATGGCGGCTTCGACGTTGCTCGTCGTCGTCGTCAAGCGCACACTACTGTCTGCGCTTGTGTCGTAGACACCCTCCAGGCGACAAGTTTAAGAGTGAGTCCCCATGACCCTCGTATTGTGAGATGCATGTAGGTCTTATAGGGACAGAAAAAAACGGTAGAGGGAACACAACGAGGAATGAAGAGTCTAAGAGAGAGAGAGGGAGAGAGACAAGCTGATGGAGAAAGGTCAAATAGGGCAGGCAGAGAAAGTGCCGTTGAGGGGCAGTCAGTTTTAAGAGGCTACGACGATATGCGACTCGTTAACGTAGTGTGCTGCTGGTGGCTTTTTTACTCCACAGCTGCGTAGAGAAGACGCATCATACTCGGTTCTCATAGAGCTACCCTGTCTACATAGTAATCTGTTGGTTGAGGTCCAAGCTTTTGTGCAAGCCTTGTGGTCGCCGTTACGGCTACGTGATTGCGGATGAATGGAAGAATTTTGTGAAGGGGTCGCTGGCCGATCGCCGCGCCTGCGACGACATCACAGGGCAGACCTGCGCCGTCGGGGGAGCGGTGGTTGTTTATAACAGCATCAGAAGCAGCAGCAGTAGCATAGGCATGTATGAAAAAGGCAAGCGCAATAGTGGTGTGGCGTGCCTTATGCTGAACCGCGGCCCGTCAGATCGGGGCCAAGTAGGTTGGGTGAGTGGTTCAGCCGGCGGGAGGCCACCCGGCCTACAACCGGAAGCAAAGTTTGGGTCGAGGATCGAAGCATGTCTCTTTCTCTTGTGCATCGTGTGTTTTCTGTCTCTCTCTCTATGTCTCGTCTACGCGCGTCTTAAAACTTTAAGGTCCGCCGGTGTGCTAAATATGACATTGTTCCTAACAAAACTCTCCTACGTGTGTGTAAAATATGCGTGTGTGTATTTTGGCAAGCTAGCTTACCGGCATATATATATATATATATATTTGAGACAACGCCTTGATCTCTACGTCCAACGCGGGAACGCGGCGTCCGTCCGGGGCACACTGCTAAAGTGGTCTCAGCCTACCCTAACGAGATTGAGTAAGTTATGTATATATATATATATATATATATATATAATATATTTGTACTGGATCTCGGGGTAATGCTTCGAGATACTGGTATTACATATAAGCTGTATGCGGACGATCTCAAAATCTATGTTGAGGCAAAAAACGACAGCAACCGAGCTATTCTACAGAAAGCGATTGATACAGTATCCTTATGGGCAGAGGAAAACCGCATGCAAATATCTACTTCCAAATCTGCTGTTCTCAAGGCAATGCCAGATACTACTCAGTATATGCTAAACGGCCAACCCATTCCTGAAGTCTCACGCTACAAAGACCTCGGGGTAATCTTCGACCGCCAAATGAAGTTTAGACCTCACATGGCTGAGGTTGTCAAGGCCGCGTCTCGAATATGTAATCTCATAATGCGGTCTTTCATTATAAAGGACCATAATGTGTACCTAAAGCTGTATCAAACCTTAGTGGTACCAAAGTGGACTTATTGCTGTCACGTATGGATGTCATTCTATAAAAGAGATGTTGACTTTTTGCAGAGCGTGCAGGATAAGTTTGTGAAACGAGTTGCTCGTCGGTGTTGTCTACCGCGCGAGCGAATCACATTGCCTAGTGTTAGTGAATACCAATCCCATACCGATTACCGCATGTTTAAACAACTAGCGCGTCATAAACTTATTACTAGGTATTTTGTTCTAAGTCCAAATAATCTCCGGAGCGGCGTTTCCATCCACCCCCACGAGATTGCTCGGGTGGACGTTGTGAACAACTCATTTGCCTAGAGGATTGCACGTCGTTCACAGAATCGAAACGACTTTGCTTCTATTGTAATACCCCTTTTTCAATAAAGGTGATATGATGTGATATATATATATATATATACATTCAGTTGCGTTGCGCAAGAAGAAGAATGCATTGACCTTATA
This sequence comes from Dermanyssus gallinae, assembly GCA_003439945.1. NCBI lineage: Eukaryota > Metazoa > Arthropoda > Arachnida > Mesostigmata > Dermanyssidae > Dermanyssus > Dermanyssus gallinae. The sequence goes on along the minus strand of QVRM01002562.1, from coordinate 390,383 downwards.
GCTAAATGCGTATAGTGATGATGATGATGACGATAATGATCTGACGAGCTAAATCTATTAACAACACTCCATTAATATAGTGTAAACAGTTTGGATTTTCCAAAGGTATGCCACTGTGGCTTACCAACGGACGTACACTCAGTAAAACAATGAGAAGAGAGAATGTTGTAGTATAAACAGTGGCACATGGTGACCCTGGGTATCGGTTGGATTGAGTCACGCATGTCTTGCAGTGGCCTAGTCCCTTCGATAAGATACTTCGAGACACTCTAAGCATTTTACTTATAGCGGCTAAGGACTTAAGCCCGTCGCGCAGTATGAGATGAGGCGGTGTACGCACGTGCCTACCTTAATTACGCAGCACTACACACACGCAATAATAATATTATTCTGTTGTCTCAGCTAGATCATGTATAGGCAGGGAGGAAGAAACCTACTCTATCGGTTGAATGCAATGCCCGCTGGAATCTTCTATGTTTTAGCGATCTGATTCCCTATCTGGCCTGTTAGTGCGCCGGTCAACGTCGCATGTATGGGTTCTTAAGTAATAATACCGCAAGCTACAGCAGTCCGCTTTCTCCTCTAAGATTCTAATATATATATATATATATATATATATATATATATATATATTGGGTTAGTTAGAAAGTTTGTCGAATTCTACAGATAAAGTAGAACAGAAGAAGTAACTCAATCATAGGGTGTCACTTCAGTAAATCGCATACATTGAATATTTATTTTTCGTTTGTGTGCTGGTGTCCACATATATATGTGTGTGGATACATATCACCCTTTTATATCAGGGCCGCCTAACGCTGTAGCTAATAATGATTTTAAAATTGCTTTTTCCCATTTTTCTCGCTTTTTGGTATAGCACGTTTCATCGAGATAGCCTCTGCTTCGAAATTGCGACCTGTTCCTTTTCTACACCCTTGCCTAATCCAAACGTCTCCCCTAATTCTAAATTCCTAGTCCCTCCCAATCGTTCACACTTCCTAACTAAATGATCTACCGTTGTTTTGTCTCTCTTCCCGCATATCCGAATAAAAACCGTTGTTTCTAACTCCTCGTGAACAATTCTTCGTTGTAGGTCCGCCGCACCCTCGGGTCTAACGTACCTGCGCTCGCATCCGCTAACAGCTCGTCGCCTCGTGTACTATCGAATAACCATTCTACTCCACCCCTTTCCGATTTCATACTCCCGTTCCGTTAAACTAACTTTTTCATAGGTGTTTCCGTCACTTCTGTGTGTGTGCTGCTTTTACCCTAAGTTTTATTTGCTTATTAAATAGAGCAGTCTTTGTCCATTGTTTACTACTGAATCCTATCTGCCTTGCCACACATTCCACATTTCTATGCGGAATATATACCACCTCTTTCTATGCCCTTAAAACATGAGAACTCAGCGGCTTTTCGGCTCTCAAAGATGGGGCAATAGTTGCATCCTATGCAAAATTTAGCAACTTGCGGTGGTCGCCACATATATTTATATATATATATATATATATATATATGCTGGAGAACGTTGTTATGGTGAATTGTGATTTCTCTACATTTAAAGGCCAGATAAAAGAAGGTTTTTCGAAACATATATATATATATATATATATATATATCACTTTAATTTATTAAAGAAAAAAATTGTCATTATCTTTTGTTCGTCGCTACAATGGTCGTTAGCGGTACTCTGCTCACTTCATGCCTATTGACTAATTGGAGCTTCCCTGATACCCAATGAAAGGCTTGCCGCTCCTACATCTGATGCTGCTAGAATATCAAAGATGACAGTAACAACAGCAGCAGCAGCAGCAGCAGAAGTAGCAGGCGGCGTTGGAAACAGCTCATTGGACAGACTGCAGATCGTCTCGTTCTTTTGCGATAGCCGGCGGCCGCGATAGAGCGAGAGGATGGGGTACGCCATAGATTACAGCAGCGGACTCTATAATACGACCACTACTATCACTGCTGCTATTGCTACTGGCCAGGACAACCTCTCCTTTGCTCTCTCTATCTCCCTCCCTCTCTCTCTCGATCTCTCTCTCGCTCTCTCTCCCTCTCTCGCTCTCTCTCTCTCTCTCGCAGCTTCGCCCTAGCCCTCGTTGTCTGTTAACGGACAGCGACAGGGGAGAAACTAAGTGGGAGAAAAGGCGAGAGCGTGACAGGGTGCGTGGAGACGAGAGGGCGAATGAGAAAACCACACGAGCCGCGATGGTTGGTCGTGATAATATCAATGATGATAATGATGATGATGATGATGATGCGGATGAGAATGATGATGAGAATGATGAGGATGGTGATGAAAATGGTGGTGGTGGTAGTGGTGGTGGTGGTGATGGTAGTAGTCATGATGATGATCTTACTCGCAGCAGTAGTAGTAAGTAACCCGGTCCTCGCAGTAGCAGCAGCAGTAGTAATAATGTGATAGAGTTGAGAATTCCCACCACCGCTGGGAGCGGCACGGTTAGTCAACTGGGTGGGTATCAAAGGGTGGATGGCTGACTGGCCGGCCATGGGACCCGCCCTGGCCGCTCGGAGCCGCCACGAGCTGACCCGGCAGCAGAGCTTCGGCGGCGGCGGTGGCTGCGGCGGCGGCGGCGGCGGCAACGGGGGGAACAGCGGCCACATAGCCGCAGACATCGAAGGGGTATGGTGGACCCAGGCCCGACATTCATACGCTCACACAGACACACACACACACATACATAGTCACCCCTTTATACATATCCTTTACACACACACACACAAGCAGACATGCATTCACTCACACAAACACCGTGCGTACACCGGTCATGGCCAGCTCGGGAGTACTGCCCACCTACTCGCGGCACGACGCACACTTGCTCGCATACGAGAGCATAATTAAGCGAGTGCGGCAGTCAGATAAGTAGAGGTAGCTGCAGTAGCAACAGCAGCAGCAGCAGCGGCACCATTTGCAGGTTGCTGCAGTTGTAGCCCTTATTCGAGGTCTTCCTGGCCTCGGTGACCAACCTCGGTGGTAGCTAACCACGCATTCCCAATCTCCTTCTAGCGGCGCTGTGATTTTTTATCTCTCTCTCTCTCCCCCCCCCTCTCTCTCTATATATATATATATATATATATATATATATATATATTTCAATTCAATTCAGACTTGGTTTATTTACGAAACTGCATACATTCACATGCTTAAGTTCTCGTTATGAAAAGTGGTTTATATATGAACCGTTCATTAGGTAACCAGCGCAGACAATAAAATCACATATTTTCCGGAGTTTACATTTTATTTATCTACGTTGCCTATGTAGAGTTGTGTTCACTTAGCCCAGCGAAATAAGCTGTAAAAGGATTAATAAAATTAGAAAGCCTAATCCACAGGTTTAAACTCAAGTCTGTCTACAATTTTTGTTGGCAGTATCTGATAAATCTTGAAACTGTAGGCTTGATATTGGTTTCTGCGAGACGTTTGTACTTAGTTATGGCCTTGAAAATCACGCAAGTTATTATACCGCAGTGCTCAGTAGCATGTGCTTTCTATTCATATAAAATGTGTTTGCTTACTTACTGCGCAATAGCTGCTTGATCCCATCAACCCAAAACCGGTTTGTACTCAGTCTACACATGGCCGTGTCTTAAAGATAGCACAGGACTGGATCTCCCATAATCTTAATGGCATTCGCTGCCAATATTTTGACCGGTAATGGGCTTTTGATCGCGTAAGCCACAGACTATTTGTGCGTAAATTGATTAAGTTTAATTAGAAACTTGTAACTGCTTAGCTCCTTTTAAGTCCGCATTGACAATGTATATATTAAATTATGGTTGTTTCAAGATTTGAAAGCCCAATGAATAGAAATTCTTTAAATTGCTGGAAATGTCCAGAGGCGCTTCTTAAACAGGCTCTGTTGAATCTGTTTCACTAGTGTGATGATGTCGGGCATTGATGGCTAGCACATCAAGGTGCTTGGAACCCATTTAAAAGCTACCGTGTAACATTAGTTTGTCAGTTATCTGATACTCTACTAGTCTAATAAGCGTTTCAGCGACTCCCAAACTCATTGCTCGGATTGGGCAGTACAGGTTGCGCTACTTTGCTATTCTATCTGTCGAAATACACAACTATAAACAAATGCATGTAGAATATATTACTTAAATGATGTATGCATTGCAGTATAATCACTGTGTATAATGTTTGTAAAAGTAGAAAGAAAATTCGATGAGAGTAAGTAACTATGTTTTCCAATAGGTCTCACTATTCCTAACACTTTTAGATTACGTTGGACAGAGCAGCTACTCTAGTTTCGGTTAAGCTTAGAACTGTTCACGTGGTCATCTGGTTATGCTAAATCATTTGATTATTTACTGCTATGTTTTATATTAGGCAGATACTGTAACATTGCTGGATTTGACAATAATTACACAACTTAACTTTTGAAATAAACCCAATCCAGGGTACTACAGGCTGCAACTTTAAACAGTGCCGCTGGTTGTGCAAGTTACAGTACGCTGACTAGTTAGTTAATTTATAAAACTGAGAACAATTAATTCTGCAGAGGACTTGTTTTAAGATATGAAAAGCGAAACGAGAACGAGAACAACCAAAAAACAGAAAGTAAAGGCAAGGGTGTCATTGCCATCTATTCATTAGTACAACTATAGGAACTTATTCAGATTTGCGTGTACATGCCAGGAGTACATCTTTTGTCAAGTGTGACGTTAGTTATTCAAGTGCTGCTGGAGACCTTCCACCAACTTAGGTGAATGCCAGATCGCACACAATATTCGCGATGTGTGTTTCCACTTAAATAAAATTCATATTATTAGCTTTGAACAATTAGAAGCGATATAAATTGGAGGAGAAAAGCCAGCATATATATATATATATATATATATATATATATATATAAATGTCTAATGTAAGTCTGCAATAGGCAATTAATACTATACCAAACCGGTCAAAAGCATGCGAAATCCGGTTCGTTAATAACGGCGCAGCGCTAGTCCATTGTCTCACTCTCAGACAGCCGTCGAACGCTTATGTGAAATCTTTAATATCCATTAGCATCATACTACAGCTACATTGTTGTATGCATGTAGTTTTAAAGATTTTTATGTTTGCTACTGATAAGTTGGTACTACCATCCTACTAGATTATCTGATGTGTTGGATGACTGTAATACATACATATTTTAAAAATAGTAATAACAATGGGGAATACTCACGCGTCATTGCTTTATTTAAATATACACTATCCCCCTCTTTGCTTTGGCCAAGACTTTAGTCTACTCTGGTGTACAGTTTACAAACTAGGACCTATAGAAACGTATTCATCATCATATTTATTTCACTCATATTGAGTATGCATATAACACAAACATTTAAACAGATTACACAATTATACAGTCATCTGCTGGCGATATGTTATTCGAGAGAGGCAGTGCAGTGATCTCTTCGCAAGGGCCAGGCAGGCAGACGCATGAAACTTCGTACACACCTGAGAGCACAGTCGACAGACGCACTCGGTGTACTCCTCGTGGAAGCTCGTATTTGAACAAACCAGGTGATAATAGCCATGAACTATGTATCCGGTATAGACGTGGCGATTGTCACATGCAAGACCAGACCAGAGGTGAGAAGCCCTGAAAATATCCAGGTCTCCTACCTCTCTTCGGACTTGTTCAACGTTATTTTCCTATTTCGAGATAAAGCTCTCGAATGGTACTGTACGCGGCGTCTTCAACCTCAATCGAATTATCTCAACAACCGGTGCACAGCCTGACATTAGGTACACAAAGCGGCTCCTTGCCCGCATTGACAGGCAAAGCACTCGCTTCATGTACATTGTAAAACACCTTTCAAGCAAACCAAAGTTTGCCCGAGTGAGGTGTTCCCATACTCTGCCAAGACCATACGTCAGCGCCGGGACAATCGTGAGGTAGAAAAGCGCCACTGCCGTCGGGACGGACAGTCGCCGGACATCGTCTATCTCTCCATAAAGAGAAATTAGGGCTGTGCGCGCTGTCTCGACGATGTGTGCAGTGAAGGTCGTCCCAGTATAATGAAGCCGAAGCCCCAGATACCGGAAAGAGTTGACAAACTCCAAGGATTGGCCGCCGCAACGTATAACGTCTTTAGCAGCCAATCGACCTCCTCTTCTGAATTTCATAGCCTTGGTCTTCTTGGCGTTTATTTCTAGCCCTCTTGAGACAAGGAACACCTCCGCCAGAGAAGTGATGCGCCCAGGTCGTGATGAGCGACCACTATGTCATCTGCGTACATTACAACTGTGGCTTTCTGAAACTCTTATCGAATATAATCGACAAAATCGGTAAGCAGAAGAGTGAAGGAGACGCAGCTCAATGGGTCGCCTTGCGGGGTTCCCACATTTTGCCTTAACTGCAACACTTCCTGCTCACCTGTACCAGTAAGGTGTCCTCATATAGAAACTTATTGAACAGTCAAAAGGGGTGAAAAAGGTAACGATCATATGTTGAGCCCAATACTTCTTGATTTGTCGGTTGCCTAAGTGATCGCACAAAAACAGTCATCTCAGAATATTCTACAAAAATAACATGTTAGAAAATATTTTGAGGTTCGACAGGATACAATCATTAAACGTTTAATGACATCTGAATCGTACGTCTAAAATGGCGATAATCCGTTTTTTAAACAATGGCTTAAGCCAGACAAAATTGCGCGAAAAGAGAATGTTTATTGTGGCCTTAATACATGTATATATATATATATATATATATATATATATATATATATATATATATATACACATATATATATATATATATTCCAACTTTAAACCTGCTACAGACCGGGCCGCAAATTAGGCTGCACCCGAGCCTGCAAACGCGTGATAGCAGTGGGCGCCTCAAATCTTGATAGACTAGGTAAGGTTTGCTGCAACAACGCATTTCCAATGAGAAAAACATGGCCATTATTACAATGATTATGACCATTGGTACCACTGCTGTTACACCGAAAATTGATGGTTACAGGCTGTAAAGCTGCGACTGCGCTGAAAAGATAAAGAGGTATAAATCTACGTGTATTTAGCATCCAACAAATCGGGCAATCATCCTCAGGAACCACGAAAGCTGTAGCGTCGACCCCTCAGTGTGGCGGAAGCAGTTTCGAATTAGGCAAGTCGCCCCGAGGAAGTCTTTGAAAGGCGACATGCTGAGCCGCGTACCCTTCCTCTCGTTCTCCTCCTGTCGCGGCGTAAAGGATGAAGCTGGCGCTAAAGTAAAACTTCTTCACCTTACTAACTACGTCCACGTGTAGTGTATGCCTGGCTGTGTGAGGTTTTTGCTACGCTGCCTGCGTGCTGGGAGCGCACTGCGGCTGGTTGTTGTATTGTCACAGCGACCGTGAGACGACAACGGCGGCCATGGCGGTGGCGGTGGCAGTAAGAGCAGCAGACGGGCGTGGGTGAGCTTTCGCATAGCCTAGGCATGGGGTAGGTACCTCGCAGGTAACAACAAGTAAGCAGTACCCCAGCATCAGTACCGGTCTAGGCGTCCTAACATTTGCGTAAGGATGGTAAGAGGTGTAAGAGGTGCTGGAGTTAGAGGCCCTAACCCCAGCAGCACCTCATCTTCTTCTACTACTCATTGTCTTCTCCTACCCTCCCCCCCCCCCCCCCCGGGGCGCGCTCTCCCTCTGGGGCAAAAGATCCCACCTTAGCCCGATGACAGCTCAGCAGGTCCGCGTTCCTTTCTTTTCGAGAACGCGGGGACCCATTGTAGGGGCGCAGTGGCGGCAGCAGTAGCGGGGGTGGTCGACGGTGGCTGCACCCCAGTTCCACAGTGTATTGGTACTACTGGTGTCGCTGCTATTGCTCCGCACAGAGCTAGCAGCCGACTCTCGCTGGAGTAGCTGCTGCAATAGCGAGCGCAAGGCGAACAGCGCGAGAGGTGGGGATTCAACTAATGAGTTGAGGAAGACGACTCGAGGCGCCGCCTTATTTTAACGATCCTCCGGCCAGGCTGCGGCGGCGGCGACGGTGCCGGCAAATAAGAAGCCGAGAGGAGGAGAAAGCCAAAGACGACGAAGAACGAGCAACTACTGCTGCTGCTGCTGGGAGAAGATGGAGCTGCTTCGTCTTGTCTCTCGAGCCGTGGTGCTGCCGGAGACCGAAAAAAAGTCGAAAAGGGGAAAAACGAGGGCGAATCTCGGAGCGCCGAGTCTCGACGAGCCTTAAGGCTTCTGTAGTTCACAGCAGGGACTCGCGTCGCCCGCTCGCTCGCTCGCTCGCTCACTCCTTAGGGAACTAAAAAGGGCCAGAGATAGCGACAGAGGAGGCTTACCTCATTGCCTAGGTGGTTGCGTCGTTGGCTGGCTGGCTGCTTGTCACAAAGAGGCAGTAACACCTTAATGTATCTGCCGGCCTTTCTCCTCCGGCGCATGCGCAATTCGCCCGCCAGATACAGACAGCGGGCAGTGCAGACAGTCGCCGTTAATTGTGTAGCAGAACAGACCGTGGAAGTCCTCGTAGTAGTATCACTCCTATGGACGAGTCTGTAAAAGGTAACTTACGGTCTGAATATATATATATATATATATATATATATATATATATACATGTAGTAGGAAAATACAGATATAATTTAATATTGCGCTCGCAGGACCCCAATTGTCATGTTCCCACCGTTGGTCATTTGTTACAATGAATGTATAACTATATATTTAATATTTTGTGTTGGAGCTATATACACCTTGTAATGTTTAACAATCCACCGCCGAATATTGCTAAAAAGATAACGCCTAATGCATATGCATATATGCTTTAATAATCACATGCAATTCGTTTCAAAGCCCGGCAATTTGGCTTATGAGTTTAAAACTTGTTAGTGGTTCGTAGTCCGTTTTAGTATGTGAATAACGTGCGTAACAAGCAGACAAAGGTCATGCATACGCAAGGAGCATCTGCAGATAACTCATTTTTATTCTCGTATGATACCCTTATTCTCGTTACTGCCAAACTTGGGTCTGCTTTAGCACAGGTCAGCTGACAAATCGGCAGCGTGACGTAATGAAACTGCGGCAACGTCTTCGCTAGTTATAAAAACACTAAAAGCGTGCACAATCTACATAACAAAACTAGCTCAGGCGTCCGTAAGCGCGCCACACTTAATGTAGTAATGAACGTTCGCCATTAACGTTAATCTGAGTGCCTGTATTCTAGATGTAGGTCAGAAATAACAAAACGCTTTAAAATCATAACCTCAAGACTTTATTAAATAACTATATTAGTCATCTATAACGTATCCAATAATTAATTGCAGTGTATTAATTTAATTTTGCAGCTTCAAGAAATGCTTTAAGTCTAAGTGTAATCTTTACAAAAATATTGTTACTATCTATTTAAAAAAAAAAAAAAACTACATTGAAACTTCGAAAATCATATTTTTAGGTTGAAAAGTATATCACCAGTATCAGGTTAACTTCTAATGATGTTAGAGCTATCGGCTAACTTACCCTGCTAAATTTACCAGCATTCCGTTATTGTTCATCTAATGTTTTGGGGGGCAATGTTGTCGTCACTGTATTAGCCAATCATTTACGTAACTTAGGGCGTTTATGATACTGCAGCGCTTAACTTTTTGGCAAAAGGAAGTGAAATGAGAAAAGCCTGAACAACGACTAACATTAAATAACACGGAGTTTGATCATATAGGCGTAACACATAAGGGAAGCATTTGAGGCCGAGAGTATTGGTAGTATATCTGAAGTAGTAGTATGGTACTAGGTATGATTTTCACACAGGACCCGACGCAAACTTTAAGAATATGTACCTACTCAGACCCTCGAAATTGTGCTAGAGCCTTTAATCAATTAATCTAAAATAACCATCTAATTATTTTTCGTGCTCATTTGTTGAATGCTAATTTTAAACTGTATGGAACTTTTCAGTGGCATACTTCTGGCATAAAATAACTTGTTAGTGCCGACGTCTTTGTTCAAGACGCTATATATGTTTGTATATATTAGCCCACATGTGTGCATTGATGATACACTGATGGCATATTAGAAAATCATAGTACTTTAAACTTTGAGAGTTTGGTTCAAAGAAGTAGAGAAAACGAGGTTCGATTCTTTTTATGGAGCCGAGAATGGCGAAGCAACAAATTTGCATCAAGTTTTGCGTTAAAAACCAAATCATATGTTCTGAAGTGGTTGAGATATTTGGAACAGCTTATGATGGTCAGACAGTGTCCTGAAACACTGTGTATACGTGGTATCGTCGATTTCGCGACGGACGTGAAGAGAATGTTCGGGAATGCCTTCGACATCAATAACAGAAGCAAACGTTGAAAAAGTTTATAATAACATACTTGACAATCGCCGAATGACTACCAGGTAGATAGCTGAGGAATTGAAGAAATCTTACGGATAAGTTTTAACAGTCGTGACTGACATTTTATGCGTCAGCAGACTAGCAGTTTGTTCAAAAATGTGTTGGATCTTCAGTAAATGAACGCTCGTCGGAAAATGGGGCGGTAAAATCCCGGATTGCGTCAGAGAAAGATTACAGAATACGAGTCATGGGCATATGGTGACGACATCGAGACCAAGGCCCAATTCTCCGAGTGGTGCTTCCAAAGAGAGGGTCGATCGAATAAATTTAGATAGAGCAGATCTAAGACCAATATTCTTTTGACGGTTTTTTCGGCTACATAGCGTTATCTTTTACAAATTGTTGTTATCCAGTTTTATGGTAAAAAATAATACTACCGCGAAATGTTAAGAAGGTCGCCCGAGAACGTTTGACGCAAGAAGCCTAAACTTTTGGATCCTCCACCACGACCACGAACCGGTGAACACATCGTTACTGATTTCGAATTACTTGATGAAAAATATCTCCGCAACGAGATATCTGGTAAAGTGCGTGATGCATACCGGGCGTCGTTGTTAAAGCTACGGTAGTGTGGGACTCACAAACCCACTAAAATCCAGTCGTTCACGTTGCCCTTTGTTAGGGGGTGGTCGCAGTAGTGTCTTCTCGAGATTATTTGACCTACTCGTAGATATATATATACCGTGTTCTTTTACTCACGATATCTAAGCTGGCTGTCGAAAGCATGCAGTTATCTCTGTAGGACATGTTCGACTTCTAAGGGCATTTGCTGACGTATGATCGTTAATTTCATATACGGTCATTAATCATGCATACCCATTCAAGCGGCGCGTCTGTAGTGGCCGAATCGTGAGCTCGGGGCAGAGATCAATGCGGAATGAAGTTTTTATGGGTATGGACAGTTTTGTTCGGTCGATCCATGGAGTTAAACCGCCTATTTGATACAGCGGCTTGCTGCTGATTAGTATTTATTCTCGTAGCTGATCATGTTGACATCGTTATTACTGTTAGCGTTATTGCTTACGGAAATGATGGCGACAGTTGTTGTGGCATTACTGCTATTGTTGTTAATGTTTATGTCGTTATTATTGTAATCATGTTTCAATTAATACCTTATCGGTTACCAGAGGTGCATAGCACAAAGATTTCGAAGCGATGTAGCTTTCGAAGTGGAGAATTTGATTGATCCACCACGGACGGGTTGGCCTTCCACGGTGGATAAAACAACTGCTATCGTAGATGGCAGTACACATTTGACACTCGAAGATCGCATACATGGTTAATGCGTCGCATAGATGACCTAATTCTGCCTTGGGTAAATGAAGCGTGGAGATGAATGATTGCCGCACCAGGCAAAAAGTAGCCTTCACGCTATGAAGACCATGCTGCATATCAGACGGGATTGCCAAGACGTGGTGTAGTATGAGCGTCTGCGAGAGGAGTCGAAAACCGACTTGGCGGTGGGGGGAGGGGCGAAGAAGTTACTGCACGGTTGGTGCCGGGCGACACCGCCTAAAGCTTCTCAAAGGGAATACGGAGTTTGTGAACGGGAAGAGATAGACGACACTGGTATAGATACACACGGAGCGCAGCGCGAGCAAAGACAAAGGCAAATTGCATCACTACGGTTTCTGGACCAACTCTGCCACTGCTGCTGTTGTTGTCAAATTCTCCTTTCAGCAAACTTTGTTCATAGGGCTGTAAAGTTTCCTCTGTTTTCGGAGCAACCTCTGCGTCATCATGTACGAGACGAGACATCTTACCTTTGTACCTCATCCTGCTCTCCTATATCTCCCGGCTGCGCGTAGGTATATATGCCATGTGACTCCAGTAAAATAACTATCCATCGAATGTTTTCCCATAATTTCGAGAAGTGATGAACGCTGCTTTTCCAACAACTGTACAGATTAACTTGTTGACCTTTGGCCTATGTTTATCTGACAGATCTGCTTAAGTTTTTAAAGCAGCACGGAGAGTGTGAGTCATTAAATCATGTGGTCTCTCTCTGGAGAGAACAAGCTTGCAGACAGTTTGTTTTCAGCAGCTTTACGCGGGTTCAACCGAGGACCTGAACTTGGCGTCGTGTCAGATCTCCGTGACACGTTTTCTGTTTTTGTATACAAATAGTGAACGCTAGTCGGGACATTCTATTAGTCAACCGACGTCAAGACAATAATGTATATGATCGTGCGTTTTCTCACCGCGGTTGTTGCGAGCGATCCAAATCGAATAAACATCATAACAGTTGTTTTATTATAGGGATTACGTTCTTCAATATATTGCAAAGTAGATTACATTTGTGTTCGCACGTGAATGTCGATTGCATCTCCCAGTGGCTTACAAACGCATACTTGTTGGCTCCAGAGGAAGTTAAAAAACTTTGGGTTGCCAATTGAGCTCCCACATTGTTAACGGTTAGGCAGGCAGACTAGTAATCCTTACACACTTAAAGTTTATCTACACTATGCCAGGGACAGCTTTAGACACACTGAACGTAACAGTGTTTAGAGGGGGGGGGAAGGGGTTACACCCGTGCTTTGGAAATCACGTAAGCAGCGTGCCATATAAGACTCTTCTTGCTAGACACTGAACGTACTGACGTCCCTCAGAGGAGAATAAAGTTAGCAAACAGATTAGGCGATGGTGTTTTTCTTTGAGGATGCGCTAGTTCTTGGCTTTGGCTTAGCCAACGAGCCTGCTACTTAAAGTGTTTTGGCTGTTACGTAATCAACATGGGCCGTGCTGCTCAGGTTTTAGTCAAGCATTATGTCTAAGTATTTGGCTTGCATGGCTGTATAGATAATGTGGCCATACACAAAAATATTTGAACAGCAACGTGTTCTCCCGACAATAGGACTCTTTTTTTTCGTTACCGACATTAAGGAGTGGAACTTTATTGCCTGGTTTTGCAGCAGTTCTTCGACCTTCGTAGTAATCAGGATAGCTTGGGTTTCTATTTCGAAGTAATGCCAAAGCAATGCCGAGCCTGGGGGGGGGGGGGGGAGAGAAAAACACGGTTTTAGTGGGTGTGAGGCCAACACTAGTCACGCTAGCTGGTAGTATCGCATGTGCATTAGCATTTCCAAAATCTACCAAAGAAAAAAGTTTGTCTTTCTAGGTTTTGAATTCCGCGAAACCTGGCATAGCTGGAACCTTCTCGCACTTAGGGAAAATTACAGCTTGCACTGCCCAATTGCATTTTTATCTCCAGAAGCAGTGCGTGATCTTCACCTTTGTTTGCAAAACCTGTATGGATCGTCTGAAAGACAAATGTGCCCTTTCGACTGACCTGCCGGGAAGTACCGACGTAATCGCGTTTGCAATCGTGCTATGATAGATATACCTGTTATAACAGAAAAGTAAGAGTCCTGAAGACACTAGTATCATACTAAGACAAGACATTGGATACGCGTCATGGCACATCCAACATGCGTAGAATTGTGCTTAAGAAAATTTCACGTTCTTCTTGGCTTGATTAAGAGTGGTGCTGCTGTTACATAATTTCGCTTGAGAAAGCCAAACAATACGGGCCAGAAAAAGTATGCAGATTTTTAAATTTTTTTCTTTGTAATACAGAAACCTGCGTTTATATGAAGTTCTATAAATACAAATTGATGTCATAACTGATATATTGTTCAACTTTTCTTGAGAAATTATGGAACTCTATGCAACAGCGTTTCTTAAAAGGGGTATGCCAGGTACAATTGCATTGCCTTTGGTCCCGGTTCTTCACAAAACGGTTATCTGCGTTTTAAGGAACTGACCAGTAACCTCCCACTGAGAGATTCCTTTAGAATCCAGCTGGGTGTTGTCAATGATGCCTTTGCTTTGAAATTGACGAAGCGAACACATGCTGGCCAAGCACTCTGTAATCTTTCGTAAACAACTTTTTAAAGAACCGTGATGTATATACATATATGTGAATGTGTGTTTTCCCGCTACGCGCAATATGTAAATAAACCTTCGGTTAATAAAGCTGAGTATAAAATCTTAGAATACAATATTATTTTGTAAATAGGAAAGATTGCATTGCATTAAAATAGTAGGTGCTAGGCGGTCTAGCTTGCCCACTGCAATCTTGTAGAATTCTTATATAGACTTTGCTGTACTTTCTCAATCAATTCATTCCGGCAGCAAAGCGTGCTGTCTATAATGGTGGCCCATCGATTATAACGTTTCGTCTTGTACTCGTACCAATAATCGTCTGCGCTATTTATGTGGTAATTAAATTACACTATGGTCAGCAAAATGGAGTGGCGCACACGGTCGGCGACATTGGTATTGTGTTATATATATATATATATATATATATTCAGACATGTTTTACTTACGAAACTGCATACGAAACATGCTTAAGTTCTCGTTATGAAAAGTGGTACAAGGGTTTGGGAATAAAAGGAGAAAAAGCTGAAAATAACAACAGAAGTTATAACCTATACCATATTATTGGCGACAATATATATTTATATATATACATGTTATTGGGGATAGTCGTTTAACTAGTTAATTTAACACTATCTTTAGCAGTGACATGCCTGTTTGTAGGTGAATGAATATTTTAGACTGCAGTCGGAGATATAGCCGTCATATCTATGGCTACAAATTGTCAGATGGACAGGTAGGTGTATTCAGATTGTAGCCAGCAGCTAAGCAGCGCTTGCGGGGAATGAGGCAAAGGCGGGTCGTCGCATGTATAGGAATGCACGATACGACGGCACGCACAGAGGCTCACCGTCGTTCAACCGTCATCGTCGCGGTCGTGACAACTCCAACATACAGCGGCATTTTACGATCCCAGCCCGACTGGGCCTACCAACCTCATACGCCGACCAATCTCATAGCTGCCCGACCCCCGGTCCGGGTCAACCCCAGTCTACCCCCATAAGTGAGTCCGATATAAGTGAGCGCGGCGTTCCGTTAGAAAGCAGCATGTCAGCATGTCTTTGATGTATGCGTCCGGTACGTTGATTATCGCAATGCGGCCCCATCTCTCGGATACCCCCGTCATTGGGATTCATCATTGGATCAACAGAGGCTCGTAGGGACAAGGGGTGTGGGGTATAGAAGGCGGGCAAACGATAATCAGCCCACTTCGAATAGCCAGCAAGCATTGGCGTGTCACCATCACTGGTCCTGTGCACTACGTGGGGGTGCGTTGAAGGGAAAGATCGAGAAATAGGGCGAAAGGTGGCCTCGGGGCGTAAGTTAGGGTAAGGCAATCGGCAACGACGGGTCTATGACAGACCAGCTAATAGCATACAAACACATATGCTAGCAATCGTAATGCTGCGACTGACCACTCACATATACTGCTCTGCATCGCGCATTTGCTAAATTTATCGAGTCTCTCTTTTTCTTCTTCTCCCTTGCTAGTTTGTGCTCTCGCTATAGACGCATTTTTTGTGTTGCTTCTTGAGCCCTTTGACGGTAGTTTGTTTTGCTTCTTGTCATATATGTCGTTTGCTCAGATAAAGAGTGGGCCCGTCTGACAGCGTCATAAGTAAAGCAGCCACACAACGCCATCATTCAGGGTTGGAAAATAACGTTCGAAGTGTACTGCAGTTCACCAAGATAGCCGATTTAGCTGTTCGTGTGAGAGCATTTGAAGTTAGTTAAGCGCGTGCTAAAGGCGGATGCGTTCAGACCAAGCAAGTATCGTAAGTTTACACTTTATATATATGTATATATATATATATATATGTATATATATATATATATATATAGCCACCATGAGAGCAAACGCGAGCGAAGGAGAGAGAGAGGGGGATGGGAGATGACCGCTTGGACGAGCGTGCATGAATCGATCTCATAATGAAGCGGCTTGCCAACGAACTATTCGACTTGCTGCTGCTGCAGTTGTTCCACTATGACGGTTGTTATACTACAACCGCTATTACCATTAGAGCGACTCCTATGAGATGCTTATAGAGCGCGGGTGAAGGCGACGCGAGAGCGATATTGTTCGCAGTAACACACTATCGGGGGGGGGGGGGGGGGGAGCAGCCAGGCTGCTGGACCGGCTTACTGGACGGTTTGTTGTTGTCGCCGCTGCTCATGCTGCGCCCGTCGGTCGTAACAGGGGAGGTGCGAGGGAGCTGGGGGAGCGGGGGAGGGGAGCGGAGTTAAAGGCTCGATGACGGCCCGGTATCCGCCTACCTCCGTCCCCCGCCTGCCTCTGTTATTCTCTCTCACTCCAGCCCCCTCGCTCTCTCTCTACCAGTCTCTCTTCTTACCTTCCTGGCAGTATCCTGCCTGGCGGCTCAGTTAAGTGACGCGTGCCGTCCTGCTGTTGACCGATTTCAAATAGTATAAACCGGACCGGACCTCATTCCACTTGCCATTTACAGCGAAAAGCTAAACGCACCAATATGACCAGTACTGGCAGTAGTACTGGACTGGTAGTAGTCGTAGTGACAACACAATTATAATAGTGCTAGCGGTAGTAATAGTGCTTGCTGTTGTCATTGTGGTGACAGCATTAGCAATATCTCATTGCCACGTCAGTGTTCTTGAAGAACTTCCTATATATATATTTCCTCGCCGAGTTCTACTAAACCTTTAAATAAATACGTACGGTTTTGAAAGACCCTATATATATATATATATATATATATATACAGTCACTGAAAAAAATATAGGGCCACCCATGTTTGCCACATTTCACGCATGTATTATAACCGATTGTGTAAAGATCATAATGATACATGCTCACAGAGTAACAGCGGATACTTTTATCGACATTTGGAGTATCGGGTTACCTTAAAACACGAGATTTCGACATTTGGCACAGCTACGCTGCGAAAAAATTATAAAGTCACCACCAAGATGCATGTCTTAGCGAGTGAATTGAGTGGAATAACAACGTTTGGGCTCATTTCACGGCACCTAACAACTATACTTAATATTTAGTGAACTTCCCATTACGTCGGATAACTTCAAAAATGCGGTTTGGTATAGTGTTGAACAAATTTTGGATGACGTCCTGCGAGAGCTCGTCCCAAGCCTTCACAATTGCTTCTTTTAGTTCTACCTGGTTCGAAAATTGTTTTTCGTCGGTGTAAACCTTTTGGGCGAGCCAGCTCCATACATTCTCAATAATATTAAGATCAGGTGAGACTGCAGGCCAGCGTAGGACCTCAATATGGCGTTGTTCGAACCAGCTTTCGATCAACTTAGCAGTGTGAATCGGGGCATTATCGTGTTGAAAAACAAAGTCGGGTCCTCCCATCAGCTCAAAATGTGCGGATTGCTCTTCTAGTAGATCCCTATAGCGCGTCGAATTAACACAACCGTCTAAAAACACAATCGGCGACCTTGTATAATACCCGACAGCGGCCCAGATCATCACCGAACCGCCACCTGAGTGCCGTTTTGACAAAAATCGTTCGTCCTTGCGCACATCGTGGAAATAATAGTTAAATCCATCCGGTCCATCACAATTGAACTTTTTTTCATCCGAAAAGAGCACTCGGTGCCATTCAGTGGTCCATGACATCGTAACCTGGGCAAAGTCGAGACGAGCTTTCTGATGCTCAGCGGTCAATCGTGGTTTTCTCTTAAGTTTTTTTTCTCGTGAGCCAAAGTGTCTTCCTGAGGAGGTTTTGCACATTTCGCACGTTCGTTTGCACACCGGCCGCCGCCGCAATTGCCTTTGCCGAGAGCGCAGGGTTCGAGGCTATCTTCAAAATTGCGCGCTTGTTTCGTTCCGAAATGGCATTTGGACGCCCCGGACTCTTTTTTACGCCGTATTTTTCACCCAAATTCACGCAGTTGTTCACAACTTGGCGAGAACGCCCCAATCGACGGGAAATTTCCCGATTAGAGAGGCCGACATCCTTATAAGCCTTGATTTGTGTATTTTCGTCACTCGTGAGACGCCGACCCAAACCCATCGTTTCAGCACAGAAAAATGTCTGGTAGGAGGTCTGCTTTCGTTTCCGTCGAGCCGTGAAATGAGCCCAAACGTTGTTATTCCACTCAATTCACTCGCTAAGACATGCATCTTGGTGGTGACTATAATTTTTTCGCAGCGTAGCTGTGCCAAATGTCGAAATCTCGTGTTTTAAGGTAGCCCGATATTCCAAATGTCGATAAAAGTATCCGCTGTTACTCTGTGAGCATGTATCATTATGATCTTTACACAATCGGTTATAATAAATGCGTGATATGTGGCAAACATGGGTGGCCCTATATTTTTTGCAGTGACTGTATATATATATATATATTTTTTTATATTTATAGTGTATATAAGGTCTTCCAAAACCGTACGTGCTTGTTTTACAGTTTAGTAGAACTCAACGAGGAAATAATTTTTCTCAATGGAAGGAGGGACGTATATATATATATATAAAGGCAGCGCTATGTATGTATGCACCTCAGTTTGGTCCCTATCCGAAATGCAGTCGCAACATAAGCAAACTTAATCGACGCTTTTAAAGGGCCGGGCTTATACTGGCGGACACTTACGAAAAATAAATTATATATATATATATATATATATATATATATATATATATATATATATATAATTAATGTATTATTCGCTTGACATGAATAGTTAAATATACATGCCACTATTTTAAATCACACACACACACACCCATATATATATATATATATATATATCTATGTGCCTACTGCCACGACGGAATCCTCTCTGGAGATCTCCACCTGCATGCTGCAAGTGTGGGTAGAGGGACAAAGCAAGCTATTAAGCATTCTGTGATATATTTTATGTAAGGTTTTAACAGCGTCTTTACCAGTCGTAAATGGTATGCCCAATACAAAAATATGGCAGTTTTGCCTCGCAGACGATGCCATGCATTCCCCGAATTAAAGAAAAATTAAACAAAATCAATCAACCCCGGGGAAACACCGCCGTGTTATATTCAGGCTTGAAGAAGATGGCGTTGCGAGACCGGTTAGGTGTTTCGGTTTAAGGCACTCCTGCAGCATACACACCGCTGCATCTTGCGATAAACATCCCCATTGCCACCAGTAATAGCGATTTTGCTAATCCTTGCCTACAAGCTCGTATGCAGGCCCGGTTCTCATAAGAACCACATTCGTGCCTGCAGAATTCCACAAAATCAAGCTCGAAACGTATAGTCTGACTCTACATTGCAGCTTTACACTTTTTTCCAAATGACAAACTAAAAGCTCTTTTCCTGATCAGTGAGAAAGGCTAGAGATCGTCTTCCTACAACACTGTATGCACAGCTTTTCTTACATGTCGATGACTGAATTTACTTAGTACTCTGCTATTCACGAACTTGGCTGGCTCGTGGGTGCCGAAATATCAAGAGCTTCAACAATTAAAGTTCTTGTTTTTTCAGCTTTGTCCTTTTTATAACAATAGACAATCTTAAGCGGACCATGATCTTGGTGGTGATCCACCCAGAATCGGGGAGGCTGGTTTTGTGTTTTGACGGCTGATAACCTGTAGTCCTTCACACGTGTTCAACTTTTTGTTTAGATTTGAGGGATATTGAAGCCGCTTCGTGTTATTAAGTGCCGCACTTATATTTGGTAAATTTCCGCGCATACAATACAATACAAGTCTCTTTTATTAAAAAAAGGGGTTTTAACAAGTCACATATTTTGTCGTCGTCCCGTGCGCGGCGGGCCAGGCGCCACGCAAAAGCATTGTTAACGACTTCGGCATTGGCTATTTCCAGTGCGTGAATAGTTACGCCGCTCCGTAAGTTGTTCGTCCTTACAGTGAAAAACTTTGAAAGTCGATTTTCTTTTATGATCTGTCTAAAAATACGAGTGTCAACCCGTCGTTGGTACTCCTCTACACTAGGGAGTACGATTTCGGCACGAGCAATTTTGCAGCGCCAGGAGAGACGCTTAATGAACCTGTCCTGCACGCGTTGCAACAGTGCCACATCTTTCCCATGGAAGGGTGCTCAGACATGAGCGCAATACGTGAGTTTCGGTACTACTATTGTTTCGTACAGTTTTATATACATTTTAAGGTCCTGCAAGATAAACGTTCTAAGAAGAAGGTTGCACAGTCGAGTCGCTGCAGTCGCTGTTTCCACAATATGTTGCCGGAACTTAAATTGGCGATCAAACGTCACCCCCAGGTCTTTGTACGCATTGACTTCATTTATAATGTTTCCGTTCAAGTAATACTTAGCATCATCAGGAATGGTCTTTAAAATTGCGCATTTTGGAACAGATATCTCCATTCGGTTAGCTTTGGACCAGCTGGATATGAGATTGACTGCTTTCTGCAGTTCCGTTCGATCCCGGTCACTGTGTACTTCGGTATAAACTTTGAGATCATCAGCATACATTTTGTAAGTGACATTGAGTGCGCTGAGAGCACGGCCTAGATCAGTGACAAAGATCGCGTACAATAATGGGCCTAAGCAAGAGCCCTGAGGGACTCCTGACGTACATCGCTCGCTGCTGGATAAGGAATCATCAACTCTCACTCTGAAAGTTCTGCCTGACAAGTATGCATTGAGCCACTTGATTATACGAGGGCCGATTCCAAGTGAAGCAATTTTCACCAGCAAAAGCGTATGGTCAACCCTGTCAAAGGCGCGCGAGAAGTTAAAGTACAGTACATGGAGGGTGACCTTCTATTACGCGCGAGGGCCCAGTCCTGTGATACTTCGAAGAGTTGAGTTCCGGTGGAGCGCCCTTTGGTAAAACCATGCTGATTGGGATCCAAGTGGCCGTTCGCAGATAAGAATTCTGTGATGTTGTCGACGACGATTTTCTCCATGATTAAACATGGGATAACACATTGGGCCACAGGTCGATAATTTTCCGGCAGACACCTCTTGCCTTTTTTGTCGATGGCTGGGACGATAGATTCTTTAAATAAAGTCGGCACCTCACCATCCTCGAAGGAACGAGTAAGAATAATTGAAAGCGGACCCGCCAAGACGTCCGCCAATTGCGCAAACAAAATTGGTGGAAGTCGGTCAGGAGTCACGCTTGACCTCCTCTTCAGTGTCTGCACCTTCTGAAGCACCACGTCAGCTGAGAAAGTGATATCGTTGAGATGTGCTGCTGATGTGGACGGAGGGAGGTTGACAGATTGCCCTGATGGGATGTAGACACTTTCAAAGTATTGCATAAGAGCGTGGGCTTTGTCCGAGTTTTCAACAAGTGTTGAGTCTTCTACTTTAAAAGGAGAAATACCGCTGTCCAGGTTATTCGCGTAGCGAAAAAAGCTTTTAGCATCTCTAATATTTAGGCGTTTTTCCTCTAACCGTCTGTTTCTGGTGGCCGCTCGGGTCAGTTGGCGAGTTAGGGTGCGCCGTTTGTCCGGCGTCATGTGATGTTCCAGGGCGGCAGATGCCCGTCGAATAAACGCGTCAATTCGAGAGAATGGTGATTGACAAAAGGGGGTAAATCCCTCAATCAAATACGTGATTAACTCTAGGAACTTCATGTACTGACTCTGAACTGAGTCGCATTCGAAGAAAAACAATGACCAGTTAGTTAATGCGAGGTTGGCAGCAATAGCATCGAAATCCATTTTTCCGTAGTTAAGTCTCTCTTTCCTTTGGCGAAGTGATTGCCGAACCGCCAGTTTGAAAGAAAGTGCCATATGATCCGACTTGACGGGAGGCGCGCAAACTTTCAAGTCCGTAATAGAGTCGACGGCATCTGTTAGTATGACATCTAGGATGTTTTGTTTTCTTGTAGGAATGGTAACCAGCTGGGTGAGACCACTTGCGATGCAAAACGTAGTCAGCAAATATTCCTTTGAGGTTTCAGAGTCAGGAATAGTGATTGGATGTCAATTTATTGCAGGCTGGTTCAAATCACCAGTGATGATTACTGGATAGTCGACTTGCACTAATTCTTCCAAGTCGTTGCAGAGCTCTGCCATCCGACGTGCTAGTTCAGTGGATTCGCCAGTCGGTGAAATATATGTACAAATTATTCTGTGCATCATATCAGTACCGCACATTATGTCAACAGCGAGCGTTTTGGATACAGTGTTTGCTGACACTTCGCAACATTTGAGATCGGGACGCGCAAGGATGCAGACACCACCCCGCGCGCGTCCGAAGCGATCTCTGCGGTAAACATTGTAGCAGCCCATAGATAGCTCTGCAGATGAGACGGTCTCGCTGCTAGCCCACGTCTCAGTGACGCAAACAATGTCAATTTCAGCTGAAGAGCAATATTGGCGAAGAGAGTCGCATGCAGCGTTCTTTACTAAACGCGCAGCGTTAAATGAGAGACAACTGACCAATTTATATTTGTATTCGGGCAAATTGTTTTTAGAATCTGTCAAGTTATCTGAGTCCAGTGGTGGTGGTCCGAGTCACGCTACGGCAGGAAATGTGTCAACTACCGCAATGTGTCCTCCCCGGTCCCTAAAGTCCATAATGTTAGTTCCAGTTGCCCACAACTCCTCATTGAACATCTTAGCGTAATCGATAGCCGACACATCAACAATGAAGCAGGAGTGTGTGGCATATTTAGGTTGTACCTTTTGCACCTTATACGCCCCGACACCATTCGCCTTCAGGTGAGCGTGCACACGTGCCGCGCTGATGTTTTTCTCCAAATTTGATATAAATATTTGGCGGCTTTGTAGTTGGAAGCGCGAAACGGGTAGCTGGGAATGTTGTGGTTTCTGCTGTGAGTCAGTGGCAGTACTTGGAGTTCGTCCAGTCGGCCTCTTGTTATTTACATTGCTGGACTGTTCAGCTGACTTGGAAGGGTCGCCAACCCGTAGAAAACGTCGCTGGCCACGTTTGCCCGCCTGAACCTTGTTCCATTCTGGCTGCTTAGTTTCGGGCATATTGTAGCGATGTTGTGCACTGTCGCTCCTCCCACTAAATAACACTCTTGAGGATGAGCGTTGGGGCCGTGACGTTAGGCGACGTGCAAGTGGCGTGGCGTCACGATGATGTGTAGTCCGGCTTCTGTCCTGGTTAGGTTTATTTGCAGCTTCCTTGCGAGATGCAGACAGTTTCTCCACCTTAGCGGCGAGATATTGCACCTGCCGATCAAGCTTGACGTTGGACTTACGAAGTGCACGCATTTCTTTGAGAAGTGTGCGCAACATCTTGGCTGTGGCGTCTGTTGCTGCCTCTCCTTCTTTATCCTCTTCCATCTCGCTCTCTTCGTTCGATGAGTCAGCTATAGGCTTGCAGCCCTCACATTAAAACTCGGTGAATGCCGCAGTTGAGTTGACAACATCTTCAGTAGATAATTGAGTGCAGTGGACATGAACACGAAGATCACAGTTTGTGCACTGGATGTAGTTCCTGGAACCGACTCGCTGGTCACAGTTTGGGCACTTCTTCGGCTCGTGCGACGGTTTCTTGGCAGTGGAGCCATTCGGAGAATCGCCGTTTTGTTTTCTCTTTCGATCTAGCGCCATAACTCACTATGGCTTCAGTCAGCACTTCACAAGTAAGTGATAACTTATAAACGGGCTAGCAGGGAAATTAGAGGAAAAACGTGCAAAACTATTGCTCTATTACTGTGAGTAGCTAGTGGTTCAGGGGAGAAAGTTTATATACATGTCACGCTGACCGACACCGCATAGCTGATACCGTATTCGTGCAATTTAGAATTTTACCCAGTGAAACTGTTCACTTTTGCTGTTCCGATAGGTTCACTGAGTTGCACAGGTCGGTGGAGCGCAGTTCACAGTCGCGTCACTTTGGTTCAACTCTTGATCCAGATGGATTTTTACGGAGCGTATATTTTTGCGGCCGAACAGTTTGGCGATCAGCTGATTGGCCTTTGGCCTTTCGGAACATATGGCCCCCAAAGTGTGTTATGTGTGCAACGTGAGGTAAAAACGTGCACATATTATTGATGTGCTCTTCTCAGTTTTCCACTCAGTGAGCATATCGTTTGATCGAGGGCTTAACAGGCTGCTGAGGAACAACGGGCGCTGTCTCCAGCAGGTGAATTATAGTTTTGTTCAAGAAGGGACAGAATATGCTGCGTCGTGACAGGGACTATGCCACCATACTGGCAGATTGGAAAGGATCTTGCAAGTACTGCATCGTGCTCAGATGCATAACTACGTTCCGCTTCCATTGCATTAAACGGACCTGGCTTACAATAGAACCCGACCGACTCGTCGCCGTGTCCAAATATTAAGAAAGCAGGTAAATTCACGGCAAGGCAGTATAATATCGATACCGTAGCTAGTACAAGGTGACGGCTTTAGAGGTGATCCTCTAACTTCGTCTAATCTGACATAGTGTTATCCCCGACGAAGATGTGTTTATCAAACGCTGCTGCTCACAGTAGATTAAAAGCGCTTTTAGTCACTGAAAGATGAAGACGAGGCCATAAAATTAGCGCTGATGCGGTGTATTCTTAAGGCCCGCTTCAAACCGGCTAAGATTGGGTCTCGAGCTGATAAGTTTGCCACTGTCAAATGGGATCGTATTCGCTTTATGCCATAATATTCTACTAGCGCTAGTTCGAAGTCAAACGGTTAATTGCAACATTCAGTACCAGTTTGTGATGCTCCGGGACGCCGTCTAAAGGGACTGCGATCTTTTGCGGACATTTTGCTATATGCTCCTGGCAAAACTGAGCTTTCTTCCGTTGAGAATACTAGCTTCTAGAAAAAGGATATGTCCAAAAGACCGAACCGGCCTATACTTTAGAACAATACATCAAAAACACACAACCATCCCTCCCTTTTGACGGAACTTTATTGCCTTTGTTTTACATATCTATCTTTTACGTGTCGAGTCCAACATAGAGTTGCAGAGTCACAAACGATTATTATTGCAGGCAAAGGGAAAAGCCTTCAGGTATTACGCCGATTGACTTTAACCTATGTTCGCTATCAGCAAATTAACACGCATTACGTGCTCATTTCAGTTAATGAAAAACTTCGTCCAAGGCTCCGCCGATTCTTTAAAAAAAATCAATCGACGGCTCAGCCGAAAGCTAATACGCGCCCTTCTATATCCGCATCATTCCGTTCCATCATCCTCACCTGTCTCGAATACTACTACTACTACTACTAAGTGGCCCTGAGACTGGGGTTTTCCTGGGCAGTCGTTGTTGATGTTTTTAACAGTCGTGCACTCCAGCCTTTTTTCTTGCGACTCGCCAAGTGGACGGAAACCTAGCAAGCAGACGTAATTTTTTCATTTGCTTCGTCGTTTTCCCTTTTTGCGTTCATCTTCGCGCTACTGTCTCGTACTGTTGCAGCCTTTGGGAGCAACAGATGCGCCGCATTTCACTAATTCAAATGCTGCAGTCGCCAGCACGTTAGTCATCAGCGACTGCCTGCCTGCTTGCCGTCTGCCGTCTGAAAGGGAACGAAGTCATAACCCCACCGCTTCCCCCCTCCCGCGCTTCCCAACTTGCCCTTGACGCTTCGACTCCGGCTGTCCCTTCTGGCGTCGTTATCCAGCCCTTTTCTGAGAGTTGCGATCGTCATCGCCACCACTACAACCCCCACCACCACCATCATCATCAGCAGCACCGCCACCACCACCACCACCACTACCAGCATCATCACCAAGATCACCCTACCGCCAACGTTGCCGTTGTCGTCGTCACCGTCGTCGTCTTCGCTCCAAACTGGAACTTCCTTGGTCCCGCCAGGATGTCGGTGGGCCGAGGAGGCGGCTTTAATAACTTGCGTCTTTGTGCTTTTCCTGCAGCAGCAGCAGCAGCAGCACCCTGTGCGCCACGCATCAGCAGCAGCCAGTACCAACCAGTCCAAGTGTCTTGGTGGCAAAGCGGAGAGGCGGCAGCAGCAGAGATGACTGGATTGGAATTGGGGTGCTTGGTGAGGGGTACGTATGGGACCGGACCGGGCGTGGGGGGCGGGGGGACACTTGCGCGCCGACTTGTTGCCAGGGCAGGTCGCTTCCAGTGCTGCTGCTGGGGTCGCTTCCTGCTGATTTTCGCCGTCAGCTTTATGAACTGTTCCATTGTTGCGTTCTTAATTAAAATAAGGGCGAGAGCCGGGTTACGTGCTTGGTTCGTTGGTTGTCTGTCTCTAATACTGCTGTGACACAGAGTCAGACGCAATTAGAGTCGTGTTGTCGTATCAGTTGATAGTACACTACGTGCACACTGATCCAGCAGTAAACCGCTGTTAATAACATACAACAAATATGGTAGCAACAACAACAACCATAACAACAACAACAACAACAACAATAACAATGACGACGACAACAACAATAGGGACACGGTTACTAACAGTAACAATCAGCAATTATCATAGCCTATTAAAGAAGGCACATTGTTTACTACTCTACTTTATGCTAGGGCTGTCTTAATAGCTAGCTTTGAGCATAAGCCTCCTAACCGGCAACGGTGTTTGCGACTTTTGTTGT
Source organism: Dermanyssus gallinae (assembly GCA_003439945.1). Lineage (NCBI taxonomy): Eukaryota > Metazoa > Arthropoda > Arachnida > Mesostigmata > Dermanyssidae > Dermanyssus > Dermanyssus gallinae. The sequence continues at coordinate 363,716 of QVRM01002562.1, read as the reverse complement.
TTTATTTTGTTGCGATTTTTAACAAAGAGCATGAGGAGCTTCAGTACTCACTAAACCCAAAGTAATAGTATAGGTAGAGCAAACTATGCCGACGACTGCGCCGTCAGCTCGTGATTCACTGAAGCCAGACTACGGTAATTTGCAGCAGCAGCAAAACAAAATACGACAAATATGGCGTTACGAATATAATCTACGTGATCGAAGGGTGTAATCAGTTTAGCCGTAAGAGGCACTTCAAACCGGCCTCTAAGGCGACTCCTCAGAAACTCTACTGTGAGGATTTAGAACGCATCCAAACTCTGTCCTGCCGCTTGTACAACTACTCCCTCTACACGAACGGCTTTGCTGAGCGCGTCGCGTATTCAATATAAGGTTCAATATCAACAGGTACCTCAATCCGTCGGTACATTATGACGTGTGAAATATTTTTGAAAGGCCCACTTTTCGCTTTTTCCTATAGAATACCTGCCGTAGGACGGCGAACCGATGCGCCTTTTTAGAGGTACGGGGGCTTACTCTTGAAAGGCCGTCAGGTCAGGCGAGCACCCAGGATCTTGCTTTATCTATCAAGAGGCCATTCTTGGTTTTAGTGGGAGTTGCGTTAAGGCGGTGAACGACCGACGAACGTACAATGCGTACGCCTCTGCGCAGGGTATAAAATGGCAAGAGAGATCCGAGGCTGCCATAGTTTGAGCTGGACAACGATAGGGACGAATAGGAGGCTATTTGGGGATCGGGAGGGGCGAGGGGGTGGCGGCGCGCCGAATGTAGAAGAACAGGACACATACGAAATGACCCTGGGGGTCGCCGCGGTATAGGGGCATACAAGCCAAGCAGAGAAAACAGGCGACGAAGACGACGAACGACAAGCAGCCGAGAGTGGGGGGAGAAGAAGGACGACGACGAGCAAATCACAGCGGCGTTAAACTCCACCCAGGAACTCATTAGCATAACAACCAAGGAAGGGGCAGTGCCGACCAGCCCGACAAAAGCCAGCTCGTCGTCTTCTACTCGTCGGCGGCCGGGGGATATGGCGAGATTAAAATATCGTTAAAAGATATCATTACCCCACCGCCTCGAGCACCCCCGCCACCCATCCAACCACCCACCCGCCCGCCAATACGCCGCTGCTCGTTGATGCAGCACTCTCCCAGCCATCGTGGCGTCGACAACTTGGTCCTATCATTCGTTGTCGTCGTTATTGTAGCCCGTACGTCGGTTAGGCGAGAGAAAGGGCCCTTTCCACCATCACCACCTCGCGCATACGGAGCGGCTCCTCCCACCCTTCATGGCGGATGTCTTTCTTAGCTTCCTTCGCTTCGTTCGTTCTCATTGGAGAACGAAGCGGCAAAGAATCACACAGCGCCAGTGTGAGCTAACATTCCGCTGCATCCAGCTGCATACCGAAATTTCGTTCGCACACAATGATCACTGCCGGTAAACGGCAGCTGAGTACGAATTTGTTCACATCTTGTTAACGGAAACAAACCTATCAATGATGCGAACTAAATGACTGCGGAACCAAGTTGTATAGAGAAAGATGTCTTTCCAAAAACCCATATGATCGAATCTTCTTCCTTTCTATATAGAACTTGGTTGTGTAGTCATTTAATACGGGTCGAAGTTTATGTTGAGCTAGATAGAATCTGTAACGTTTTCTGATATAGTCTTCTAGCCTGTCCTATGATACAATGAAGGAGGCATTGTTCTATCATGTACGGTGTCACACGTAGACATACTATCATGAACATTTATAGAGCAGATAGTCTTTACAAGCATATTAGTTAGTTAAGTTTTCTTAACTAATAGCCTTTGCAAGCATATTAGTTAAGAAAAGCTTATGCTGACAACAGCAACAATATTTTTTTTATCTCAACCTCTTGTTAATACAAAGCATATTACTTCAACCAAAGCCATAATATTTTTTAAGAGACCCGTGCTCTAGGACCAGTCTTTTGAATTTCAACAAAGCGCTTTAAAATGCGCTTTCCGCATTCAGCTTCTATTTGAGACAGTTCAGCGTGTGCATTCTGCGACCATCTGTGGGCACCGCGGCCGAAGCTTTTGTCTTGGTCGATTGAGGAGGTTCAACATAATCCAATTATATTGATCTCTATCTGCACAAACATTGCATTAAACACAAGAATAGATAAATAGAACATAAGACGGAAAGAAAGATAGCACGAGAAAAGAAATATTCACGTCCGCTCTTATTTCATTTTGTTTCCCGTCGCCTTCCCTTTAGCGGTCGTCCTGGCCTGCTGCACTCTTCCTGAGGGTGGAGCATGTTAGTTGCAGCGCTCCCATTATGGTAGGTTCGGAAATCTGTCGATCGAAGCTGCCTATCTTCATTCCCGTCTCAGACCTCACGGTATTCCCTTGGCAAACCCAGAGGATTTTTGGAGCAAATCTGCCCCCCCTCCTTCTGTTCGAGTACCTAATCACCCCAAGGAATCTTATCACCTCTCGAACGGCTGCTACCTTAACGTTTCCTAGGCCACCCTCACCCTCGATATACTCTCTACTCACCGCCACACAATCGTGCTCACCCTAAAAGGTCGACGCTTGTGCGTCCTCCCGCCGTACTCATGGATCCATCACTGGCAGCAACACAGATTATATATATATATATATATATATTGACCAACACATATCTACCTTACTACTGAGACATCGACTAGAGCGCTGCGATGTGCACGTGGTGATTTGCTGGCCAAGCACCACCGCGTCACCTACTAATTCCCCCGCCATTATTACCTGGACTCAAGAGCTGGGTCAGCAATAATAATCGCTCGAGGCGCCTGGCCTATCGAAACGACACAGTACGATACACGATGGCTCTCTCTCTCTCTTTCACATCCACATGATGCAGACACCCCTAAGTCGGTCCCGCTATCGGTTTAGCCACGACTAGCCAGCGCGTTATCGATGAGGCGAAAATTAACGCCTGCGCGACTCGTTGCCGCCCCCATCGTCATCGTTGCCGTCATCACTATCACCACCACTACTACTGCTACTACTATTGCTGCCACAGTTACTTCCAGACTCACGTCACAAGCAGTGCTCCTCGGCAAAATGTCTCTTCATAGTGGCATGGTCTAGTATATTTATATATATATATATATATATATTTATATATATCTGTTCGTACATAACACTGCCAAGCTGCATAAAAGGTGTAGCTTGTTGTTCAGAACCGGAGGCTTGGTTAGGCGAGCAACAAATAGCGTGCTGCGTATGCTGACAAATCGTAGAGATATATTTCATAAAGTGATTTATCTAAAAGTACACTTTGCAATTTTGCAAGTAAATGCCTCTAAAAAGTTACTTATATATATATATATATATATATATATATATATATATATATATACTCTATCATAGCTGAATGTACTAAGGTTTGATAGAACTCGACATGAAAATAATTTGTCCTAATAGAAGGAGGAGGCGGAGACGTCTTCTTTAGGAGTAAGGATGAAGTTTATAAAAGTAGTTGTTCTGCCTTTTTTCTCTTGCATAGATGTGCAAAATCTACGCTTGCGGAAAAATCAATCAACACATGAACGAACTGATCGTTAAATTCTGCATAATGTGAATGACACCCGATGCAAGCTAGCAAAAGACGAATAGCCCGATTAAGGAAAGTCATAATAACATACAAAGTTGATATGTTGTTATGCCCTACGTTAAAGCTTTCACGTGGAGGACTGTAAAAGTGTGCCATTACGAGCAAAAAATGTACGCCCAAAAACGATTTCAGCAAAAAAAAAAGTGAATGTCCAACATCTTTGCACCAAGGTGATGGTGCTGCGTTACGTAGTTCCAGAGTAACTAAGCCTTTTCGACATGTATGAGGGGCCTCGGATGCGATTTTAGGCATGGCACGGATAAAACGTGAAGAGCAGTTGGACCTCTTTTAGGAGTCTACGCTGCTGCGATTTGTGTTTTCTGTGAAAGCAAGGATTGTGCCACGGCTTAGAGCCGGGGTACAGCCTAGAGTTATTTTCTGAACGGCAATAGGTGCATATGTAACTCGACATGCTTGGCAAATTCGTTGACAGATCATAAGAAAACCGTGTCTTATGTGCCCCAGTCCCGGCACCCACATTGCGTAAGTAACACACTCTTCCGGCAACTTGCGACAAAAAGGCTTGCGGTCGAGGCCAAGTTGTTAACATGGTGCAATTGTACTAAGGCCAGACGTGACTAACTTAATCGATGGAGAATACAAAACACATTAACATTAAACATGCTAGAAATTATTTGTTCTCGTCAACTAAGTCATACACAATCAGATACGCATGTAAAGGGTATCCTACACTTTTAACTTCATCTTACACTTTTAACATTTAAGCGGCTTGTAGTATACTTGTTATCTATTATTTATATGAATTGCTTGCCACATGCCTTTCTAAAACAAAAAGACTAAATAAACTAACAGACCACATAAAAAAACGCAAGGCGTGTGCGCAATAAGAACGTGGGCGCTACGTTTTACGTCGATGCATTACTTGCAGTACAGTGCAGTACATTAGTGCTATTTTCCTGCCTTTCTGACATTACAATTTATCTGACGATTGAGACCTGCTGGCCATCGTGGTGGTCAGTCGAAAAGCGAGGTCGCCTTCGAAGTAGAGTTGGTTCTTGGCCAGACAAACAGCGTGGAGAATTGTTGACGGGGAGAACATTTTCTTAAAATTATAGCCGTGGTAGACATCATCAGCTTCGTCCACCTACCTCACCCTGCCCTGCCCAATTTCGTCCGCCTTCGTTTTAGTTCTCTTGCCTTCCATGTGTCGTTTCTATATTCTCGCATTAGGCACTTGTACAACTCTATCACGACTACTACTGCTGTTGCTACCACGACTATTATTACTACTAAATCGGCAAAGCAGAGAAGACTAGAAGTGGCCAGGAGGAGGACCAGATGCACACGCGCACCCATGAGTCCAGATGGAAGGAAGAGCCAGCCCTCTCTCTTTCCTATGGTGCACGCGCTTATCATTACGTGTAGCTCGTCGAAGGGACACGGTCGGCCCCTGAGTAGCGAGGTCCAAAATGAGGATGAAAGGTATGCGACAGCTCTGATTTTTCTCCACACTTTGCTCCATTCTGTCTTTCCTTTATCGTGTTTTCCCTTAGTCCCCTCTCTGCCTTCGTGTCTGCCGATTGAAAAAACGATCTTAAATTGGATGAATGAATAAACCATCTAATGCCTGCCCTAGTATGTCCCTTGTACGGTCTTGGTCGATGTAGCCACCGTCGAACGTGCCAGGAAAATAACGCGATGGCCTTAGAACGGACACAGAAGAGGGCACCGACTAGTAATGACGACTCAATTATTCAAAGTTTTTGTACGCCCTAGCTCCTCGTTTCAGCTTTATCGCCTCCCCTCGATTTATATTGTTCCAACTTGCTATACTTTTTCTGTGGCTCTTGTTCCCTATCTCATCCTTTCTCCATCTCGACTTATTCCCCCCTCTCCCCGCCATATAGTGCTTTAATGCTTTTTGACCTGATTCGTTGGATGAGCTCTTAGTTGTCCTTCTGTTCTAAAGCACAGCTCGTCTAAAGTGTTCAATGCGTGTTTACATTATCTAGCGAAAACGTTTGCTATACTAACGGATGAGCCTACAGAAGCTATTTTTGACATATTATCAAAGGCCACTTTATGCACTAAGCTAAATTAAAGAGTGTCGGTCTGATAGCTTGACGCGCTATCAGGTTCTCCTGACCAAAAACAGTTTATATATAAGCGTTTGTCCTCTCAACTTGCTTGGGTTTGCCAGATGAACAACATGGATTTAGAAAAGGAAAGTCGACGATGACTGCTTGCTGCAGGTTTCTCTGTGATTCCGTCAAATCTCTCTACGTTGTTTTTGTGAACCGAACATGTTCGTCAAGATGTTGCTTTATGCCGACGATTTGGTTCTGTTCTTCGGAACCCGTTTTCACGCTCAGCAGGCACTTGCAACTCTGTCAAAAGTGAATGCTAATGGCCTGGTTATAAATATGGATAACACGAAAGCTATTAAATTCAGGAGAGCTAGCTGTTTCCTAGATGATGGCCTCTATTTTTAGGAAAACCCTGTCGAGTTTGTAAAACACTTTGCCTACCTCGGTGTCGAACTAACAATCACTAGATTGTGCTTTACGTAACATGTCAAGGAAAGAATCCGTAAGGGTCTTATGGTTTTTTACTGTATTCAAACACAAGTGCGGCTGTCGTTACAAGCAGCTCTAAATCTATTTGATATAAAATTCTGGGTATGGGATACAAATAATATGGCCGTACCTTAGTCCAGCAAACCTTGCTGATCTCGACAGACCCAAAGCTGCATTCCTCAAACGAGCCCTGGGCGCCCACAGAACAAGTTGCAACCAGCTTGCTATTTGGCGACTGGAACACCTTTATTCATAGAAACTTTGCAACAAAGCTTCAACCTGCCTTGCTGTAAAGCGTCAATTCTAGATTATCTTCCGTTTCCCACGGGTTTAGCCTTGCTCATATTCTCAATGCACCGAGGGGCCAAAAATGTTGAGATATCTAGGGATCCGCGTAAAGTCAGCGATTCTCCGTGGTATGGCTTATCGTCTATTCCCATTGAGCATCGCTTAATGCAAATTCGATTAACAAAGGGGATTGAACTGACGATAGTCCGGTAGATGACGGCCAAAATAATTGCACTAGCCTCTTAGACCACGTTGCGACATAAGTTTAAAAATATACTATGCTTATGTTGCTGCAACCTCGTTAACTATTTCTGCCCTCACGGTGTGCCACAACACCTGCATTAGACAAGGCGCAATTACAAATCAATGGAAAAAAGCCTGCTGCAACCAATTTTGAAGAAGAAGATTGACACTGCAATTCCAGGAAACTCAAAACTTTTTCGGGCTGAATCTCAGCCAACATCATAAACTGGTGTAGAGCATATTTGAGAGACCGTACATTTGTCGTCAAGGCTGAGCATAGCTATTCCGCGGTCGGCAAGTGTGTATCTGGTGTTCCATGCTTAGGCCCCCAAATGTACACAATATTTGTACAGGATCTCGGGGTAATTCTTCAAGTTATTGGTGTTACATATAAGCTGTATGCGGATGATCTCAAAATCTATGTTGAGGCAAAAAACGACAAGAACGTAGCTATTCTACAGAAAGCGATTGATACCGTATCATTATGGGCAGAGGAAAACCGCATGCAAATTTCTACTTCCAAGTCTGCCGTTCTCAAGACAATGCCAGATACTATTCAGTATATGCTAAACGGCCAACCCATTGCTGAAGTCTCACGCTACAAAGACCTCGGGGTAATCTTCGACCGCCAAATGAAGTTTAGACCTCACGTGGCTGAGGCTGTCAAGGCCGCGTCTCGAATGTGTAATCTCATAATGTGGTCTTTTATTATACAGGACCATATTGTGTACCTAGAGTTGTATCAAACCTTAGTGGTACCAAAGTGGACTTAATGTTGTCACGTATGGATACCATTCTATAAAAGAGATGTCGACTTTTTTCAGAGCGTGCAGGATAAATTTGTGAAACGAGTTACTCGTCGGTGTTGTCTACCACGCGAGCGTATCACATTGCCTAGTGTTAGTGAATATCAATCCCATGCCGATTACCGCATGTTTAAACAGCTAGCGCTTCAGAAACTTATTACTAGGTATTTAGTTCTAAGACCAAATAATCTCCGGAGCGGCGTTTCCATCCACCCTTACGAGATTGTTCGTGTGGACGTTTTGAACAACTTATTTGCTTGGAGGATTGCACGTTGTTCACAGATTCGAAACGACTTTGCTTCTATTGTAATACCCCTTTTTCAATAAAAGTGATATGATATGATATGAAACATTTAGCATTCACTGGTTTGCTTTCGCATTGCTTCGCAAGACGGACCCATAAATACAAATGTGCAACATTGGCAATCTAACTTGTGCCTCCATATGTCTCCTTCAATCGCGCCACCGGGTCTGACAAAGCCAGAAAACTACCAAGCCAGGACACTACCGAGAGTTTGTATGAGCCAGTGTTGTGTACAAGGTTCTCATCGCTTTTTGTTAGATGAATCTAGAGAGGTATTAAGACTGGGGCCGTTGTCTGAAGGACCGCCTACAGTAATGGATTTATTAAAACACGTAGGGTCTTGAGACCAAAATATGACTTATGCAGCTTTTATTGATTTTAAAACTGCTTTTGATATCACTTTTAGTTACTCTACGTAGAGATCTTAACATGAACGATCGAACGTATAACTCATCTTATATAATATAGCCAGTCTCTTATTATTTATACGATACGCGGCTGGTCTTGTAAAGTTCTTTCGAGAAAAGAAAAGCTCCCTACGGTGCTGGGACAAAAGGTTGAAAGTCAACGTGTAAAAAACAAAAATATTGCGATACTGCAGAGGAGAAGCTTATTTTAGCTGGATATGCCTACAAGGAACGCTGAGGCCCAAGCTAGACCTATTAAAAAAACGAGTGAAAAAGGTTTCTTTTAGTCCCTCCCCTATGGTATTGGGAATCTCCGAAAAGTTGATCTTAGTACGGTACTTTTATATTTTTACATTTAAACTTAAAATTCTCTCCACGTTAACTTCAGACAGCTTGCCTCAGAATTATATTGCCCAAGTCATCAATAAATAATCTCAAAAGTCGCAACAAAAAATAAACAATGTTTTTTAAAAGAACAATTGGGTTGTCAAAATTGGCCCATCTACACTGGTGTGTACATACGTATAACGAACCCGTGTTAATAGAAGACCATTAAGAAAGGAGACACTGAGAAATAAAGCTTAGCAACTGTGTTTGGACGACACAATCGTTGATTTAGTGAAGTCTCTGTGGTGAAATCGATATTGACAGACATTGCGTAACTTAAACTTTTTCGGGCTGACCCTCAGCCAACATTTAACGTCCACGGGTTTGCTTTCGCATTGCTTTATAAGACGGACCCCATAAATATAAATATGCAACGGTGGGGCTCGACCCCTATGTGTCGCCTCCGGCCGCGAGGCGCACGCGAATGCAGCACGCCATCGGGTTCGACTGAAATATGGTGTAACGAAGTGTATTGAATTGAGCTTTAGCTTATTAACAGCTGCTGTCATGGGCGTGCTTGAGCGGCATGACTTGTATTTGTTGTGTGGACCTACCAACAATGGGGAACAAGCAACAAAGAGTTAATTTATGTTGAATTGTATAGTGAACTGTGAACTCGATTAAGTGCAACCCGAGTTGACCTTCTCTTTTATTTTTCTGTTATTGGAAAAATCGTTAGTTATATACCGCGTTCGAAGAGACCTTGTCCAGAAGAGGTTTAAAACGTCGTGCTTGTGTTTTCGCAGTTACACGTTAGTCGTAGTAATGAATGCAAAACGCAGTAATGCTTATCGAAATCTCCTTGGCGGCAGTTGCTTCTTGGCTTTCTGCAGTTGCACGTTTCTATGATGATGATGATGATGAAGACGATCCGCCGATAAAGTACTTGATGCTCGTTCAGTTTTTAACTCCAAGCTTCCTATCACAGCTGTTTCCATCTCGTTCGTCCAACGCTGGCAGAAACAAGTTGCCTGCCCCGCGTCTCGCGCAATAGATTTCGATGATTTACGGCAACGCGTTAGTCATTATTAAAAAGCTATAACAACAGATAATAGACAAGGTCTCTTCCACCCACTCGCTTTTTCCCTCTCCCCATCCCCCCCTGCCCCACCTCACACTCTGCCTCTTCACCAACCACTACTACTACTACAACGAGCGACCCATCCGACTCTGGTGGTCCATTATGACAGAGCCTTACCGTGTTGGTGGTTGAACCACACGGGGCACCCGCTGCGACGGCTGGACGCCACCTCCCCTTGGTCCCCCCAAGGTCCCCAAACCGAGAATAGGCGGCTCCAAGCCAAATAGGGGGGCCGGCTATAAAGCAACTATAATGTTTTAATCAAAATTTATAACTCTGACGTTGGCGGAACTCCTCGTCGGCACTTGCTGCTGTATTTTCTTCCCCCTCCTCCCGTCTTTCTCCTCCCCCTCTCGCTCTCTTTTTTGGGATCTTGCTATCCGCCTTGTTCTCTATCCCTGCTACGTTGATGTCATCGTCGCCGGCGTCGCCGTCCTGTACGATGATACCCCGACCCCAGTTCATCACAGCCAGCTTTGTCAGTCGGGGGAGACACATTATGACCCTTCTAACGCCGCCACAGTAGGACTTTAATGTAGCAAAGATGACGATGACGACGACGACAACGGCAGCTGCAGGGAGGCGGCGCTGTAGCCGACCGTTGCTGTAGCCGACCGTTGCCGCTGTCGCCCGGACCCGCCACGGCAATGAGGAGAAGGAGGAGGAAGAGAAGGAGAAGAAGCTGCTGCTGCCGCCGAGAACGAAAAACGGTTTTAAAACGAACGACGACGAAGAACAAGAGGGCCAGAGAGAGAGAGAGAGAAGGAAACAAAGGCAAGGCACTGAACGACACACAGAAAAGGAGCCAACACTCCCAACCGCCCAACCCCACACAACTAGCTCTCTGGCAGCCGTAAGCAGGTTTGCCTTCAGTCTTTCAGTTACGGCTGCTGCTGCCGCCGCTGCCTAATGCATTTTAATGAAAATTTATTACTAAAATCTTGGCGGTGGCGGTAGCAGGCGCGACGGCTCCTGCGCAACCGGACGGCCGAGCACGAATTTAACTTCGCGCCACGCAGCCTTTGCCTTTGCTAGTGACGACGCGCCTGTCGACGTGGCCTGGCGTTCAGCTGTCCCGGCTGGCGTCCCTAGATGAAGAGGCGGGCGGGCATCCCGTCCCAGAGACACACACCTCGGCCCGCTCCCACTCCGTACGCTTACCGTTGGGTTGCACTGGGTTAGCGTTTTGCCGGCAAGGCTTGTTCTAGAAGACAACGAGGTGCGGGGGGGCGGTGGAGGTAGTGGGCGTTTGGGTATCCAACTCTGTATCCGGCTCTAACCCTTTTGTGCTTCAGTCCTCATTGCGTCGGCTCATTGCCTCATGACTCCCGCGCTACTCCGGTTCACTCATTCATTGGCTCACTCACCCTGCCGCTGGGACTTCACTTGTTCTCGTAGGCTCCTGTTTCGCAGCTTCTTCTTCTTCGTCTTTTTCCTGATTTCATCTTTGTCTTCGCCTTTGCGACTGGTGTTGGCATTGTGGTCATGGTTGTCAGATTTCCACTTCGCACCACTTCACTTGCTCTCTCTCACACATCTTTTCCCTGCTTTTTGCTTTGTTTCTCACTTTTCAAGCCGTGAATCTTATTTTTACACTTTCGCTAGAAGGAAAAAGAACATTTTACCTGTCGCTTAGGTTGTGTTACTCAATTTATCCTGCCATTTTCTTCAAGCACACCCGTACCTTATCCTCTTGACTAATAATTCTCTTCCCCCTTCGGGCTATCGTCTCGATTTATTTTTCGTCTGCCATTTATAAGTTTTTGCTTTCTTCTTAACGATTGAAAATGGTTTGCTATCTACGCACGTTGGATGCCGAAGAGATTGTCGAACCGTTGGATTGAATTGTAAATGAATGCGTATTATGTATTTGCCTTGTTTCAACCACTTGTAGTGTTACGTAGTGACTTGTTAGATGGCCCTGCGAGGCCAATAAACTGTTTTTATCTTCTAAGCTGACAACAACAACAACAACAACGGTATAACTAGCGGTGTTTAAATTAGTTAACGAATGTGTGCCTATAAACGCAAAAAGGCGCACGACTTATATACAAAATCATATGCGAGAGCTGACTCTTTTCTTTGGCAATCAACTAGGCCACTCGCGTGTCTCTGTGGGTATAGCACCTGCTTGACAATAGACGCTACAACCAAGAAGACAAAGGCCGCCTCCTGACAAAGAAATACAGTTACGATCGTATCATCGTATGACAGCTCTCGGCTTTCAGCCTGTTGGTTAAAGCAGCAGCGGTGGCCGTGGTAATGTGAAAATGTGGGATGATGCGGGGGCTTTTCTAAATGAATCTCAAAATGTGCTATTTCATTTTACACACGGAACACATTTTTTGTCCGCCTAAAAGGCCACAACAAACGTCGTGTTGAAGGGAGACAGCGAACAGATAGGACGTCGTCTGCACCACAGTGCGCGCTTTTTTCTTCATTTCCTACTTATGTCATGCTACCGACAGCGACAAGAGAAACGCACGTTAGAAGTAGCGCTTACGGGACGAAAGTATCGAAAGACGGGGTGGTAATAGAGCTTGCTCGCTTGGTCGCGTTATTTTACGTTCATGTTCACGCCGTTACGTCAGTAACTCCTTAGCACCTCGTAATATAGCCCTGTGCTAATGCGGTCTGGATTTTGCAAGCTCAAATATATGTATGTATATATATATATATATATATATATATATAAACTACCACCTATCAAACATTCATCAACAGTTACCACTAAGTTGGATTGTTTATATATATATATATATATATATATATAAACAACCACCCAAACATTCATCAACAGTTACCACTAAGTTGGATTGTTGCCGTTTAAGTGCGGCAATTACCATTATTACCAGTATACTCCTAGCCATTACAGCAACACTTTCTCGTTGCTTATCTAAAAAAAGACACTATCAAAGCAGCTTGCGTGATCTGTTGTGCCCAGGGGTTAGCCCATCACATTTGTTGTCACGCAACAAAGTGTTGCACGATGTCTGCGCAATTTTGCAATGATCTCTATGACAGCTACACCCTTCGAAGTGGCTGGGGGTTTCCGTCATTTATTACATTTAGTTAACAGAAACCAGAAGCCAAATGACGTGTGGACTCCGAGGCAATCCTTTCGCGCTTTAGGCCTATGTGCGCGTGTCTATGTCCGGGCCAGGTACAGTGTTGAGCGCAATCTCGCTTTTTACATTCTTAGGAATGAAACTTATCAATGATAAGTCGATCAACGATCTGTGGTTGTTTATTTAAGCTAAATAAACAACCACAGATCGTAAAATAAATACAGGTTTTCTCAGTCCTATTCATTCATCGCTCAGCCATATAAGCCGTATGAGTAAACAACTTTATTTGTTATATAATGTTATGGTTACAGGGGAAAAGCCGTATGAGGATAGCATTAAATCAGCATTAATTTCTCAGCAAAAATGTCCAAAGACCCCTGCGAAGACCTATTTATGTGACCAAACAACACAACTGTACTCTACAAGATCTTTTTTCGATGGAGCAATGCAAACTAGGGCGCGAGTAACCTTTTTCCGTCATTGTTTTTTCATTGTTTTACCGCAGCCAACACGAATAGAGTTCACAGTGGTATGTTTATTTAAGCTAGTATTAAATTTGATAATTTGATACATGCTCAGAAAATGGATATGACAACTATTTACTCCAAGTCAACTCAAATCCTGCTTACGTTTTACAGTAAAATCGATAGTGAAACAGTACATACCGTCGAATGCATGTGAAAGTCATGCAGAAGTTACCGAAGCTCTGCGGAATTTTTTTCGTAACGATTAATCTTTAAGATATTGTAGGCCAGGGAAGCTGTATTGCATCATGCCAACTAAATAATTTTGCCTTGGGTACCTAGTGGGATGATTGAAGTCTTGGAAACATTTGTTTTCTGATACTAATTATGTATCAGGTAGTGTCAACGGAGCCATTCGTCTCATTAGACGAAGAAGTAGAACGCACCATGTTGAGTGTAGTCTGCCTCACCCCATAGGTCAAATAGCAACACCAGCGCTATAATCACGATCCATTCATTGGCACGTGGCTAAAATATTAATAAAAACTTTAGAAACACAGAGGTTCACTCTGGTAGACTACCATGATGCACCATTAATTCGAAAGGGTTCAACAAGGCACATCACGAAATAGCAATAAATGTATTGTTATTTCTTTTTTAATTCTCATTAGTGACAAATATCTGCACACGACAGTCGTCGGATATATTATTAGAGACTCCCTGAGTGATCATATTAACCATATTATCAAGTAAAATGTTTATGTTGGAGTGTTTATTTGCACCGCCCTTCTATCTGGTTTGGTTAGACGCCCCCGGAATTCCCCACCCAATCGATGCCTTCTACTCGCATCGCTACTACATACTGAACTTCACTCTGAAGTCACTATGCGGGTCAGATGCTGTAAAAATGCCATCACGGACAACGCAAAGATGCAACAACGGTGGCGACGACAATGGTGTCTATTTAAAACCGACCTAAAACTGTAAGCTTAGGGTCGATGGTATATCGCAAGCCTTTAAACGTAGAGTTCTGAGAGGGTTTGTTACTGTGAATAACACCATGAAAAGGATCCGTGTGCAATAACTTGCTCATCAAGTTGGTCTGTGACCTCATATAAAAAATTCTTTCTTTCCAAGATTAGATTGCGGTGATATTGTCCGAGGTTCGAATGTATGTGTTTCTGGCAGGTAGCCAGTATTACGTTATTACGTTGCCGTTGTTGTGGTCATCGCCATCTGAGATGGCGCTACGGTAAAATTTGATAAGGGGAGCCGGCCGCTTTAAACCGGCCATAGCAGAACCAGCCATCATGAGCGATGATCGCTGCTACAACCGGCCGGGAATTGGCCTGATAAGTTTTAAGCTTCAGCGCCTTGGCGGAGAACTTCTTCAGTGTCGACAGCTAACGGGCGGCGCAAGCGAACGCTACCGATCGTCGAGTGCAGTGGATTCGGCTCGATGCTGAACCAACCGCTGATGGGAAGATTCTCCGCTCTAGCTGGTACTGCCTTAGCCATAGAGGCTGGTGATGCCTCTGTGCCGATGCGGCGGCCGTTCGAGCTCGAGAAGCCGCCCGACCAACGGCTTCTCTCTCGGGCGGGCTCCGAGAGACTCATTGGCGAGAAAAAAAAGTTTTGCCGCCCTCAATTTTGACTGCATTGCCCATTTCCATCCCCATCTACGATCATCCAGCTGGCGGCGTTACCCCCGATGAGTGGGCGCACGCGTGCCGCTTTTTGCCCCCGGCCGCCCCCGTCCGCTGACGAGGTGATGCAGGCACACCACCGGACGGTGTTCCAGCCCGCTGCTTGCTCATCCAACCTGCTTAGGTCATAATTCTCTCATCAATACTTCTCGCCTCTTGACGGCACGGACGGCCGTCGTCACGGTGGGCGCCTCAACACCGTCCATCAGCGCGAGCTGCAACCTCTGAGCAAAAGAGAGCCGGACGCCGCCGCCGCAACGCTCTCTTTCGCTCGTTTGCCGCACCGGAGCGCCGCACCGATGCAAAGCAGACTGTGAACAGTACAGTACTACGACCAGTGGGATCAGGCCAACGGGTGGGCCTATTCCTGTTGTTCGCTATCAAAATGAAGCGGGTCACACGCAGCGATGGCACACTGCAACGCTGAGATGCCGCGACTCAGACAATATGGAGAGAAGCGAGCACGAACAGCGAACTTCGAACGAAACGAGAAACAATGCCAAAGGTTTTCTTTTTGTTTCTCTAAATGCGATCTACGTTATTAGATTATAAGCGCATAATTAAAATGCGTTTGGGCTTATTGGGCGCAATGGGTGCATTGTGTTGTGACGATTGAGCTCACGGTGGTGGTGGTGGTGGTGATGCTTATAAGAAAATAGTAGAAGACCGTACTTGCGACGTAGTTAGGGTGGAGATCGTCGTCTAAGCTAATATTTTGATAAGGCCGTGATCGATCGATAATTCTGTCATAAGCTATAGCATGTGCTTAGTTTCGAATTGTCAAAGGAGCGAATAGTTTTGTTTCGAGAGATCAAACGGAGTGTAGGACATACTTCTATGCAGCATGAAGTTAAGGAAAACTCCATAAAAACCTATACACATTTTAAGGTCTGAGTCTTCTCATGCGCAGATGGCAGAATTGGGTCTGCTGCAAATATCATAAATACCGAATTTCCATAAACACCATGCTCGCATCTGGTATTTACAGCATGGACATTCAGAAAGTTCACATACATAAGTGTTTACTCTCTAGTAACATTGTAGAACTTATTGATCGTATTATTCGATATAATCCTGCGTACTTCACTCAAATTGAGTATAATATACACATTATAATGTTGTCTTCATAAGCGTTTATCTTTTTCACGCTTCCGACTAGAAACGAAGTGCAACGATTTCTGCTCCAGTGCATTCCACTGCATAATACTTGGCACACCCCTGCCGGTGAAACCAAAGTTTTCGAGCTGAACCTTAGCCAAGATTTAACGTCCACGGAACTGTTTTTCAGATTATTTCATGGACGGACCCCTATAAACACAAATGTGGGGCAACAGTGGTGCTCGAACCCGCGCACCTATCCGGTGTCTCCTCCGGTCGCTAGACACAGACGAATGACCCACGCCACCGGGCTCGACTGCCGGCGGAACCAGCAGGCGCTTTTCTCGTACTTCTTATGGAAGGCGATGTATGAACATACCAGGTAATAGTAACCAGGCAGTGGCACTATGTATGTGGTGTAAAGACTGTCACATGCCGGGTCAAACCAAAGGTGCAAGGCATTGAAGACGTTCAAATCCACGACTTTCCGTTTGGCCTGTACGACTTTAGCTTCCCACTCCAAAATAAGTATTCATTACTCTACAAGGCATCTTCAGCCAGTTGGATTGTTCCAATAGTGTTCCAGTTTTGGAGGGCAGTGGTTGTAATTGGCTAGCGTAAGGTGGTTCAATACCCTGTAAAGATTATACATCAGCCTCGGAACAGTTTTAAGCACGAAAAGCTTCACCTCTAAGAAGAAGGGCATTGTCTGTATTCTTCAACACAGTACAATACAACGTCTCCTTTAATAAAAAGGAGTTTGGACCATAGACTTGCAAAGTGTTCGTATTATACTCATATTCGCGTGCCAAGCGAGATGTACGCTAAACAAAGCAGTGGTTAACAAATTTATATTTGCTACTTCCGCGGGATAGGTGGATCTGTCGCTCCTTAAATTTGTAGGTCAGACATATAATAACTAGGGATTAGACCACCTTGCAAAAGTCTTTTAAAAGCACGATAATCGACTCGACGTTTGTACTCAGCGACGCTTGGAAAAACTAGTAGTTCACGCGAGCGCGCGTGCAGTACGCCCAGTTTGGCACTACATTTGAGACACACATAAAGACGTAAATATTTGGACGCGTCTTGTGTAGATAACACTCTAATAAGCAGGTTAGTTTCTGCCTTAGCGGTATTGAAAACGTGAAGTATTGACCGGGACCAACAAAATAACCAAAGAGTACGAAACATAGATGTCTCAATACAGGGGGTAGTGCATTACCATCCGATTATATAGAAAAAAAAACAGTTCTTAGAGCAAAGTAGAGCAGATTAGATTAGCACTTACGAAGAGATCACTGCACTGCCTCTCCCAAATGACATGCCGAGAGCAGCTGAAAATTGTATAATAATCAATGTTATTTGCATACGTATCAAAATGAGTGAAATAAATGTGATGATGAATGACTGGTACCTTATATGCTACTATGATAGCAGTTGCTGTCTAGTTGGCGCGACGGTGTGGTGGCTTCATAGTTGTGAGCCACCGGCTCAATCCTCTCCCCCCACCATGAACAATGGCTAGATGCCAAGCGCTTTTTTCTCGTGTAGGTCAGTAATTCCTGATCAAAATATGTTATTATTGCTATTTCGAGGAATGTTTTCTTGTTAGCATTTTTCTATAGTATTGTTTTCGCCATTGTTTTTCGGAGGCTATGATAACTTGCATGGCTGTCCATGAGCGAACGGCTATTTTCGTCGGCTCGTAGAACCCCGTTTTCAATAAAGATGTATTGTATTAAACTTGATATTATCGTCGCCATGACACCACTTGTGTTTATGCGTGCTAGTTTGCTATGACGTATTTGGAAGTACGAATTAAATATACGGGTACGTATCGAACCGGCCGACACAATCCTACAATTTATTAAATTAATAGCGTAATCGTTGTTTTGTTGTTCGTGAACCTCGTCGACGGCGTTTGTAGTAAATCTCGCGCAGAGGATGGTGCCTGAAGCTCAGAAAAACAGAAATCGGAAATTACTGATTCATAGCGGTCGTCCTTGACATTCTCCTGGTGTTGCTCCTACAGATGTATGCTATAGATCAATATGTCTCATGCTGGCTTAGTGGCGGCTCGGCCAAGGAACTGTCAGCAGATCAATAGTTTAAAACAAGCCAACGTCGAAAAATCCGACGCAGTGTAATCGTAAATGCGTCGTATTTCGTCATAACAACACATGCAAACGAACATTCTTAACATTATTATCTCACTGGGCGTGCCCGGTGTTACGACGTGGCATACGACGGAATCGAAATACTTCATCGAAACTTGTTATCTGCGCTGACCCATGGCGACAGGTCGGGCATCGGCCGTCTCATAAGCTTAAGTGGCTGACTTGGCTTTTCGGTGCCCCGCCTATACAGAACACAATCTCACTGCCAAGGTAGAGCCAAATTGGAGGGCACACACCCGATTCTCGAAGATTGCCGGCCACCACGGCACAACGCAAACATACGGCAACTACACACACACATACCCACTTGCCAGCATAAAAGAGAATCACAACCATGTTTCTGTTGTGCCTTATGAATTTTTCATGATTTTTTAGAAGATGAGCAAAACGTAACAACAACGACACCATTGTGTTAATATCGGATATGCATCTATGAGCGCCTATGACAAGCTGAGTGATACAACCAACCGCCTGACCATATCCAAAGCGTAATCACTATTACAACAGCGTGCGACATTCTTTGAAGTGTGACTATGATGATGCTAAGAACGATGGTGGTAATGATTGTTTTTAATGAATACTACAATATGTTCAGAAGCACTCTTTGCCCTACGAGTAAGCTAAGTAGCCGTGCCGCTTTGCAATTGTTGCTGTTGATGCACAGTTCGTTTTGCTATCGTCGCCAGTCACCGCGGGACCGTAGAAGTAGAAGAACACAGATGTTATCAAAAAAGCGCATAAATTAGCCGCTGAGTTGTCCAATCGTACAGCTAATGACTACACGCCAAACAAAGGCGACTTACAACAAGAGCATTAAAAAACCCACGAAAGCCTCGTGTGAGCCCACAAACACAATCTTCGGTGAAGCGTCAATATTTACCGAGTGTGATCCTTTATACAATAGCGACGACAAACGTAGGAGCTCCAAAGCCGCCTTTTGTGTTATAGTGGACAAACCGGTAAATATTGAGGTGGCGTCCTGTGCCAACGAAAGTTTGGCCTCGATTCGATTAAAAAGTATAACGAGTTGTCGATTACGTGCTCCCGAGTGATGGAAATGTTATATTTGCCTTTGTTTGCATCTAGGTTACTACTGTTGTGGAGTCTAATGGCGTGGTACATTCGCGTGCGCCTCGCAACCGGAGGAACCCTATAGGTGCACGGGTTCGATCCCCATCATTGCACATTTGTATTTATAGGGTCCAGCTTACAAGGAGGCACTGCGAAAGCAAGCCCGTGAACGTTAAATGTTGGCTGAGAATCGGCTGACCCGAGGAAGTTTTTTGTTGGTATTTGACCCCAACTACTAGAGCAATCATTTAAGAATGGCGAGACACCGCGTCGGTAGCATGTGCCCTTAAACGGATTTGTTCTACTACAAAGTGCCGTACACGACCGCTCTAACGCAAAAACGGTTGCCAGACATTTGTAGATACGTAAGTATTCACGAATTGCGCTTATTATGTCGATGTAGAAATCATTATCTGCACTGCAAGCGCTCTTCTGTCGTTCAACAGCGGGCCTTGGGCCGCTGTTGAACGAAGAGCAGACGAAGAGCATTGACAGCAGAACATGGAAAAACTTCGTTTTTCAGCTTTGTATTCTCAACGTTCCACGTACAGCTCACCAAAGACCCCCATTCCCTTCCATTTCTCTGGCCCGGCCGGACGTACCGTCACGATGGGTAAGAGACAAAGAAGTGGTCACATAGAACTCGGTTGTCGGCCCGGTTGACAGGGCAGACTGCCTGGTGGTGCTGCTGCTGCAGCAACTACTTCTACTACTACTACTACGATGACGACAGCTACCCGTTAGTTAGAGGCGTCGTCGAATGGCAGGAACATTCGTTATTTGGCCCGTCTGTCTGTTTGTCTGTCTGCTTGTGCGTCCCTATGCTGCTCGCTTGCTTCCTCGCCCGCCCCATTCCTATTTCCCCAATCAGAGTTAAAGGTGCGATTTCTTGCGTATGCGCAGTGTGAGAGCATATGTATGTGTGAGTCTGTGTGTGTCTATATATATATCTGTCTGTATGTGCGTGCGCGAGCGTGTGCGCGACATTATCATTATTATTCTCATCACTAAGGCGTGCCGTGTGTTGGGTTCGGTGTGTTCCTGCCCTTCGCACTCGCGACTTCGGCTTCGACTTCGACGACCCAGTCAGCTTCGAGTGTTCTCGCCGCCGAAGCCAGCCGATGTCGCCGTCGTCGTCATCTTCGTCGTCTTTTTCTTCTTTAACAACGTATAATCCACTCCTTTCTGTTCGTTTCTCCGGTGCGTCCCTCACTGGCTCATCGCCGTGTCGGCCGCCGTTACTATTACTACGACTACAACTACCACTACTACCGGGAGCTACCATTATTCCTAACGAGGTTCCACCTCTAGCTTCGGCCTTCTGCGAACTCTGAATCCAAGAGGATCTCCGCTAGGAGCAAAGCGGAGAGCAGCCGCAGTCGGCGCCGCCGCTGCTGCCGCCGCCACCACCACCTCCACGGACTCATCACTCGTTTCTGTCCCTTGGCCGCCCTCAGCTCACCTCACCTCACTTTGCCTGATTCACCACTACCACCACCATGGCTACGGCCATCTACACGGTCGTGGTGGTCCTCGCCGTCTTACGCACAGTCGTCACCAGGGGCGTGGGTCGGCGACATCGATTGTTCTTCGTCTTCTTCTTGATTCGGCTACAGACCCTCGGCCGACGTGGACCCGAGTAGTCTAGGCGGCTTGGGGCTAACAGCTTCGAACAATCCACTTCGTCGGCGTTCTGGCGTTATTATCCGCTCGCTTGCTGGGTTAGACACTTCTGCCAGCATGCAGGTGATGAGCGGGTGGTGGGGTAGGTTTCTCGCCCCTCTTATTTTTCGTTTGGTTCTTATTTTTTTTCTGTTTTATTTTCCTACTCCTGGTTTACATTTGAACAGCGTTCGTTCCCGACAAGATTATTCCAGATATGCACGGACGGTCGCGTCACTGCCGTCGTGCGTCGCCTCTAGAACAGAACTACAGCCATGTGTCAGCGGAGCCCCATCATATCGCTGTTCCTCTGTCTGCCACTGCAACTACTGTTATTACTGCTACAGAATTCGACTACGCGGCAGAAGGAGAACCTTATGCAGCGTTCCGAACCAACGGGCGTTACTTAGCACCGATTTTTTGTGCTGCCTGACCCACATGCCGTTGGCCTACCTGCCACTGATTTATTGCCGAGTAGCAGGCGTCGTTTTTAGTTTGCGCATCAGCAGAAATGTAACGGAAACGGAAAATGTAGCAAAATAATCCACCCGTTTTGCGGTATGGTTCATTCAGCCAGACATGTACAATGCTGTCGATACTACTTCTGCTGCCACTGCGTTGATGTCTGTTAAACGTCCTCCTATTTGTAGAAGTTTACAGTACCTCCCATAACAAAACTAGGCGGGCAAGAAAAAAGTACGTGCCAAGCCCTCCACCGTTAGGCATTGCATCTTCTTGCAATTTTGCGTGCCGTCTTGCATTTTATCTCTTCGAGGAGTTTGGCAAGGTTAGACTAGGAAGGAGTACAGTGGAGGCGGTACTGCAATCCGGGCCCTGGTTTCCGAATGTCTTGGTAAGGTGGTCCAGAGGGTGAATAGACGGCAGTGAAGACTGATAGCTGTCAACTCGTTTAACATATGGATAGTTCTCTCGCTTTGGTCTATTTTGACCGGATAGCCGCCTGGATCCGTCGTTACTGTAACTGGTACCAGAATGGTCTGCAATACAAGTCAAAGCTGTAGAAGTTTACCCTAATGTGAGTGACATGACCAGAGTCAACGAGTACTCAACTCAGAACATCCGACACCTGCAGTTATGGTAAACAAAATACAATGTTCCAAATAATTAGGTGTTTTTGTAGTATCCGGAACGCAGCAAGGCAACGCCTACTTTTCAGCATTAAGCACGCCCAATGTCAAATGTTTGATAATATTTGTTGAAAATGTTACAGACTGATTAGTGGTAAACAAATACCGTACTTTATCACAAATCACACAATTGCAGGCACTCTTTGTAATCTTTTATGGCGTGATTAAAGCAGAAGCCTAAATATAAAGCATGTGTACCTTATCGGGTCGCGTGATCAAATGCACAACGTTACCAAGACCCATGCCAGAAAGAAACCGGTTTATTCAAGGAAGTCAAGAAGGGCAGGTCTGCGCTGTCTTTGAAGTACGCCCCCAGGATAGCACGGGGTTTTATAGCCGGGGATTGCAACTTGCACATTTTAATTTTTACAATACTTTGTTGCTCTAGACTCAATGTCAAAAGCACACAGAGTGTAATTAACATTTAGATAGAAAATACAGTTGGATTATTCACTGAGCCACGTTTCGCTTACCAATGCTACATCGGAGCTGGCTGCGCTTTCCTTAAGGAAACACATCTCAAGGTGGCTTTATCTCATGAGGTCATTATCATAAATATAAAGACCCACAAGACTAGCTTATGTTCCACAGCTTTTCGTGTCTTGAAGTTTCTAAACAACAATAGCAAACAAACAACCAACATTTAAGTTTCTCAGTAGGTCTCTTAACCTACTGAGAAACATAATATTTCGATCTTATCTCAGATCTTAAATCGTCTTATTAAGTTCATTAATAACAAAGGGCTAGGCGTCCGCTGGGATAAAACGGGTAGTATGCATTTTTGCAGAGAAGGCCGGTTAGTTAAGGGTGACGCGTTTCAGGTGGTTTCCGGAAGTGGTTTTCGAAAACACGTACAGAAGGTCTAAAGCTACTATAGTAGCAGCAAAAATCGGCCGCTATTCGTTTATGTGCCAGGTGCATTATTTAACCTAAAAGTAATTGCAGTTGCTACCTACGAGGTGTCGTTTATCTACAATAAATTTGAGACAGTCAATTCGCGTATTCAATGGGGTTAGGTCTTATTAAAGCAGGTTTTGGTCTAGCAAACAGATGTAAGAACACAATAGTGCACTTGTTAGCAGGAGTACCATTATGAACAAGAGAGTTACAGGCACAATGTGATTGGGAAGAGGTAAGGAAAAGTTGGTAGCAAACAAACAATCTAAATATTAAGATTCTCAGTAGGACTCCTAACTTACTGAGAAACTAAACGTTATGGATGGTCAACAGACAAACTGCTTTTTGTTTGCAATTGGGGATATCTCATTTATGATTAAGAGAATAATAAAATGTTCACATTATCACTGCGTACAGTGCGTATAGTTGCTTGATTTAATTTATATTCTTATTCAAAGCAAGCCATAATATTGAGTAGTGTATTCTATATATAAATAAATTTTCAAAAATTACTCTAGGAGTCGGGCTGAACCTTCTTTATATATATATATATATATATACATATATATTACAAGCAATACGTGAAGGGTTTACTCTACTGCTAGGGTAAGAGGTCAAAGTTATATGGTGTTGTTCCACGATGATATGCTCTTTGGAGGTCATAGAATAATTTCGATTTTGCCACTAAAATTTTGGTTTTGGCTCTAATTTATTACCTATACCATTTAAATAAAGACATTTTTGCACACGTGTGTAAAGTAATCGAATTACCTACTTGTTTGTCGTGAACTTTCGGAAATATCTGACGAGACTGTAGCGCTTAATCGAAAACATATGAAAGATGGTTAAGCAAATTCTATTGTTATATACTTTTCCTATGCTGCTTCTTTGAGTACCTTTTCACGAAGGTTTCGGGAAATGCATTATGCACAAGCAGAGCTGAAAATCATCAGCTCCTAATGTGGGACTAGGAGCTGATGAGAACTGTGTTAAGGAGTCGCCTACTACGGTCTGCTCATGGATTTTTTGGCTCATCATGCCAACTTGAAAAATCGTTTTGCTCAACCCCTTGTTTTTATTGGGTTGTTTCTTTAGCCACTTCTGCTAAGTTGGTGCAACAGGGCACCCTTTTGTCACGCAGATTGCATTCGCTGTTTAACTCGGTCTTAGTAAGCAAGACTCTTTTTATATTCCGCGTCCACTACAGCAAAAGCCTTCTCTTAACGTGTACTCATTTTATGCTCTATGTAGACATTTTTTAATTAAGTAAATTAGTCTAATTCTCGCCACAAACAGCTCGTGATATAATTCCTGACACTATTCTATTTGAAATGAAGATCATTGATGCCTAGTAAAAAGAAAAGTACATACTCTCAAGTTCTGCAACTTGTAATGTCCACCCAGTGTCTTATTGCGCATTTTGGCAGTAATTAAATATGGCAGTAAAAAAATTTGGGTATATGTATTTGTAGTATTTAGTAGTTATTGTAGCCAATCAGTGGAAGTTGAGTGCTCAGCGAACCACATCTGTGCAAACGGTATGCAACTGTGCTGCCACCGCGCAACAGAAGACACAGCTAACGTATGGAATCTTTGCTGTAAATGGCAATGCAGGCATGTGATTGGTATGTCTAATTGAATAATAAATTACGCGCCTTGGAGAACAGGCACGACGAACCGCACATTGGAAAACCGATAACACATACTGTGTGACATTAGCGGTATTGATAAGAATTTAGTTTTCCAAATATTTACATCAGATTGGTTGGGAGTTGATGGTAATGCACCATCTCTTTTTATTGAGATATCTGTACCCCCCGTTTTTTTTCGATCATGATCGGTTTTTAATTCACTCCGGCATTCACCTTGTTTAAATTGGGAACCATAAAAACTAATTTAGGAGTGGCCGGTCTGGGTCTCGAACCCAGGACTCCCGAATGCAAGCCAAAGGCTCTTGCCACTAAGCCATCTTGCTCGGTAATGGTTGGTGTATAACGAAAACACAAGAGGAGCATACAATAATTAGAGAGCATCAAACTCAACTATTTAAATCACAAAGCGCTTTCTAAAAGAGGTTTAGTGCCGTCTCAGCCGTAGTTTTGGCAACACTCAATTTTTGCCCGATTAGTGAAGATCAAAACAGTTCATTTCAACTTCCCCGCTCGATGCGTGAAAGGAAGTTTAATCAAAGAGCTAAAATCGTGCACAAAATGAAAGCGGCAAAATCCCTGCTTGGTATAGCACCAAGTGCGTTCCTCTAAGCAGGGGTTGTTTGCGGTTGAGGCGG
The DNA here is from genome assembly GCA_003439945.1 of Dermanyssus gallinae. NCBI lineage: Eukaryota > Metazoa > Arthropoda > Arachnida > Mesostigmata > Dermanyssidae > Dermanyssus > Dermanyssus gallinae. Next base: position 338,454 of record QVRM01002562.1, on the reverse strand, counting down.
TACTAAAGTGATTTGTAGACCATCGTGCACTCTCTGCCTGTGTAAACTTGGGCGTTGCGATGGCTTGAGTGCCAGCCGGTCACAGCGTCCTCTGGACACGGTTTGGATAAGTGACGAAACGTTTTTATACGTTTGGTTATATACCAACGTCAACAACGCAGTAAATTCAATTTTACTGCCGACTAACTTAAGTGCTCCTTTTTGATTAAGGACACCTTGCTCAGCTATCGCCGACTGGATTCTAGCCCGCCTTTGTCCTACTATTTGCGGTTGGTGTGCATTCATAAAATTGTTAAACTATTCTACAAGCTCAAACTCTACTTGGACCTACATAAATACGTAACTTAAAAAGGTTCGTTGTGCATGCATAACTCTTCTCTCTTCGCAAAGAAAGATTCTTTGAAGTCCTTCCGCTAATGTGACCGCTAACAGAATACTTTGCGATAATGCTTATGGGGATTAGGTACCCTAAGAAGTGTCAAGGGAACTGCCACAAAAGGTAAAGCTTTTGTGTGTGTAAATGAGGTGCTGGGCTAAACTGGTCATACATGCTGTCTAAATAGTTTTTTTACGGCAAAAGCCTCTGCAGAATAAAGTGGACCTTAAATCGTCTTATTAAGTTAATTGATAAAAAGAGGCTAGGCGCCAGCCGGGATTAAACGGGCACTACGAAGTTTTGCAAAAGAGGCCGGTTAGTTAAGGGTAACACGTTTCAGGTAAAAGGGAAAGAGGTACGATTAATGAACAGTTTCGCATACCTGAGGCTTACCGTCTCGTCTTCCGGAATTCGTTTTCGAAAACACGTACAGGAGGAGGCCCAAAGCTACTATAGCTGCAGCAAAAAGACAACCTTTGGTCACTATCCGTTCATGGGCTAGATTAGCATTATTTAACCTTAAAGTAACTTAACTTGCTATCTACGAGGCACCGCTTATCTACAATAAAGTAGAAGCAGCCAAAAGGTCGCGTATTTGATGGGGTTAAGCCTTATTAAAGCTGGTTTTGGCTTAGCAAACAGATGTAAGAACACAATTGTGCGGTTGTTAGTACGAGGACCGTTGCGAACAAGGGAGTTACAAACGCAATAGGGTTTCGAAGAGTCGTTGAGGAAAAGTTGGTACACGAAGGTTGACGGGATAGATATACGGATATACCGCATAGTAGCATTGAGAAGCACCGTCAAGACGGAAACAGGGCTTAATGGCAGACATTTGACGAGCGTTTGCAGCTTACGAATTTCATGTTCGATTTGTTCAAGACCTCTATTAAAAATGTATTTGATTCAAGAAAATGCTCACCAAAAAGGTTTCAAATCTGTCGCCAACGTACACCGACAAGACCGAACAAATAAAGTAGACATTTCTTTGTACCTTCTTTATTTGCCAGTGCTTTCCGATCCAGCTGCGTATATCTACGCTTAGTTGGACTTAGAATACAGGTAGATGAGTGGTACGCAATAGGCCTCTTGCGTCTCCGGCATTAAACAGTGACTAGCCGCCACGCCAAAGAAAACTATGCACAGCTGACTAAATTTGTTTACCGCCAGCCGTTCTCACCTTTCAAAAACTGCTGCATACGTAGCAGCGTAAGCCAATTGAACCCGGCTAGTATGTTACATCTTTGTGGCCACTAATGTGTGTTTGAACTGGACATGTAATATTTTTCTCTGCTGTTGTGGGCGCTTTCGCACATTGTTGACGTTTTGCACATAGGCGTCTCTGGTACACTCTCTCTACATCCCTCTCCGTTATGGTGATGTGTCTGTCCGCTTTCGTCCAAACATAACAACCTGAACTGCAAGCTTGCCGTCTGCGTTGAAGGCCGTAACGCTTTCATCTGAAACGCTTTATCTAAAACGTCATGTTGTAGGGAGTCCTACGACGCAGATTCCATCGGTAATAACAAAACACTAAGTAACGCTGTTAATGAAGCGTAGTTAATTAGCAAATCTAGTTGCGGATTATTACACAATAGTTTAGTCAGCCTGTAAAAACGAGGCTCATTCTTTCTCGTTTTGTCCGAATAGTCGGAGCTCTAAAAAACAATCAGAGGTTACGACCAAAAACGACCGTGAGATAGATCCTCGTTGGTTTTGTTCGCACACACGCTCGCACATGCTCCTAAATAGACAGGCCAAGTAAAACTATTTGTGCACAGTTTTGTTGCAGCTTTCTAAAAGAATCTTACTTTGGCAAATACCAAGCATAGCACCATACGCAGCATTGTTTGCTTGTTATCAGGGAAGTAACGTAAATGACCTCAAACCTGCGGAATTAGCAGCTCTCCTAGTCTGAGGGTGTGTGCTGCGGGCAATATAGGCAGGCCAAAAAACGTGTAGAACATTGCATCTATTTGCAAAAGGTACCTGATCTCACCTAGGACCGCTGGTGCTAGTCTGCTTGCTGAGAGTTATTTGCCGTCCTGGTTCCGAATTTGTAGCGTGCTTTGTTAGCTTTCTGTTCATTATGCCATCTTACATTTGCCGGTTTGGTATGATGAACTACCCCTTCCATTTAGCCGGTTTTTGCCACTACTAGCTGCTCTCTCTTTCTAGGGCTGAAAGTGCCACCCTATGATTCCTTGCCTGTTGCTTCTGCAAACGACGATTCGCGTCTCCGTCGTTGTCTCCCTGCTGTTGTGTTTCACAACGAACCCGTCCGCCGGCGGTTTAGTTGTCTGCGTAGGTAGTTAGATGGCTAAGACTACGCCGCACTTCGAAGATCGTGGGCGAGATCATTGCCACAGCAGCAGCAGCAGCAGCAACTGTTTGGTCAGCCGGTTCCGCTTAGTTTCAGCTCGGCGCTTTGCTGGAAGAGGTGGCCAGGCAGATCGCGGCCGGGGAAGTCATCTTTCTTCCTTTGCTCTGCTCATTCTTAGCTGCTTCCTCTGTTTCACCCTCTGTTTCGTCTTTCCCTCTCCCATTATTTCTCTCTCTCCCGCCCAAGTTCCTTGTCGATGAGGCAAGAAAGAAACGTCGTCGGATAGGAGCGTACAGCGCCGAAACGTAGTGCAGGACAGCCTTTAATTGCTAAAGTCACGCACCATTGGGCCTTCTATGAGTCTACCAGCGACTACCCCCGAGCCGAGGGATGGCGACAGCCCCGACCGCGCCACAACCTAGCTGCGGCTTCCAGAGTCGCTTTGGGCTCAGGCTTTTCATTCTCGCTTTTGCTGCCTCTCTTTCTCTCTGTTCCTCGTTCTCTCACGCGTGCGCCATTTCTAGCGTCTTATCTATGGGTCTGTTCCGTTACTCTATGGTCGTTTTGTTTCCATTCCTTTTTTCTTCTCTCAGCTTCGTCCTCATACCCAACCTCTCCCTTTTTGCCCGCTTTTGTCCTTATCTGGCAACAACTATCAACTATAAAGAAACAAAGAGAGAGAGAGAGAGAGGGGGAAAGAGTCTTCTCCTGGGGAGTTCAAGTTGGCCTGATAAGCTTATTAGAACAGAGGCTCCTAGCGGGAAGTACCTATACAGCTACCTCAAACCTACAGCCGGGCTTAGCCAAGCTCGATGGTTGTTAATGTTACACATCCGCTGTATCGCACCAAGTTGTGTGGCCTCGAACCAGCTGACCAGACATCGACGTTTAGCTTAGTTATCAATGAGGCTCGAAGCACGCCCCACCTATCCATTTTATTTACGATTGTCTGCGCAGTTTTTATTTGTAATCAGGAAATCACTGCTTTCAAAAGAGCGTTTTTCCATACCCACGGATATTGCTACACAGAGTTTTCAATGCAATTGTAGGTCACATATATATATATATATATATATATATATATATATATATATATATATATATATATATATATATATATATATATATATATATATATATTATACGCATAAGTTTTGGCAACCTTCTAGCACGCCTAGGAAAATCAGTCTATAGAATGACTTAACCTTGATAACACGCCAGGTAGGACTTCTTAATCGGTTAATATAGGTGCTAGACAAAAATGTTTTACGACTAATATCATTTTGAGTGCTTAGGAAGTTATATGGCCAATACAGTCGCGTACCGCTAATTGCTCTAAAGGATTTAAAAACCCATATGCATTTGCGAGTTACTTAGAAAAAAAATTGTCCGCGGCCAGGACAACGTTTTGGCCTTCAATCGACTACTGATTCGGGTTTCGGCAATTATCTTGCTTTCCATCTTCGGGTTATCATTTATCTTGCTTGCGCAGATATTTCTGAGCTGAAAGAAAATTACGTTTTTAAATAGGCGTACAATAGGGGCAATACGTCTTCGATAATGAATCAGCGCATTATAATGTATTTCCTAAGGAAAATATTTTCTTATAAAAGAAGAATTATAAACTCGAATAACTATTAGTATGATATCGCTGATGGAAATAAATACATTTTAGTTATTAAGTAAACTGTTCTGACCAGATATTTTCACGCTGTAGGCAAAGATAAGCAAAGTTCTGGCACACGTCGCGTTCAGTAAGGCATCAGCTGTGTGGAGGAGGCCTCATACAGGTATGCTCCAGGACACCTATGGAGGATAGATATTAAATGCCGATTCCGAGGTGATGCTTTCGGTAAGGTCAAGCTCTAGGAAGCTAGTGGTGTGGTGATTCTTCACAACAGGCTGTAGCAATCTTGTGTTTATTGTCTGCTTCTGTAGTCTAACTTACGGAGGAACCTTTTCTTTCCGAGACTTCGTGGACCTAGGGGTCTTTGCAAGTTAGGAAGACCAGATACGAAAAATGTATATGAGACAACCCTGTGTGTTCAAAATGTTCACGTATTGGAATCACTCAGTAGCACGCTTAGAGATGTAATTTGTTTGACATTTGTATTACGCTTTATGATGTACCCAAACTGAGCTCACGATTAATAATGCTTAAATTACGCGCTTTTTATTTAACCTATTCTAACAGTACCTTGTGGCATAAATTAAATAATTGATGTTTTTTTCTCGATGTAAAAAAACGGTTTTATTTATAGTCATAACAGAATAGGTTTGTGGACGCTCGGCATTTGGATTCGAGAGTCGTGGTTTGGCAATATTTCTGGGTTGTTCCTGAACTTGATTGCCAGCCGTTATTATACACTGATGTATATTTGCCAGGGCACCACCCAGTAGCCGTGTCTGCCTATTCGCCTTTAATTATGTCAGGTTATCCTAGATGACTTCATATTTGCTCTAGATTCTACAGCCAAAGTTGTTTGTATAGAAACCTAATTCCTAGCAGCAATTTTCAGCATTTAGGTTTCTACTCTGGACTAAGACATTGCGTTTTGGAATGCCTGGTTTTGTTGACAATGCAAAACACTTGAATCGAATGAAACTCTCTATGAAAATCAACGATAAAGCTTGTTGGGTATAAGGTACGATCGTTTTCTTCAACTTATCAGTTTTGGCTAGACATTAACTTGACTTTGCTGTGATGTAACCGTTGCACCTGCGGCCTACTTTTCACGTAAAAGCATGCAGTGGAGATGTAAAAACGTATTTGAACCCTCCGTTAAGCGTTAGTTTGTAACGTTTAAACGTTTGTTAACTAGTTAGATATGTGTAGCTACCATCAAGTCAAAAGCTGTACTGGCAGATTCGTTCTTTTTTCCACAGCAACGCAAGCGTACGCGAGTCTATTCTATGCCTTCGTGCTTATGTTTTCGTATTTTTCGAGGCCATTGACAGTTAGATGATATGTTTTGATTGTTGATGATACGCCAGTTTGCTTTTTTCTAATTTGCGGAATTATTCTTCACCCGGCTGTGAAGGGACCAAGCATCTCACTCTTTACATCGAATAGTGAGTATAAGCCAAAAAACCTTTGTTTTGCCGTACGATTGACTCGAATGAAACTGCAAACAACGCTGGGGTAAAATCGAATGCTTGCCGCCCTAAGCGACCAACCAACCGTCCGGCCGGCCCGGCCCGGTTGTCAATCAGCAAGATCATCAGGAGCAGCAGTAGTCATTATCTGGTCAAGGGGTGATATGACCTTAAGCATACGTTTAGTCAAAAATAGAATCTTATATGCGGGCGTAAAAGATACCGTTGCCTAAGGCACACGCAAGAGCTAAGAAAAGCTGACTCTTGATTAAGTTAAAAAACAAGTGGAGAGCAAATGGGGATCTAAGCTGAGTTTTACTGACCGGAACAACAGTCTAGCCCTTGTGGAAATAGAGAAAGGCTTTTTTATGATAACTGGAAGAGACCAAAAATATCTAACGTTGGAGTTCCTAAAAACCATATATATATATATATATATATATATATATATATATATGTATATATACTGCCAGTCCCTAAACGAGGCCTCGGGGTACCGAATTTACAGACGCTGGCTGGGCTTGCCAGAGTCTCATCAATGCTAGGCGCAGGAAACAGGGCAATCCTTTTTTAGATATAGCGGGAGTCGGGCAGCTTAGAAACAGCTTAGCCCACCTTCAGGAGAACCTTGACGCCCACAGGGGAGATAGGCCTAATAATGTACTATACTAGCGTGACTTGAGTGCCCTTCTGCATCATAAGGTGCAACGACGTCTCCTCAATGAAGCTGCCGACGACACGACCAGAGCTCGCCTAAACGGCGTGTCCGCCAAGGATTAAGGCGCCTGGTTACACGCGCCTCTCAGTGCCCCCATAGGTACCCTTCTTGATGACGAGACGCTTCGTCTAGCAGTAGGCCTACAACTAAGTGGCATTGTGGTTACCCAATCGACAAACTGGATAACCACGGCCTATCGTGTATCATCAGCGCTGGACGATGCCTTAGACATGCTGCTATTAATAAGACCTTCCGCAGAGCCCTAAAGTACTCATCATTGAAGGATCTTATAAGGACGGCGCTGTGTCCGACCTTTTTAAACTCGGTCTTATCACTCCTGTCCACAAGAAAGATTCAAAAACGAATGCTGGGAACTACCGGCCAGTTTCGCAATGCTTGATACCATGCGCCCTTTTAAAGATGACCCAGGACTAGGCTACATTTATAAATGCTTGAAAAACGTTTCAGAAATATGACCAAAAGGGCGCGATTGATGTACTAGATCACTCTCTTCTACTCCGCAAATTGGAACATCTAGGTATCCACACATGTACAGTGCAATGGGTGAAGGCGTTTTTGAGCGACCGTCGTTTTGAAGTAAAGCTTGGTGACAAACTCAGTCGACTATATCCTGCATTATCGAGTGTGCCTCAAGGAGGATGCTTGCCCCCCTTGAGGCACACTAGATAATGCGACTTCAAACTTTACTATTCGATTTGTTCTAGTGCCTTTCAGGCTGTTCTGCAGTCAGCTGTCGATGGCATTGCTCGATGGTGCTCTGAACATAACATTATTCTCTGACGTAAGAGAATGCACCCTCCAAATGCATAGCACTGAAACATGGAGCACTTGACTTTGACTAGAAAATTAATAAGTGCATTTTACTGACTCTCTCTTATTCACGGAACCTAGGCATATTTACTACGGGTGATCCCAATTTTAGCATTCGCATTATTGAAGTTGTAGAGACTTCATTGCGCATTATAAATACCATCGTTTGCTGTTTCATTTTAACGACCCCTCATGTGTACATTCGCCTTTATAAATCTTTTGTTCATTCCAAATTCACATATTGGTTTCCTGTCTAGGAGCCTTATCTGTCTAAATACAGAAATTTAGTGAAAGGTGTCAAGGACACGTTTCTGAGATGCCTGCGGATCAGGGGCTCTCAAAGCGTGATAGGTGATATTGTTCCTAGTATCGATTCACTTTTCATGCAAGGCAACATATCTGTTCTACGCCAGTTACGCACATGTGAATTGCTAGGATACTTTTTTTATGTACGCTCCAATAACCTTATGTTATGGTAATGCGGTCGTTAAATGTTAATGCTTTTAAGTTAACGCGGTGGTCCATGCATCCTTAAACCCCCAGGTCTTTGCGTGGAGAGCGGCAGGCGTCCAGATGGATCCAGACACTCACACTCCTCGAGCAAGTCAAAAGCTAGTTTTGGATGTAACCGTTACCGACTCCTTAGTTCCTGGTCGGTGGCGGCGCATCCGAAGCTGGCTATGCAGCCAACCTGGCGAGGATTAGCAAGCTAAGTAAATACGCATCAATCGGGTATCCCCGCTAATTCTGCTCTAATTGCGTTTGAAACCTTGAGTGCTCCAGGTGTTCGGACCAGACAGCGGATCTGCAAACCCGGCAGTTTGTTAAACTTCTCCTCCGGTGATAGCAAGTCGTCCTTCTTTAAACAGCATCTGGATCTTTACATACGACGTGGAGACGCTGCCTTCGTTCGGGGCACACTTCTAAAGTGGTCTCGACCTAGCCTAAGCGAAACGGACACGTGATGCTCACAATATACGCCCGCTAGGCACATTGGCTTAGCCAATCCTTCGTGATATGTGTAACATATACGTAATGTACTATACGCAAAATTAATTATTTATATATGTATATATATACATACATACATATGCATTGTGACTACATACTGTATATGAGCCTCATCGTTGTTTTTGTACTGTCCTCTAGTTTGGATAGTATATATATATGCAAGCATGAGTGTCGGAGGACAACAGCCTACGTCCGCTGTATTAAACAGCCTACGTCCGCTGTATTAAACAGCCTACGTCCGCTGTATTAAACAGCCTACGTCCGCTGTATTAAAAACCGCTCCTGAACGTTAAATCGAGAAAGGGTTGCTTAGAAGCTGCTTACTGGCCGGACCGCTGTCGTGCGTCTTTAGTTCAATTGGGCGAGATTTGCAGCAATCCAATGAAGCATTGAAGTTCTGTTCAGCGCTTCATTGGATTCAGCAAGTGATTTGGTCTGGCTCTCGGCGGCGGCGATGTCAGCGATGTAGGTGTACGACGATTGTGCAGCAAAGTGCCACGCTGCGTGCGTCCAGGCAACATTGCGGAACGGACACGGCAAAAGCCGCTCGGCGCCGGCTGTGTGTGGGCACTTTTAGCCCGCCCACCCCGTTGCATGCCGCCGAATAATAAATAGCATCGGGCGCCGTTGTAGTGTCTAGTGATGGCAGTGGCATGGTGCCGTTGTGTTAGCGATGGCAGTGGTAATCGCGGGGCTGCCGTCAACAACGACGTAATTGGCGTTCTCCAACGGCGTAACTACCCCTCGGCGAATCCCGCTAGCTACTCTGCCAGGTACTGCCGCAGTCGGCGTGGCTGTATGAGTGGCCGGTGGGTGACCGGGCCAGGTCGATGTGGCCGTTCAAACTTTGGTCATTCAAGCCCATTTCCATTCGTCTATCCGGCGCTGTTCGGGCCTCTTTTTTCAACACCCCCCCCCCTGCCTTCCTCCTTCCTTACCCCCTGGCATGGCATTTTGAAGATGTAAGCAGTCGTCATGCATTTGCTGCTTGCTTGCGAGGTTGTCGTTCTGTGTTTGCTGCTGCTGCGTTTCATTTCATTTTGTTCATTCGTCTAATAACGGCCGCCGACTACGAAGACGATGCTGATGTTTGTCGTGGTCGGGTCGGGGCTGTTTACCCGCTACCACACTTCGCCTAATGCCGCCAGAGAACACGATGGCTACTTATGATGAAATCACCGAAACACGTACGTGCGAATTCACTTGATTTAAATTAGAATCTTTTTTTTCTGGACAAATCTAGAAGTGGGGAATTTGTGCTGCTTTGCGGTCACTATCCACCACACATACACACCCATGAAAAGTGGGGAGAGAAGGGAAAACCCCAGTGAGACCCACGTAAATCAATCTGATAGATCGGCGTATGTACGCGGGATAATGGAGATGATAAATGCCAAATATTCTTTGGTTCACCTGACATACTTATTTGTCAGGCAATTTAGCAGAACGACCACGGTAGTTGCGGTTTCCATCACTTACTCACTCTTGCTTCCTAGATGTTTTGTTAACCTCTGAAAATTGCTAACCCTTTCTAACACATTCAAATGGTATCGTCAATACGTTTTACGATGTAGCTTACTGGCCCACTTGTTAGTCTCTAGATATGTTTTATATCAAGATATAATCATTTTTACATCAAGCTTTTTTTGTACTTTAAAACTCTTTCGGCCTGTTTAAATAACTCGTAATGTGTACCTGGACTTTGGTTCACTGTCAAATCTAATAAGGTTATCGTAACCATGCCTTACTTTGTCTTGACAATTTAGTATACACTCATACCAACCATTTGTAGATTGAAACCTGCACCTTACGAAAGTAAACATTGCAATCGTGCTAGAAAGATTTAACGATATAAACATAAGCTTTCAATATTCATAAACGACTTTTTTGCATAACTAAATTTTACATTGGCCTTCCCTTTCTTAGCTTTTAAAGGCTACTTACAAGTTAAATACAAGCACTTAAATAAAACTTTTGACTTCTAGGATATATATACATGCGTGTTTGTGATTTAGCATTTTTTAGCAATTGAGACTCGTTCTTTTTAGTGTTGGAATATTGACCCCATCAGATCACAGTTATATTTTGATGCCTATTTATTTACGTAATTTATATTGCTAAATTTAGTGTACAAACGTGTCAAAGTTAAATTACTATTAGCAAATACTAAATGGCTAAAGAATGATTAGCCTCCTGCACAAATCTACAAGTACATTGTCAGACTACTCCTTTCTTGACAATTTTTCATAAAATTAGTCACAACATAAATTCTAGAGAGCACTGAATTAAAGAACAGCACCCTACCTTAGAAATTAAGTAGGCATTATTTTGAGGGCATTCGTTTCTTGAATTCTAGCTGTAACTAGTCGGGTTAATCTGCAGGACTGCATGTTTTTAATAGAATATCGTTCGCGGACGCCGGAACAGTCATACTGAGTGTACTCCGCACAACGAACAAAATTATTTATTCACTTGCATACAATTCGCCCTAAACGACTTCCCTAGACATCGGCAAGCATCAGGACACGAGTCCTTGTCCCCCCCCTCCCACTTGCGCACCCGCTCTGCGAAACGACATCACCCGAGCGGAAAGGCCGACGATTCGCATGTGTCGGCGCCAATCATCTATCGACCGTCTCTGTCTCGGCATCTCTTACTTTGCTCTATCTCTCACTCTCCCTCTCTCCCTGTTTTATTTCATCGATCTACAGAAAAAAAATCATTCGTCTACTATTAGACGATGCGCAACTCACAGTAAGTCATTGATTTTACCTCTTGAATAATCCAAGCTTCAATCGGAGCGGCGTCAAAGCTGCACCAAAGCTACCACCACCACCCGCGTTTGCGCATATGCTCGCGTCACACATATATGTGCTGGCACACAGAGAGATCCACATAAGGCGCGCAGTCTCGCAAGTCACGTTCGGGTATACTTCCAAACATACATCCACGGAACAGCGATTGCAGCACTGCGTATATCCCCATAGTCTTTGTTCGTTCTTTTTGTTCCTAAATAGAACATTGACATCGACACATGCTCTCTCTCCCGCTTCCCTCTCTCGTTATCTCACCCCCGCACTCTCTTCCCACACCCATGATCACATAGGCCGGCCAACCGACGGTATGATCACGGGTTGGTTGGAAAAGAGGGGGGGAGTCGGTGTAGTTCTCTTCGATGGATACGACTTGTAATCCCACATGTGTCATTATCTCGTCGTCGAACGACTCATAATCCTACCTATGCTCCCGACCCGCTACTCCCGGCGATCATCAAACGGCGACGACGACGACAACTCCACGGGGTCCAACATTTTTGGAATTTTAAACTCGGTGAGCTCCGACCCAACCGGGGAGAAACGGAATAGAAATCGCGATATCGATGAAACGATGCTTCGAACCACGAAGAACTATCGCCATCACGATGTTCTCAGTCAGTCAGACAGCCAACCAACTTACGCAGATCTACAATGTTTAGTATATAAAGCAGTCGACAAGAGCTGCTGATAACTTCGCGCTTAGCTAGTGCTACAGCATGCGCCTCTGTAATAGCTCAGACATTTAAGTCTACGATTGTTTGGGCTATAGGCTACTGGCTGCTCTGGCCGATTTGGCAACATAAGTGTCAGATCCAACTTGCACTGCCTACTTATTATTATTATTATTATTACGAGCATATCTGATATGATGCACATAATATATCCGATGTTGCCTACAAAAATAGATTATTTTTACAACAAAGAAACGACAATTTAAGAATTGACACTGACAAGTCTGCATTATATTTCCTAGTGCACAGGTGTGCTCTATAGAATACATATATGGGTAGTGCATCTTTTTAGACGAAGCAAAGAATGGATCAGGTTTAACATTTTCAGCTATAAACGACACAATATTCATGAAAACCTAAGGAAATGTATAGAATTCTATTTTCCATAGAGCAAAATATCGGCTGCTGTGTATTTGTGTCATACAGGCACGAAGAACAGGGGGTAACCCAGGCCCGTTTAAATATGGTTCTAAATATTAAGCGCCGGATCATGAATGGATTTCTTATTCACTTGCCATGCCTAAATACATATGTCACCCCCTCATATCAGCGGAACTTAGAGCCGCAGCGTGAGCAGACATTTTGGGATATCTAGGTTTTTCCTAACAGTCGTTGTGGCAGTATGGCCGCGGACTTTCAGCAGTATTTTTTGTCATCAAGTGTCAGCATCAATCAAAGAAAATTCGATGAAAATCAGGGATCAAACTGGCAAAACCCCGGTAGATGACAACCATTTCTAGCGCACCAGATCACGCCGCTACCATAACAGTTTATGTATGTATATATAAATATATATATATATATATATATATATATATATACCATGTTACATGTACATAATTGGTTCGGTTAATGAATGAAGGCATTTGTGTAGTGGATCCGTTAGCAAGAAGAATGGTAGCTACCGTCGACACTGCTACTCTTTTTGGAGGGATAATGTCAAATTTAGATGACTTTTTAATGTTACTAATGATAGATTATAACGCTATAGCTTGGTTCTCAACAGCATTAGCAATCACAGCTATCTTATATTTGTTCACATACGCGTTAAATATAAATCACGCTTACTGTCATATGGCAAATAGAGTAGATATCAGCGTGTAGATAAATTAGATGAGTAATCACGTTTCCACATATCACAGCCTACAACTTAATATTGCAACAATCTTTTTGCTCCAATCAGTTTATGGCTGATTTTGGCAGATAGCTGGCACAACGTGCGTATTGGCCTTAGTTCGTTAAAGCAGAGCTTGGTTCAAATGGGTCCTTGTGGGAAACAATATAATGATTATCTTAGTTGTGCAATTATAGATTCACATTTATCATGCAAATATATTTTCCTAAGAATTTGCCACATTCTAGTAGGACCTTTATGATTACAATTTAATGTACTTTATATATCTACAGTATTTTATGGGTACAGTCTATGCATAAGTTAGGAGCGCCTTCGTCCATCTTCTATGCGCGGTATGTGCAAACGCTCATTCGTCAGACATTGATGAGATCATGATCCAGTAAGGTTTTTCATGACATAATTGATATGTTGATAAAATGATAACTGCTTTACACAAACTATTAGACTTATGCTGGCACCGCTAAGCTAACGACGCAACAGACAATAGCTCTACAATCCGTAAAGGCATTTGTCAGCGCCAAGAAAAGTAAAGTGAGCGCCTTCTCCTAAGGAATATCGTCTGGCATTTGCACTCACAAACCATGATCTTCCTAGTACTGACAGCTCCGGCTTTCACTAATCCGCATAGGCTTGCTATTTCTTACAGATATTTCTTACAAATAATATAATCGGCGAACAAATCAGTTTTTCCGATGGAGCGAGGAGCCAAAATGTCTGCCTAAAAAATAGTCATTAAACGGGGAAGCCAAAATATAAGAATTGCAAAGACTTTCACTTATTGAGAATTATCTTCAATACAACATTTGTTCAACTTTGAGCTAACCTAGAGTGCAACTTCTCAGATGTAAACTTTTCTTCCCAATACGCAGGTGTGATTGGTTTGTCGAAAGGGACTCTCGCAATCGCAGATTTAGTGAAGATCTGTCAAAATAAAAAGACATTTCCGCTCCCCGTTCGGTTGGAAAACAAGCATTTTTTTTTTGGCTGAATTGTGCTAGACCTAAAAGTTTGTTAAGCAAACTCTGAAACACACTACATTTATATATATATATATATATATATATATATATATATATATATATATATATATATATATATATATATGTATATATATATATATACACTACTAAACGAGCTATATATATTTTTTTTAAATATAAAAATCGTTATAAGCGTGCGACAAAAAAACGGCGCATAATTAGCAACACGTAGCCATTAGTTCATTATCGCGGACAGTGCCATTGCTACAAGTTGTATTTTACAATGTAGCCACATGTTAAGCGAATGGCCTTTCAATCAAGTCTGACCCATTGCTATTGCCGCTAGTAGTAGACCGTTATTGACAATATGTCTACGCATTCGAGCAGCTCCAACGTATTTCCCTGTGTTTCTCTCTAAGAGTCTTTTTTTCTCTCGCTCTTTATGCTCGCTGTCGAGGTCGTACGTATATCGTGCGTGCGTGGGGCACGCGAGGCGGCGGTAAAGCGACGGCTGGTTAGATTGATGGACAGATGACAGAAACGAACGAACAGCCTGCGGCCTCAATTACAGCGGATAGTAGTGAGGGCACAACTAACAGGCGCCTTCGCAGAGTCTTGTCGCTCTAGATAGACTCTCTGCTGCTGTTGTTGTTGCTGGTGTTGGTGCTGCTGATACTGATAAAGCCCACAGTCGCTGCTGCTTCGGGCTGGCTATTGGTGGAACGGAACGTCGGCGAGCAGCAGAAGGGTAAGCCCCTATCTCTCTGTCGTACGCCTCTTCTCTCGTAGAAGCTCGTAGACTGCGGGCGCTGGTGCTGAGAGGAAATCCTGCAATAGGGGAGGTGGTGGAAGCGTTGTGCTGCTTGTGTTGTGCCTGGCATATTGTACTTCGTTATTTCATTGTAGAGAGCGTTTTTCGTTTTTCCTCTCGGTTTCGTTTAGACGGCAAACAACAAAGATGTAGAAGAAGAATACGACGACGAAGACGAAGGAGATGAGGCAGAACAAGGAGACGAAAAACCAAGTCCAACCATGTTGGGGGTGCGAGAGTGCGAGAAGCAAAGAGAAAAAGAGAGAAAGAGGGAAGGAAGGGGAGAGAAGGCGCGAGAAAAACGCACGCCAAACGGACGCTAGAATTACGGGACTGCCACCACGGGCAGCAACGACGAAATATAAAAGCGGTGCGGCAGGTAGACGGACGGGCACCTCGACAAGTCGGTGAGGGCCGTAAAGACGCACTTCGTCTAAACCACCGATGCCGCCGTTGTCGTCAACGCGTAGCCGTACGCTACAGCGCTAGCAGAGGCGGCGGCGGTGGTGAAGGCGGCGGCGCGCTATGCGAATGGCGGGGCTGATGCTCCGTGCTCGGGTGGGCCAGCTAGGCGCTGGCGTAGAACAATTTTCAGCCTATTAAACATTGCCTCAGGCCTTTTTAAATTCAAATCATGCTGCAGCTACAGCCGCAGCAGGGGTAGCAGGGGTAGTCGCCAACTACTCCCGCTGCACGAACCACGTGTCGTAATGGTGGTGGTGGTCGCTGTTGCTTAGCTAGCGCTGGTGAGATCTCTCCATCCTCGTCATTCAACGACGACGACGACGACGACGATGATGATGATGATGACGACGAGAATGGCGGCGACGGCGAGGACGATGACGACTACGGCAGCTACGATAGCGATAAGCACGTCTACTCGTACGATTACTACTAGGACTACGACTGTTGCTACGCCTACAACTACTACTACTACTACTACTACTACTATGATTAGTACGAAAACTACGGCAACGGGTTCTGTTCGTGCCTGCTGTTGAGCTTGTTTGGTAGACAGCTGTCTAATACTGGCCTATGTACGATCCGACGGCGATGATGACAACAACGGCAACAACAACAACAACGGCCACGCTGATGATAGCAGGTTAGAACTACAGGTGTACGCAGTGACGATAGTGATCAACAAGATGATGCTGATGGTGATGACAGTAGAGATGATGCTTATGCGAGCGTTTGGGGGAAATACGCGAACTTAATAGGGCGCTGACAGCAGAATAAGTGGAAATGAGTAAAAAAGGAGGCGGGGGGGGGGGGCGGTAAGTAGGTGGAAGTGGGCGTCGTCTGTTAGTTAAGCGTTTGGGAAATCTCGTTGTGGTTAACGTTGACTGAGTTCGTGTCGAGAGACGCGCCGTCTGCTTAATGGGCGGTGCGCGGTCGCCGCAGTGGTGCCTGGCAAAGGCGCAAGGGGCGGCCCCGGCGGCGGCAGCGACGGGAACTATGTCGACAGCGGGCCAACGACAACGAGGACACAAGCGCTTCCCACAGCAGCCACAGCGTAGAAAGATGAGGCTGAACGACCGGGCTACACCAACACGCGCAATGTGAGGGGAGCGAGCTAGCACGTTAAGCGGTGAGCATTCGACAGCATATGAAGTCGAGGTCAAACTCTAGGCCAACGTGCGACCGCTAGCCATACGAAATTGCAGGGCAATCTTAGACAAGACATAACAAATAGAAAACATTTTTTTAAGAATGTTGTTTTTAATTCGGGACCATCCTCTGTGCCCTATGGGCTTGGAACTTAACCTGAGGTATATCTTCAATGCACCGAGGGCCGGACATGTTAAGATGATATCTAGGGTTTCCCCAACAGTCCTTGTGGCAGCAGCATGGCCTCTGACTCTCAGCTGCGGTATGGTTTATCATCTATTCTCAATGAGCATCGCTCAAAGAAAATTCGATCAACCACAGGAATCGAACAGGCGGCGACACCCCGGTAGATGACAACCATGAAAACTAGCGCCCCACTAGCAGTCCCTTAGGCCACGCCGCCACAACTTTAGCCAAGACATGACAGACGCCAAGGCGGCCACGCGCTGCGGTGCCGTATGGTGGTGATGACTAAAAACCAACGGGAAATTAAAGCACAGTTGTTAAGTGAGTTGATACTACATAGCCGTTCTTCGGGTGATGGGCGACAACGCCCAACTAGTGTACTGTCTGTACCGGCGCGGTATCTGCTCGCGTCGATATCGAGAGACTCATGTGGCCTCGGGACACGTTTTCGCGCTGAGCGCAGCCGCCTTCAAAATGTAAGGGTTGTCGTTCATCTGCTAGTACGACACCAACAGCAACAACAACAACAACAACACCAGCAGTAACAGCAACAACAACAACAACAACAGTAACAAAAATACATCTGTGGCTGCGCTTGGTCCGCAGTCTTCGACCTCGTTTCTTAAGGATCTGCTAGAATTGCGTCTTTCACTTGAAATAAAACGTATTCTTCATCGAAGACACATTTCGGTTAACTATCACATCATGTGTGGCGATGCTGTTCACGTGAGGATATGATTGTGGCTGTTAGCGCTAAACGAATATCTCAAACAGGAATTATATAGGATGTATATCATTTATATCTGGCTTTATATGTGCACAATGGTACCAAAGTTAGCTCGCTGTGATGCAGCGTCTAAGTCATACAATTTCCGTTGTTACTGGATTGCAAAATGTATTTATATATACATCTGCATATAATTATAATACTCTCGTTGACGCCCACTGTGAGAAGCAAAAATCGTTAATTATCGAGAGCTATTGACATGATGATTTATTAGGGAGTTTAAGTGTGATGATGCTAGATAACGCAGCGTATAAACATATTTGATGTTCTGCACTACTTAATGATTAAAATCATGTATAAGCTTAAGGAAAGATGCGTCTCTTAAAATCCGCACATTTCACAATGTAGCAGCTGCTCGGTAAAGTGTTTGCTTCCGATAGAATGAATGGCAATGTAAACCCCAATAGATCGAGAAGGTGACTGTTACAATGCCTCTGATCTACAAATAAGACTGGCCGTGAACTTTCTAAGTGTTGGCGTCGAATAAGATATCTTATGCGAGCGTAATCTTGTCTGTTGGCCTCGAATTGGCCTCGATATGCATTTCTGCCCTCCGTACGAGGAACCTGGATTCTGCAAGCGCGAAACAAGGGGCGACGTGGGTGAGCAGTTCGGCTTTTTGTGATTTCTCTAAGTTCTATATCCATGTCGTTTCATATTCTTCGTTAGCATTGTCAACGGCATGCCGACGACTGCCGTCACAAACCAAAATCGCAAACCAGCAGAAAGAAATGCCGAGTTCGGCAATTTTGAACTGCGTCGTTTTGCTGGTGCTGCTGGTGCTGCTGCTGTTGTGGTAGTGGCGGTATCTGAATGTGATACGCAACGGCTGTTCTAGCTTTGCGCGTTCCTCCGCTTCGTCTCTTCTTTTTCATCCTTGCTCTTTCTTTCTCTCTCCGACGCTGACACCCCCGTCGTTACTACCCCCGAACTCCTCCCCGAACAGCAGCAGCTCGCGGTGCTACTGTGCATTTCAGTATTTTGCCGCTTTGCTTTCTGTTTCTTTTTTCTCTTTTTGTTTTGCATTTAGCGACCCCATTTTCACTTGGCTGTCGTCTTGCAGTTGATATGGACGGACCACCATTGGATCATCGCGCTGCCCTTGCGCGTCTGCCTTGCGACAGACCTTGGCTCCAAACGGAAGAGCAATTCTTGTCCACCACCCGCCCTCGTCGCCCACTGTCGCGACGACCGAAACTGATGACTGCTACGTCATCGCGGCGTTATCGCCTCTGAGCGGCGTCCGCGTCTAGGGCAGGCCCGACAAAAGTAGCAAATCTTTTTTTTGCAAGCCAGACAGACAGATATCTTCTTCATCGCTTCCGCCTTGCGACATTCGGCAGCTTGGCAGCACGACGTCTCCGTGTGCGTCGTGTGTGCCCGCGCGCACTTATATGTGTATGTGCAGGGGAGGCGGGGGGTCGTTTGAGTCGCTGCATGCGCTGCCAAACGAGGGATTAGAACGCGCGTTAATAATATGCAAATATCCGTCAATCTGGCCCGCCAATGAGACGCGGCGCAGGAACGTGGGAGGGTTAGGGGTACGGGGGCAACGACGACGGCGAAAACAACCCGTTGAAAAATCGAACCAAAAACTTCTCGTCTTCTTTTCCCACCCGTATGTTTTTAGCTGTTTTCTGCGGGGGAAAGGGCGTTTGCTGAAGTCAAATCAAGGAGAGTAAAAAAAAGAGACAAAGAGAAAGAACACTTTCTAGATAGGATTACATAAAGTAATCCAGAAGAACGGTTTAAAGAGCATTTCATTAAGGATAGGTCATAGCGCCAGAATATTGACAAGCTCGTATTTTACAGAGTAGAGAGCGAAAAGAAAGGCGTAGGTGACCTATAGGGTAAATGTCAAAAGACGAAAAAGCTAAATTAAGCGGGGTGAACAGGAATCTGCGCCACTGATAAATAACGGCGCCTATTATGTTTGCTACATCGTGAGGTAAACGGGGTTCTCCTAAGTATGTGTCATCTCCATGTTGGCGGCACTTCACGGGGTGTTCTAGAAGAGCGCATCTTGCTCTGGACGTTTCCGGGATTTTGGGATGATGGCACAGCTTAGCCCGTTGCTGACATTCTCGTAAATACTTGTCTTGCATTTGTTCTTTGCGGTAGTGATGTTAGTGCTGTCTCGTGTTGCCATTCTAATCACATAAGTTACGATTTTAAAGCGTGAAATTAAAAAGTGTCTACTTTATATCACTATGATTACGTATTTTGTTGCTCGTTTAGCTGGCGTGCCACCGTGACATGATCAGCGACACACCGTGACATGATCAGCGACACATCGTGACACGTTAAGCTGACGTGACATCGTGACATACCTAGATTAAGACCACACGAATAGGCCACAGCAATACTAAAATAGGATGGCAATATTTATAAAGCATTTTGGATCAACCTTTGAGCTCTTTACGCTTAAACTGTGTCTCTTAAGTTAACAAATTTATTGTTTTTGGGGGGCTAGACCTCTTTATAAATATAATAAAGAGTTAGATAAACGCGATTAAAATGCAATTGCAATGCTTCGAAAAAGTTAGATACTCATCACAACGTTTAGTTGTTCACTGTTTTAGCAGTTGGTTTAAGTGTGTGCTTAAATAAGTACAAATGAAGGCATAATCCAGAAGCAACCCCTAAAGTTGATTATTGTACAAATAAATGTTTAATAAGCATTGTATTCCTATATGTATAATACAATTTAAGGCTAAATCTGCAAATTCAAACAATTAAAAAAAATCTTTGGACGGGGTAATTGTTGCATTGCGATCGAACTCACGACTTTTATGTCAGATCCGCCGGCCAACCATTCCACAGAAACTCGAAGACCGCTGAGTACCGATGCATCTGTAGGTATAAATATGAAGAAGTTTAGTCTTGGAGCTGGAAGTGTTAATTCATGACCGTAGCTTGTGATGGTAGCAATAGTGCTTGCCAAAAAAAAAACAGCCTTTGTGCTGGCCTATTCGGTTGCATAGGTGATGGCGTTAGTAGCATCAGTAGTGGTCGTTGTAACAAAAACGTGCCGTGCCGGCAGCGATGACCCATCACAGGCCAATGCTGGTGGCGGCCGGGGCCAGGCTGCAGAGAGCCTAAGGCACCGGAAGCGTTTGTTCCAATGTTGACGAGTTACAGCCAGGGCGACGAAGGTCCTCCTAGCTAGGCCGGCCAGCCAGTCCTCGACCAGAAAGAACTGGTCGACCAGCGAGCCGACAGACCGATCGGAGCTGTCTAGACAAGCAGACACGTTAAGCAGAAGGTGTCCTTTCGCGTGGGCTTGGGTTGCTTCTCAGCCAGCTTCTCGCCACTGCTGCTGCTATGGCGGCTGGTCGTGGTGCACTATGTGAGATAGTGCTCTCTTTTGGTCTGCGTTCGAATATGAAAGAAGGACTAGGAAAAGGACAAGAAACAGGGAGGGCAAGAAGCTGAGTTATAGCAAAGCGCTAACAGGATGACCGTAGTGCGGGTGGTAGAGGTCTAGGAGGTGGTGACTTTGGATTGGTACGGCACGAAAACTAAGTAGACGAGCGGATGGCAAGCTGAGAAGAACAGTGAGAACAAAAAGGAGAAAAAGAGAAGACGCAGCTGACCCAGCAGCAGAAGAAGAAAATCAGCAGTAGCAGCAGCAGCGGCAAAAGGATAGCTCGCTAGAGAACAGAGTGCGCCACCATCGACAACACGGACGTGGACCAGGAGGTGACGATGCTTCTCCTGAGGCGATACCTTACCGTTGCCGGCGGTTACTACTGCTGCTGCTGCTATTAATTTGGCCACTGATTCTACACCCGACGCCGCCAAGCCCTCTAGTAATCCTTCATTGGTCGCCGTCGTCGTCGTCGTCGCCACAGGCAGAGACGGGAGTAACAGCGAAGAACGGGAAACTGGGTCGGGTTAGGGGTGAGGCTCGGGACAAGAGGAAACGGATAGAATGGGCTAGAAGACGATAGGAGCAACGCAGAGAGAAGTAGATATAGAGATAGATAAATAAAGAGAGAAAAAGACTAGGGAAAATGCCAAAAAGGGAACAAGAGGGAGCTAGACGACGTGGGGGTGTGGAGAAGAAGATTGCAATGGGCACCAATCTGATAAATCGGTTCATCTTCTTCTTCTTCGTCTTCCTCTTTTTCTTCCTCTTCGTCCTCGTCTTCGTTTTTTTGTGGGGAAAGGGGGGCAGTCACTGCCTCCTCGCTTGCAACTAAACAAGAAGCCCACCCAAGCATGCTTACTTGGGTGAGCTTCTTGTTTAGTTGCCGCCCATGTCTGTTTGATCGCCTCGCCGGTCATCCGTCGATCGGAGCAGCTCCTGATCGGTCCGTTTCCTCTGTCTATTCGTCCGTCAGTGGTTAGGTAGGTGGTAGATGGGCGGTTAGGTGGGTAGATACCGGTGTGGCCTCGGGGCCATCCGCACCTTGACATCTTGCTCTCGCTGCTGCTATACTCCTCCTTCTCATACTGGCCCTCCCTCGTTTGCCTCCATCTACCGCGACGACGACGACAACAACAACGGCTACTCTTTCCGTCGTTCCTCTTATTATTGTTTGTTGTCGTTATGGTTTTTGTCATCCTTAGTTTAGCACGGGATAGCCGGACGCATGGGTAGACAAACCTATAAGCAGGTAACCAAGCAAACGGCCACGACGACTCGTGTCGACGGTGTCAGTAGGAAAACGCAGGCCAATCAACACACGGCACACGGTTGACCTGGATACCTATTTACCCTACGAGTTCAAGACGAGCGCTGGAAGCCAGCTGTCGAGTCCCGGTGATGCCGTGGATGCACCGGCAGACGGCACAATGACGGTGATGACGAGAAGGATGATCAGTGGCTATCGGGCAAACAACAAAGTCATCAGCAGGCAGCAGGCTGATCACACCATCGGCAGGCCAAGCAGTAGCCTGGTGTACGATACGACCGATGACAACAAAGCGCTGTATCATGCTAAGCCTCCCTGTTGGTAGTTGTCTTTTGGGCAGCAGATCTGCAGTTGTGGCCTTGCGAAGGTGCGTGGACTAAACTACTACTAGTGCCGCAAAGTCGTAGTTCTTGGACCACTCGTCACAAATCGTCAAGGGTCGCTGGTAGCCCCTCACTAACAGCAAAATACTAAATACAAAATAGAAGAAGGCACGACATACTTACTGAGAGCATTGTTCGCTACGAGACCTCTGGTTGGTGGCAAAACGCCAGTTCTAGGGTTTATGCCCCAGAATAATATTGCTGATATAATACTCGTGATTTGCGTCAGCAGTTATCCATCATTGATGGACTCCTTTTCAATTATGCATCTTTGCCGCTCTCAAACAAATATGCATAATATATGCATTAGAGAGATAATATGTTTCATTTATATGAATATGCTGCCCTATGTGTGAAAAGCGATATTGAAACTTTGCTCGATAGCAAACATGTTGTGCTGTACGCTCCGGT
This sequence comes from Dermanyssus gallinae, assembly GCA_003439945.1. NCBI lineage: Eukaryota > Metazoa > Arthropoda > Arachnida > Mesostigmata > Dermanyssidae > Dermanyssus > Dermanyssus gallinae. The sequence continues at coordinate 315,608 of QVRM01002562.1, read as the reverse complement.
TTCACTCGAGCAGCCAACTCGCAGTTACTCTTGTATCATCTCTTAATGCGGAAAACATCATCACTGGCTAAGTTTGATGGACAGACAAAGTAGCAGCAGCAGTAGGAGCTGAGTAACTCGTCTCGAAACGCACTCGGTTTACTACACACTGGTCCCGATAAGCACATACACCCCCATCTTTCTCCCTCTATATATATATATATATATCTATATTGGTGTAGCTTGCTAGGGCCTATGTACCTGTACGCCTCATAGATCTGCGGCAGATGGCACTATAGGCAGCCCGCGTACGGCATCATGTCACTCAACGAAAATCTCAAAGAAAATTGACCCTCTTAAATATATTAGATAGCAGATGTACGCTGGGAGAAGTTCACTTTGTGATGCGTCAAGGTTAATAATACGCCAGAGTCACATATTGTCATCAGTACTATGTACTGCAACTAAGGAAACTATTCTTCAAAACGTAATTTGTTCTTGAGAAGCACAAATAGTCACGTCAGTTATATGTTGGAGCAACGCACCTACCAATACTTCTAGTCAATACCCACAAATATATATATATTTATAATTTTTTGTAGATTCCGCAAGCGTTATACCCTATGTATGTAGTTGGTCTTTGAGCGTTTTTGAATCAAAAAGGAAAAAGAGTTACACCGAATGAGTGTTGTGCATCTGACGCGGGCGGTTCCCGCCGATGGGCTGTCTAGGTGCGTCATATACAAGGAGAGCGGCGGTGCCAGCATTACCGCGTTGGCCTTTGTGAGCGGAGCATCTATTCGTGGACGGCATTTTGCAATGCAGACACTCCCTTTTCTTCTTGTCTACCTCCGGACGATGGGCTACTTCTTCGTCCCCCGCACCCTGCACCGCCCCACCTCCACCGCCCTCCCTACATACCTACTGCTGAGCCACCAAGCCCGCTGAGCCCCTGGCGCTTCGTTTGATCCAATCGCATTGAACTGTCTGTCGCCATAGATTTTAATGGCAAGAAATGCCATCGGGGAGGGAGGAACGCCGGCTGCTGGCGAGCGACAGCCATCCGGCTCTTGGCATTGATGCTTTTCTCTCTCCGAAGGGAGGGAATTTGCGTCGAAAATTTCATCGGTGCTGCTCGTCGGATGGATTGAGCTTCGCCATTCCTGTTGTTGTTTATCGATGAGTCAACACGCCGATTGGGCAGACGGGCACCGACGGGGGTGAAAGGGGAGGGAGAGAGGGGCGTGGGGCTGAGGCATTCGAGGGCGACGAGGTCGCACTTGCGCCATTATTGCACGGACGACGCGTTGTGGGGTGATTCACTTCAGTCGACGCCTGCTTGCTGGCGTCGAGGGCTGATGACGACGACAACCACAATGATGATAATGATAATGATCATAATCAACATCGGCAGCAGCAGCAGCAGCATCACCACTACCACCATGACATCGGCTTAAAGTCCAACTCCTCCACTCGCATGGTAGTGGCCCAGCGCACTCGATGAGTGGTGAAGCGTTTCTGTAGGCCTTCATGGGTATGTCAGTTCGTCGCCCTTTACTCTCTCAGTATCATTCTCCCTGTCTATCTTGCGATTGTTGTAGGTAGACGCTGCTGGAGAGGACGAGAAAAGAAGAGACCACGAAAAAGAGAAAGAAACCCTGCGATGAAGATGAGCAGCATATAGCTATTGATGAGACACCATGCTAGGAGGATGATCTTTCTGAATCTCTTTTCCTTGTTGTACTTCATTCTCTCTCTCGCGCGCGCACGCTTCTTTATGCTTTCCTTTATTGTGTCGTATGGCAGCTTCTTTTTCTCCAATTGTGGCGCCGTTGATCACAATGTTGCTGATTGGACCGCAACTGCCGGGCTATCGGTGGTCGCGCTGCAAAAGCTGTCTTTCCGTTTCTTTCGGTCCGTAAGGGCGGACAGTCGAAGGGAAGCTGTATGCGCATTTCGCTACGTTGATGGAGGTCTCGGGGAACGCGCCCAACTTTGAAAACGATCACAACGGCGATGACCATGATTAGAAGGAGGTGGGAAAGGGAGCGAGCTACGGGAAACGGACCAAAAAATCGACGGACAAACGAATGCGCCGCCCAGGCCAAGACAAGAGAAAGAAAGAGAAATAATTTTACGGGGAAGTGTCGTTCCGTTCCGCAGTGCGCGGCGGGGACAAGTTTGTTTCGCAGACTTCCGACTTGCGGGCGGGCGGGCGGACAGACAGATGGACAGACAGCCTGCGGGCTTCCCTTCCTGGAAGTGCACGAATTGAGCCAACGTAGCTGCCGGCACAAGACACCCGGTTGGCAACCGTAAGCACTGCTATTCGCCGAGAAGCTCTCTGAGGATGCCGCTAGGCTGATCATCGGGGAGGGAACGCTGGTTGAAGGCGAATTTCTGGAGAATGCTGGCGAACAAAACCTGCCGACATATAACGACGTTACGCGTTGTTATCATCCCTGTCGCAGGTTTTGCCATATACAACAACAGCAGCAGCAGTATAAGCAGTATCAGCATTAGCGACAATAAAGGAATTCCTAACAAACATAAAATCCGTACAAGTTTAGAAGCAGACATCACAGCAGTCACAGTAAAACAAGGACCAATGACCACAGGTGTCTACGATTGCTACTAGAACAACTGGTCTTATTATACTAGCTACTATTTATTATTGAAGTAGCTTTAGGGTCACACTAAAGGCAAGTACAAATGCCAACAACTAATTGGAATTATTTATCACATGACAATGACGAAAAAAGGAAAAGGGGAGGAGACATTGAGTGTCATGATTACAACTACAACTACTTGGACTGCTAGCACTATTTCAAAAACAGCATTTTGTAATATAACAGAGGATTTACTGTATTGCACGTTCGAACACTGTGTTACTCTGCTCTCACACCTATGCCCGTGAGGCTGGAAAAAGTTCGACACGGTAAGTTGGCCGGGCTTTTTTAAGGTATCAAACGCCAGAGGAACGACTTAGTCTGTACAAACTATTTGTTTTTTCGTAAGGCAATTGCGCGTGTACGGTTTTTTTTATGTCATGGCTAATTTTAATCCACTCTGGCATTTACCTTGTCTAAATTGGAAACCATGCAAACCAATTTAAGAGTGGCCTGTCTGGGTCTCGAACCCAGTCCTCCCGAATGCAAGACAAAGGCTTTGCCACTAAGCCATTTTGCTCGGTGTATATTGCTCGGGATATAACTTAGAAAACTTAGGTCATTTTTACACGTTTTGGCTGGATGCAAGCCGCGTGACCACGACGAGATGTCTCGTGATGAACAATCAAGTGCATGCAGTCTCAGTCACAATCTTGTCCAAAACTAGGACGTGGCCTTTTTTGGATAGAACTAGGGTTTGCGTGGGTGATCTAGTGGGCGATCGTCATTTTAAAGAAGCTAAATTTGGCTTCTGAGATTAACAAAAAAGCTGGCTCTACATCTGCAGCAGGGGCAGGAGCATCCAAGAAAGACACAAATACTAACACAGTCATTTGACCACGTCTGCTGCACTCTACACAGTTTACGCCCGTCAGTTTATCTTTTCTCTCCGTAAACTGGGCGTGACATAATTTACAGCGCAGCCTAATACAAGCAAAAAGGGTTATCTCTCTCAGTTGCCCGCTTGTCGCACAGAAAAGACATACCGCCCGACTGTGTTCGCCATCGTATACTAGTCACGATCCTGGGTGCACAAGACAACTTTATAGTAAATGCTCTGTTTAGATTCGGCACACATGGATAAATATCAAAGACACATAAGACCACGGTTGAGACGAACTCCCGACTTGCATTTTCCTACTACATATGTCAGCATTAGACTAAACAGATTATATATATATAATTTGTTAACGCTCTGCCAACCACATTTTAGACGCGTGTTATGGGCTGAGTTGCGTGTGTCACGATGTCGTTTAAATGCATCTATCGTCATCGCGTTCCCGTTACTGGATTTATATAGGCCTTCTCCAGCAGAGGTATATATATATATATATATATATATATATATATATATATATATATATATATATTTATAAAAACGCTTTTATTTGCCTCTCGTTCCGTCCCCGAGTGGCCTGTTGTTAATGAAACAAAATGTCCCAATTAAGGCGGCATTATGTAGCGGCAGGGGAATGGCAACCACGTCCAACAAATACAACCAGCAAGGCCGGGACTCGAACTTGCGATTGTTTTGCCAACCATACATACATATTTATATATATATATATATATATATATATATATATATATATATATATATATATATACGCACCGATTGACGGCACTGCTTCTTGACGTGTGTATGTTATGTCACGAGAACGAACCAGAGGTAGCGCTAACCCAAAGAAATCCGCTGAAAAATGCCTTCGGGAGATGAAGAGGCGTGTACAAACGAGAACCGAGAACGACGCAAGACCACCATCGGAGTTGATCTGTAGCCCTGATTTGTTAGCATGATGCTGGCAGCTAATGACACTGACCACTAGCTATCAACCACTGCAGCCAGCGGGTTCTCCAGGCTGCTTATCATCGACTCCCCTCCCTCCGCGGCCAACCACATCGCTTTCATTTGCCTCTCGTTCCGCCCCCCCCCCCCCCCCCCGAGTAGCCTGTTGTTAATAAAACAACATGTCCCAATTAAGCCGACATTGACCTGCCTGACACGCCGCATCGTCTCAAGGTTGGCCGCTAGCCGCAACGTGTAGGACAATCAGAGTCTTATTCTCTGATCTGGCCGGTCGTCCCCTGAGAGTAAAATGCTCTCGTAGAGTACAGAAAGCTGCGAACGACAAACACACACACACACATGGTAGTTTAGGAGTACTCTGAAGCCATCTTATAATGAGACGGGGACGACGACATTCGGAGTCCAGCCGATACCCCGACAACCATGTCTCCTCCTGTGTAACTTGGACAATTGTTTTCCGACACAGGAAGCCACAATTAGGGTCAAGTGAATGTTGTCAATCATTGGTCCCGGTATTCAATAATAAAACAATAATATTTTTTTGACAGGTGTAATTTTACTTGAGCAGAAACGTAAACTTGCAAAAGCAACATCTGTATTTGCTATGTCTTCATGTCTGATGAATGATGCTGCTGACATCTGAAGAGTCCACGAAGAACAGCTTGTACTGGCATTAGTAGACGTAGAATACAACGAAATAGTGAATGCGTTTCAGGGTCTACTACAGAGTATAGAGAGCCGAACACCAAGGTCATAGGTAGTGTGAATACGAGCAAACCCCTGGCTACAACTCCAGACGTGAGTGAAGCGGTTGCCTAAGCCCTTCTTAACAATTTGGCGGGGCTTATAATTAATGTAGCCATCTTATTAAGCCAGATACAACGCAGACAGTACACAGCCACGTTATCCTGTATCAAAACATGTTTAAGTTTGCTTGACCTAACCCCTTAGGCTGTACGTCATATGATATATACGAACATTGCGTTGTAAACGGTTAACAAATAAAGTCGTTATCAAGGCTGATTCGAATATATTTATTTTTGCCTAAAGTCTTAAAAGTACTAACATACAGAAGCTCATCGGCATATACCTACTGTTTTAAATAACTTTACAACTGAATCCATATGTATGACATGTGGCGATCAATCATTTGAATTATATGTATGTATGGAGTCCTTTTCTTAGTTTTAATAACAGTTGTTTTTGTGTATTAAGACCGAGATTATACAGTCAATACAATAGCTTGAGGTAAAATAAACAAAGAACCTTGCTGCCCTTGGGGCGAGCACCGTCTGCAAAAAGGGAGCAGCATATTGATGTTGCTGGCAGATCAGACTCCACGACCACCACGACGTGCTGAATCTTTTGTGAAGGATAACGTCAAAGTTATTGACACGCACACGATTGCCACGTAGCATATAATCTTTGTCTAGCACTGCCTAGCTTTCTGTATGACTAGCCTTTAGAAGCGGAAAACGAACATGCAGAGAAACTACTGCTATCACGTTCTATAAAGGGCAAAAATATATCTACACTCGACATGTGCGTGTATAACTCAATACGAGCAAAAGTCTGTTTTAGCAGTACGTAATAGCGCTATCCTTTGTGATCGTCGCCGTCTCTTCATATATCAGGAAAGGTGCAACTAGGGCGCGCCCGCGGGTTGCCTTGTGCCTTAGAACCTTTCCTGGCCTCACCACTCACCCACCTCCTCTATTCAACGCTGGCTCACCTCGCTCGTTTCATCCTTGTCCCGCCGGAGCACGCCAAAACTCCGCCTAATCCCACTTCTCCTTTAATTTCTTTTGGTGCGAGCCAAACTCTTAGGCTGCCCAACGTACGAGGATAGTTCTCGAAGCCGCCTCAGTCACACGTCCCCGCCTCCTCTAGACACCCCTCGTCGTTCTTGCAAAGAGACCTGTGGCACTTTCTCATAAAACAAACCGCTGGCAACGAGTTGTGCGTCTCATGGACCCCGAGCCGTTTTCATTCTACGCCACGCTGGTGGCTCGAACTCCGCACGCTCTCATTCTGCCCCCGCGGCCGCGTCTCTCCCCTTCCGCGTCTCTCACAAAACAGGCGTGGAGGTCGGGCTGTGGAAGATGGGGTTCCGTAGAATGATGAGCACGCTAAGCCTTCAACGCCTTGTCAAACGTTTTGCAGATAATTTAAGTTCTCCTGGATACGTTTGCGTCTCGTGGTGTTCGTTGTATTGCCACGCCGCTATGCTATAATCGTCGCCACCGGCGCGAGGCTTTGCCGTGTATCGGCTGGCATCCGTTATGCATTGCTCGGTTTCCAATCCTCTCTAGCCTTCTAACTACGACCTCGACGCAGACGGTCTTTGTCGTCGTCGTCGCCGTCGCCGCCTCCATTGCTATTCTGTTGCGCTCGAAAGCGAGCTCGAAAATAGAAGACTAGCACAGCGGACTCCGGGAAGTAGTGAATCCGTGCGGTGTATCCACGGCCATTTGTGTATGCTGAGGCGCATATCGACCGTACTATCTATGCATGATTATGTATCTAGGTACGTACGCACACTTATGCATGTGTAGGCGTAAGCCTATCTTCGTGCATATGCACAAGAACTGTCCAGCTGTAAACAGAGCAAAACAACACGTCGCGGATTCCGAAGGTTCGGACGATACCCTCCACGCGGGGAAGAGCAGAGTCAGTGGAGCTTTCAGCACACCAAAATGTGGAACGAAAGCGTCAAAGGGAAATGCTGATTACGAAAGCTCCGTATCGTTGCTTCATTCGGATTAGAGGGAACTAAAGCGCCGGGTTGTCTGCCGATGCGGCATTCGTCTGTAGGGGGAGTACTTTTTAAGCCTTCTTGTCTCACCGTGGACCTGACTTTACAACCACCCGTCTCTACCGACGACCCGGGTTAGGTCAGTCCGAACTTCCCTCGAGCTCTGGTAACAACTATCTCTTTGCGTATCAGCGTCCTACTACGCCGCTTGCTTCTCTTCCTTCTCAATGCCACTTTTTGCCGCCGCCGCCGCTAATCCACGTAGGATCCCAAACAGTCTGAACCTGGCACCGCTAAGGCATTCGGGTATCGTCGCCGCAGCGACCATTTTGGCTTGCGCGCCCGGATCATGAAATAAGCGAAATGGAGTTCGTTAAGCAAGAGTTCGCTGCCGGTGGCAAATAGCGGGTGTCTAACTTCCCTGCACCAACAACATCAGTATGTGCCACTGCTACAGCAAGCGTTGCAGTCCTGGCCCTATATATGACCTGCCGTAAACTCTTCTCTCATTCTGTTCTGGTTACTCGTAAACATCCTTCTGACTGCGGCGTGTGCCGCCACTCTTAGGGTAGGCGACCAACCTGACAACGACAGCAAACAACGGTCTTACGGTTTCGCCGACAGCCTACTATTTCGCCGAGATGGCCGGCTATGGTCCTAATTTCACCTGAACAAAACGACAAAAAGCAAGCAAACCAATTCACTGTGGTAATAACAGAGCTATGACAATAGATGCGGAAGAGCGGGACAGGAGCGGAACGATTATGAACTAAAGCACGGTGACTAGGGCGGAAGCAGCAAAATAGGCCAACAACAACGCGGTTGATCGTAACCCGTACAAAACTATTGAGAAGAAGGCCTTGCGGATAGCTTGTGTAGCCTTCCATGTGTGTTCGCTGCCGGCAGCATCGTGTGTGGCTTTCGCATTTAAAATGATAATCGTGCTCCAATTGCCTTGACGAACAATGCAAATTCGGGATGTCTTTACAGAGAGAGAGATTAATGAAATTTCCTACGATACTTTTTTACGGCAATGTGTTATGTGGCCTTCTCATTGACGAGTATATGTAGTGTGGTTCTGAGTATGCAAGTATATGTATCTACAAAACAACAACTAAATATACACTTGCATACATACAGAAAAGCAAGCAGAGCCAAGCGTTAGTTTAAAGTGCTCAGTCCGTCAGCCAACATTTTGTGACTGTCAACGTGCGTAGTTTGGCGACCTGCTTAGTAGATTATTTATTATACCAGACCTGCTCTAAAGGCTTTCCGTACAAAATGTTGCACTTACACGGATTTTTGAACTATAAGTTACAGCGACCTTTAAACTGCATGCTCATTTGCTTCCCGTGTCAGACCCATGATAGTTAAGATCGCATTCCCTGTTCAGGTTTCCTGAAGGCGATCCGTCTGTCTTTTATATCGCATTCGGTTTTTGTTTTCAAGTATATGTATATGCTTTCACTGTTTTTCACGTACAATTCTGTCAAGGTGATAGCGGTCTTATATAAAGGTTTTGTACATTGTCAAAGTCTAGCCTCAAAAATGTTTGTACTATCTGCAATAAACACGTCTAATGAGTGAAATTCAACTCAAAATTGTTTATTGTCAAACACACGCTCCTTAAAGAACATCCGTATTTCGTACATTATAGTACTTGCCATCCTAGCTATCTGTTAGAGAATTACTAGTCAATGACACTTTATTTATTCAGGAATATATATACAGGTAGTTCAATAAGTTCTTAGAATGAAAACCGAGAATTTTCCAAATCATGTTTTTAAATTTTTCTTATTCGATATACTCCCCGAGAAGCTCAATACACTTTTCCCACCGAGATTTCAGAGCTTTCATACCTCTTGAGTAGAATTCCGCGTCGTTAGACTGAAAATAGGCATTGACAGCAACCTTAATCTCTTCATTGCTGGAAAAACGCTTTCCACCGAGACTATTCTTCAAATGTCCGAAGAGGAAATAATCAGAAGGGGCCAGGTCTGGAGAATAGGAGGGTTGTTCAATAAGTTCGAACCTCAGTTGGGCCAGTTTTACCGATGCTTGCCGGGACTTGTGTGCAGGAGCATTGCCCTGGTGAAACGGGACAACCTTCTTCTGCAAAGCGGGCCGTTTCACGATGAGTTCTTGCTAAGGGCAGTCCAACAGTCTTGCATAGTATTCTCCTGTGATTGTTTTACAGCTCTCAAGGTAGTCGACCATCATTATTCTACGTTGGTCTTAAAAAACTGTAGCCATCACCTTTCCGGTCAATGCCGTTGTCCGCACCCTCTTCGGAGGTCCTTCATCAGGTGCACACCATTGGCAAGATGCTTCTTGGGTCTCGGGAGTGTAGTGATGAACCCGGCTTTCATCGACGGTCATGAATCTGCACCAAAAATCCGACAGATTGTTCGACATCTTGGCCAAATTTCGCTGTAAAGCCAAAACAGGCGCGTCTTTTTTGGCCTTGGTTGAGCAAATGCGGCAGCTATTTTGCTCTAAGCTCTTTCATCTTCAAGTTTTCGTGTAGGATAAAGTGCACACTGCCTAAACTAATCCCTAATGCCTCCGCTATTTCCTTAATGTTCATTCGCTTATCTGTGCCAATAATTTTTCGCACTTTCTCTACGTTTTCCTCATCAGTTGCCGTTTTTTGGCCTCCTGGACGTAGTTCATCCTCGGTGCTCCTGCGACCTCTTTTTAACACATTAATCCAGTTGGAAACAGTGGCAAAACATGGCGCAGAGTCACTGTACGTCTCGTCTAACTCAATTTTTACTTGGGTCGCATTCCAACCTTTGAAATAAAAATGCAGAAAAAAAAATTTCTCCATTTTTAAAAATCACGCCGATACGTTGCACGGGAAAAGCTATCAAACGAAATCGCAACGGCCAATCACCATAATATATTGAGTGCTAGCAGTCGAAAAGTTGCAGTTCCTATTAGCGGTGAAAGCGTGCCAAAATTCGAATTCTAAAAAGCTCATTCTAAGAACTTATTGAACTACCTGTATATATATATATAAATATATATATATATATATATATATATATATATATATATATATTTAATAATCGAGAATAACTACAATAGTTGTAACATGAATCTGCATATCGTTAAATCTTGCCAGGCCAAATTAATATTATCCATTCATATCGATTGACATTCGGAGCTGTGCCGACGCACACAGCTGTAACACGAAGGAGGCCAATGACCGTCAATTCTGGCCCAAACGTTACTGCTCAATTTGGTTTATTAGTCCGTAATAACCTTATTGCTTGGCAGGTCGGGACGTACACGCAACCCTTAATCAGAAGATGAGCCAGCCATTTGCGAAACAATCATCTTTCAGCCTACTCACCTGGCTACTCACACCTCAGCTCATTGATGGAACTACGTTGACGCTAGCTCTTTATAGTTACTATGGCAATTAGTGAGAGCAGCAGTAAAAACAATTACGACAACGGTGGTAGTGATGCTGATCGTGAAGGAGAAAAAGAAAAAAGGGCAATGAGAGATTTTAGCATATCTGTTACCTTAGCTCTAACAAACACCTTTAGACGTAAGCAAACGCCCTAGATATGCAATGCGCTGATTGCAGAAAGCTATGGATGAAGCATGCTGATATAGGACAGTTGACGGCTAATGCAGTACAGTGACGCGCGACAGCGCGAAGTTGATCCTTCAATCTGAAGCTCAAGTTTAGGACCGACAATTGTGACTTCCCCGCGCCATCTTCAAGGCGCGTGGTTCTTAACATCCTACCAGCAAGACGATAATTGAAATGACCGGCATTATTGCATACTAGCGTTTACAAAATGGTCACGTTATTCCTCTATATTCAACCCTTAGTTACAATACACAAGCAGAACATTACCTTAGAACTTTACAAAATTACAGAACTGACTAGCAGAAACTGCCGCACGCTGTCATTGAGCTATATAGACGTGGCACGCGTATTTATAAAATCGTTGCAGACTCCATAGAATAAAGTCATGTTCAAGAGACAGCATTGATATTTCTAGCGTGAGAGAGGAACTCAAAACATGTTTGGTTTTTTTTTTAGATTTCTGCAACCTTGGAAAAGGTAGGAGGATAACCACACATTGATCACGTGAATTTTTCCACTACTCACTATACTCTATTTACAAACTTATTATCTCTTGTAATATATATATATATATATATATATATATATATATTGTTCGTAGGTTAGCAAGCCAATAAGCACAACACTTGTAAAACTACAACATCTCAACCTAAGTGTGTTTTTCAAAGGTCGAAGGACCGTAATTTGTCGAAGTCTCGCGCCAACCAACCCCGTCTTCACTCCGCACCCGGTACGATAGCAAGTTTAATTTCAACACGAAGAGTGAAGTGCTGTTGGTGTTGGACTCGTTGAGCGACCCTAGTTTTTAGCTCGAAAACGAACGTCATCATTTTCCTCCCTTTACCTCTCGAATTCTCTCTTATTTTTGAGGCAGACATGAACAAAGCAAACCGCTCAGAGAACAACGAAATACGACGAAGCATATACGCACATAGGGACAAAACGAACAAGTAAAAGCGCCAAGCCAAATGACGACCGAGGGCAGGAGAGAAATAGCCAGCTGTATAATTTTAGGTCAAAAAAGTGACTCACTCATTCGCACGCATACATCTACACACATGCATGTACATATAAATGCGTGCGGACTCTGGGTGACTGGGCTCCTTGACTATCCTTCTCTCTGATGCGCATTCACCCTATATCCCCCTATATTCTCCTCTCTCTCTTCCTTTGTTTCTCGCTGTGTTTCGACTACTGCTAACTCTGCGTTCATTTGAACTTGTATCCTCGCAACTCATGAAGCCATCAGCCAGCTTCGACTAAGGTACAATTTCGCCTCCCTGTGATTCGGAGTGGGGATTCATGGCGGGGGGAGGAGGGTTGCGGCCTTCACGAGTCGGCCGGTTATACCTCGTTCGGCGGTGAGTGGGTGAGTAGGACGTCATGATCTTCTTCGTTCTCGCGGTCAAATAGCGCGGTCAAATGGTGCTTCTGGGCGTACGACCGTTGTGCCAGCGACGACGTCCCGGGCGCCGGAGGCGCCGAGCTGAGGCCGGACGGAGTGCAAGAACAGTTAACATAATACGCATAAGACACCTAACAGCAGCAGCAGCACACGCGACCAGCTAGTAGCTAATCTACAAATCCACAGGAATAAGGGTTAACGATGCATGTTTCATTCATTCTCGGTCCCGACTAGTCCAAATTCTGCTTTCTTCTCCTTTTTTCTGCTGTTGCTCCTTATCCCCCCCGCCTCCCCTATTCGCTCGCTTCGTTCCCCCTGCGTCAGCGCGCCAGACACGCGCACGCTGTTGGATTGCTAAGGGGGCGGATACATACTGATGCTGACCCTCCTTTATAAACCTTGCGAGTTTCTCCCAGAGCCTACGCCCCCAGCCGATCCCCATTGCATGTGGGCACACTCCCCCACAGCGTTCCACCCTCGCTTGTTATGTCTAATATAATGTTAGCTATATAACGATCATAAATTTTCATCCCTAGCTCTCCTTCGTCGTCGTCCGCCAGCAGCAAGAAGACGGGCAAGAATGAGACTTTTTGTCCGGCAGCTTCTTCAACGTTCCTCGTCTTGCTCTTTTTCGACTTTGCATTGTCGCCTTTGTCTTCGTCGACGCTTCTGGGGCGGCTGCAGCCGCTGCTCGCTGCGACACTCTTGCGCGACGTTCTCTTCGCCATCTTCATCCGTACCGTAGAAGCCGTTATGTTGTGTGTGTGTGTGCGTGTGAGTGTGTCTGAAGGTGGATTTTGGTGTAAAATGAGGAGAAAAGGGGGAAGAAACAAAACATACAGCGAACGACTGAAAGAAGCTTTCTCGGCAAGGCAAAGCCAACCAACCGACCAACCAAACGCAGAGGCCAAACTTGAACAAAGAGCAACGAGAAGAGTCGGCGTTGGCCTGCGTCTATAACCGCGTGCAATCTAGGAGGTCGAAAAGTAGGGGCGGATGAGCAGGCCAGACATTCTCAAAACGGGGCCAAGGTTCGGCAGGGTGAAATAGGACGATCCGACCCCGCGCGGCCCTGACTTAAAAGTACCCCAATGAACGAGTATGAAGAAAGTGTGAGTTGCTCCTCGTTGCTCCGGAGAGTGTTTGCCGTCACCGAGGCCACCGGCGTCGCCATCGTCGCCGCCCCACTCTGATCACGCTGGTAGCGGCGCTGGTTAAAATTTGTCTCAAGGAAGTCATTTGTCATTGAAGCTTGTGGTGACGGTAACGGCGGCAGCGGCAGCAGCAGCGATGGTTGGCTGCGATCAGAGGGGATATATCTCGAGAGGGTTGTCTGAGATGATAACATATTTTACCGTCGAGAAAGATATGAAACTTAGAGGTGCAGGAGGAAGACAGAGCTCGAGAGCTCTGCTTGGCTCAATGTGTAATAGTCTATCCTGTCCCCGGCAGCGGCACGGAGAGCAAGATAGAGAGAGAGAAATGAGACGGCAAAAAGGGGAGATGGAATCGGGGAAAGGGGTTAGAGTAGAAGAGCTTAGAGTCAGGCTGCCACATTTGAAGAAATGAGTGGTCTTGCACGTCCCTCTCCTTGATGAAGCCTATCGAGATGATTGTCGTCTTTAGCTCGCGATGATTCTCGGTAAAACCTAATCAATTGAAAGCTCAAAAATAAGCAGAGGTGAGAGAGAAAAAGGCAGACTAAGAACGAGAGAACAAAAACGAAGCGATAACGTAGGAGGCGGCAGCTCAAGTACCCTAAAATTAACCAATTTATTCTTTGATACTTTACTCGGAGTAGTTGCATAAGTTAAACCTGACACTCAGTAAGGGGTCCTAGTAAGTGTGCTCGTATTAGCGAAAACAGCACTTGAAAGAATAAACATCGTTTTTGATGCCTTTGTGCTCATCATCTGGTACAATGTGTATACCCAACTAAAAGTAAATCGACTATTAAACGAAGGATGTTTGGGACATTATCTTAAAAGATTTTTAAATTCTAACAATTAATCGATGGAACATTTACTTTCTCAAACAAGTATATATATATATATATATATATATATATACGTGACATCAGTGGCAATTCAGATAAATTGCTACGATTGCAACATGTTAGTGGAACGATTTAAAGAAACGAAGAAAATTGAATAGACAAGAACAGACACTCGTTGCTGGGAATTTTTATTGGTGTCTCGACGCTGACGAAGACTAGCTGTACACTTGGTCTTGATGTAAGCACAGATATTACCCGCTGCATACCGAGATACCGCCAATGCTCGAAGAAATTCACCTGTTGTGTTCCCGCGCGACCATTTTGTTCACTCACACTGCAGCTATAACTGTGCCGTCGTTGCTGATCACTAACAGAGAACACAGCAGTCAGCGTTGTTCACTTTTTTTCTACTCGGTCATCAAGTGACTGCTTCTGGTCTTCGTTCGCTAGCCCAACGGCGGGTTGCTATTGTTGTTGCTGGTGCTGTTATCATTACCCTTCGGTAAGCAGAACTCAATGGAGAGATTTAACATAAAAACCGCAACACCCACTGCCAACAGTCATAGTGACACTTGTTTGAACAGCAGCAGCAGCAGCAGAGGCGAAAACCCTGCGGCTGCTGCTGCTGCTGCCTACGCGATGGGACAAAGGAACAACTGCTAGTCCATTCTTCATTCAACCACTCGAGCAGGCAAGCCAAGAGTGGATTGCGTTCTTCTGCAGTTATGGGCGCGGTCGGTCGATTATTTCTCAATCGCACCTCGTCGTTGGCGTGATACCTCGGCTCCCAATCTGTCACCACTAAGCTGGATCCTTCCTCGCTTTTCCTCCCTTTCTTTTCTCGTATTTTTATCTTTTTCTCTCCTTTCCTTAACCCCTTGTTCGGTGTCTGTCCGACGCAGTTGAGCGCACGAGTTAGACTGATAGGCTATTAATTTTCTGCGGCATTGACACTTTTCCTCGGAGGAGTACCCACTCATGAGCGTTTATGCTTTCTCTCTCTCTCTTTTCATTTTCTCTGGCTATTTGTTTACCGCTTTTTATTTGCACTTAGTCAATTTTGCCCGTTAAGCTGAGCGGATGCAATTAATTAAATAAAAAAAAGAGAGATAATATCAACGAATGAGCGTTGTTAACACTGCGCGCATACTGTAAACGGCGGTCGATATCTCGCTTGATTTCGGTCAGAAATACAAGAAAATCGAAAAATCTCACGACATATACCGCCCTTGTCACTATTATACCCCCTTGTAGTCCGGTCGTCGTTATACCAGATACGACGAAGCTGGACTCTATGCACACGTTTCTTCTAAGTTTTGCTTAAATACCTTTTTTCAATAAGTCCGGCCACATGTGCTATTAATGACAGTTTAGAGCCTCGGAACCCCAAAAAGTAGTGATCGAATTAGGGTTAATTATGAGCATATAGATATGCATTGGAATACACGTATTTATTTTAAGTATGAATAATTTTTAGGTTATACAGGAAATACGCTCGTCACACCAACCCAAAATATGTTGTATTGAGATCGAACCTAAAACTTATGGCGACATTGTCGCGGGCCCTCACCGTGCCGCCAAGAAAAGCGTCAAAGTATGGGATGTGTTTTACGGTCAGGACCATCTCGTTGTCAACTAACGTCCCTCTCACTGGAAAACAGACATTGTGTTAATTATCCATCAATTATTCTAATCGTTATTTACCACCAATTAGCATAATGCCAGGCTCCCTTCCAGTGTTTCCTCCGTTGGGTTTTTGTTAGCCCGGTCTATTTTTGTTCTTTAACACGCGCGTTGCATACAATGATTCCTTACTTATTGTATTTGTCCACAAGTATTGCGCTCCAATGTCTGCTTCAACTCTAGGCTTGCACGATGATACTGCTTTAGAGATTTCGGCGAATTGAACCATTTCCCATGATGAAAGTGCTACTTCCAATATGCATCAAGCTGACGAACTGTCTCGACTCAAAAGGGAATACAACATCATTGTTTGCAAGTGCATTTTTGCAACAGAATTTTCAGAGGTTTCTTAAGTCTTGGCAGCTTTTGGAAAATTTGCAATTATAAGACTCGCCTGACTTACATGCAACGGTGTAGCGGAGCTTACAGAGTAGCGGCCTGACCGTTCGCAGTCGCGACCGCCTAACTCTCTGGGCGTTTACATGTAATACCGTGCTTTATAGGCTAGTTTCAAAGCTGATTCTAACACTGTGTACTAAGAAGAGCACGCTCACGTACTTAACGCCTCATCGTTTGCAAGTCATATTTTAATGAAGGTCAGAGGTCACCGACAGCTACCACTACATAGATTCTATGATATTGCCTAAGCGCCTCTGTGTACAATTTGCACTACATACAGACAACATATTACATACAGTACAATTCTTTAGTTTTAGTGATTTGTTGGTATTAAATTGGGGGAGGACCAACGCTAACGGTTCTAAATGTGGGCGAAACTGCAGAGCACGCATCAGCAATATGAAAAACGCCATATATATATATATATATATATATATATATATATATATATATATATGCGGTTTTCAAATTAGCGCGTCATTCGCCTTGCCTGCATGACACCCATGGCTCTTTCTCTCCCGCGCGCTCTCTCTCTCTCTGAAATGAGCGTACTCGGAGGACTTACTGCGTTTATGGGAAAAACAGCGGATCCTCAATATTAGTTCGAGTGCGCTTGGATAGGAGGAACGGAGGAGGCCGACCGACCGATCGACCTGTATGGCTGAGTTGTTGGCTAGTTGGCTGGCTGGCGAAGAAAATCAACAAAGGGAGGGCTATCGAGTAGAAAACACAGGAGTGGGACGCGTCGTGGCGGCTGTAGCGTCCGAAATAGCTGCGTCGTAGGTGGCGGTTTTAGCTCAACCTAGCAAGGCCTCGTTCTGTTCGTCTCTCTGCTCAAGCAAGTAGCCCACCTCGGTGTTGTATGCGTGTATGTCTGCCTCTGTGGATGTGTACGTGTAGGTGTGTGTGTGTGTTCCTCTATCTCTCTCGCTCGTTTTCTGTCTGTCTGAATGTCTGTATATCGATGTACCTAATTCCACAGGCAGGTCGCGGTAACGCCGCTCTACACTTCTTCTTCTCATTCTGCCTTGTCTTCCAGTGGGCTAGTTGCAACGACTATCGGGGGGGGGGGGGCAACTATCGGGGGTGCGTGGGGATGGGGGGTATGCTGGGGGTCGCAGAGCGACGCTGGGGATAAGACAGGCTCTAGCTGCACGGGGATATTGCAGCTATGGCGGTGGCGGCAACAGCAGTAGCAGCAGCAGCTAAAATAGGGGTGTGGAATCGGGGGAGGAGACAGGAATTAGTTCCGAGGGAGGAGACAGACAGGCTCAGCCAGCCAGCCTCCAAGCCAGAGAGGCTCTGCAGGCACGGACGAGGGTGAGTCAAATTTTAAACTTAAAATGAACTCGAAGCCATCGCCTACAGTCACTGCCACCTCCTTCCTGGCTGTTGGCTGTTACGTATGGCCCTGGGGACAGTGCCCCTCCGTCCGTCCGTCCCTCTGTCCGACCGACCCACCCACCCCCTTTACTTCCCATCTGCGCCCTTAGAGAAGACTAGAGCCCATGGTGGAAATTGCCGACGAAGGGAGGGAAACGTCAGGGAGAAGAGCTCAAGACCAGCAGCCATATAGTCGCTAGTTTAGCGTGGGTTTATGGACCGATAACAATAATGACAACAACAGTGATGGTCGCAACAACGGAAACAACTGAGGGGAAAGATGGTTCCAAACCTCTCTTTATCGACGTTTGCCTGTGTATTTTTAAGTGAGACAATGAAGAGAAAATGTTAAAAGAAAAACTTAGCAGAAGTAAAAGAGAGAAAAAAGTTTACAAATTTGAGACTACCTAAAAACGAGCAAGTGT